>OZ023262.1:123214864-123819864 GCA_964006375.1 Tillus elongatus | reverse complement strand
CAGGAAAATCGGAACAGGTTTTACCGAAAAATATTGTGTTTTATTTATAAAAAAAATTATATCTCCGGAAGTAACAAAGTAAGGGCAACCAAATTTGGTACGCGTGTTTGTACTACAAAGGGAAAACCCTGCACCAAAATTTAGCTTTGTAGGTTTAAAGACAAAAAAGTTATGGGTAGTTGAAAAAATTTGGAGTTTTCCTCAAAGTTGGCAATGTTTAGGCAAAGAACGTGAAACAAATACGGATTGTGAAAAGGAAATGTTGCAAGAAAAGTGTGCTGCGAACCCTTGAGTTTAAGTTTCAACAGTCTTTGCCATTCATTTTACTAAGATATTTACAGAAAATTCATTTCAAATAGACCCTTTCTCTGATGCTTTGGCTGTCGGTTTAGTCAAGTTGATGCTTTCGCTGCAGGTTTAGTTAACGGTTATGGTTTAACGGTCTATAATTTTTAGCTAATTGTCGCAGAACAAATTCGTTAATGCCTTTTTGCATTTTTTATCGAAATATGATGCATGTTTGTAAAAAAAAAATCTAGACGCAGTAAGTGCGTTTTGGTAACGAATTTTCATAAAATCCTTCAAATTTCAATAATTCAATTTGCTATTAACGTAGGGTTTGTTGGATAGGAAACCAACATTTAATTTATTCTCGGAAAATTTTTGTACATTTACAAAAAATAAGTAATTTTGATAAAATATAGTACATTGTTTCTACTACATAGGCCATACCGGTAATCAGATTGATGCCTGCTCGCATTTGCTGTTAAAAACATTTTTAGAAAATTCACTTCCATAACGCACTTGCTGCGTTCAGACTTTTAATACATAGTGAGACCTATATAAAGCATTGTGGGTACAAAATTTAAAAAAAGTTCGGGACGCAGCAAGTTATGGTAGTGAATTTTTATTAAATGCTTCAAACATGGATAACTCAATTTTCAATAAACGTAGAAAGTTTAGTTTTGGTGCGTGGTAAGGCCTTTTTCAAGGCAACATATCCTTCAAATGTTATCAAAATAGGTTTGTAATTTTCGGAGAAAAAAATTTTCTCCAAAAAAAACTCGAAATTTGAAAAACTCAATTTTTTATAGAGTTATAAAGTTAAATTTTGACATGTAGTAAGGCCTTTTACAAGCAGTATCCACTAAATTTCATTAAAATAGCTTTGTTATTTTCGGAGAAACAATTTTTTTTCAAAGAAAACTTAAAATTTTCCCGGAAAACTTTGTCTGATTTTCCTGGCTAACGAACTCATCCAAGCTATTTATAAAAGAAAGTTAGTTGCCAAGTTTCATGGAAATCGGTTAATTATTTTTTGAGTTATCGGTTGGATACCTACACACACACACACACACACACATATATATATATATATATATATATATATATATATATATATATATATATATATATATATATATATATATATATATATATTGAACATAAAAAAAATTTGAAACTGACCGCGGATATAGGTTCTAGGGGTCCTAGTTCGCGCTCGTTTGAAAAAAATTTTGTAAAGTCTCACCATCGATACCTCTCTATTAGTGAATTTTTTAATAAATAAAAATTCACTTAAAATAACACAATGAGCTTCACAGGCTATAAAAAATTTGTTTTAAAGGACTTTTTATGTCATTTTGTTTGGAGAAAATGGTTCGACTGAGTTGACTAAAACGGATTACCCAAGCGACTAATAAGGAAAAATACTTCCACGCTTATAATGTGGCAGGTACATTCCTTTTGTAAATAGAAGTTTCGGCAAATTTGCAGATTAGCACCGGGAGATTTATAGAAACCATTTTTATAAACATTCTTAGAAACCCTTCTGGATGCAAAAACCACAAGAAAAGTTTCTTGAAAAGAGCCTTCAAGAATGTTACGGGACCAGGAGTGAATAGGGGTGTTCGGCGGGGAAGCAGGTTAAAAGGAAATGTGAGTGGAAAGTGCGAAAAAACAGTTTAGTTGGACCGCTATCAGCTGCCTTTGTCCAATTTTGCAGCTATACCTCATTAAAATTCTGTTTACCCCTCCCACAACTTCTATTCAGCCTCTTTCCTCCTTGTCGACTCCCACGGCACGATAGTATTTATGCTGTAAGCCCTCGTGGTGTGTTGTCGAAATAATAAAAAAAAGGTCCCGTACTTTCTTGTTGACATTGTTGATGTTTATGCACTGAGGGAGGTTGTACTCATGTAGAAGGGAGGCAGAACCCTTGCGACAATGGGTTTGTTACCCCATTTCATTTGTTTAAAATATTTTTCCAAAAATAATTTTGAGGTTGTCTTGTTTGTCCGTCTCACATAGAGAGCTACAATATTTTATCCTTTAGAAAAAGTATGTATACAGCAACAGTAATTAAGTGTTGAAAATGGTCTGGGTGTAGCAAATGCGTTATGGTAAAGAATTTTCGTAAAAATATTTCAAATCTGATAACTCAATTTCCCATCAAGCTAGAATCTTCAATTTTGAACCATAGTAAAACCTATATATAGGCAGCCTGGGTACTTAAGTAAAGGAAAATAACGTGATGAGCCACGCGGATAACTACAAATTGGTTTGAAATTTGTTGTTTTGTTTAAGAAAACTGGTTCAGTTGGGTCAACTAAAACAAAACCATCCAAGCAATTAATAAAGAAAATACCTGCCATATGTATAATTTCGCAGGTACATTCCCTTTGTAAATAATAATTTTTTTACTGTAACTTTAAAGAAATTTGTAACCTTTTTCTCTTGAGACTTACATCTATCTCTACCAAGTATAATTTTCTAGCTCCATAGAAGATAGAAATTTCTTCAAATACTCACTAATTGGGACCTCTAAAACAGATTTCCAAAGTCCAATTAAATTTAATGATTTGGTTTAAATAATATACTGTAAAAATAGTGTACAACTCTTGCAAATGAAAATTCTCTACTATAATATATATATATATATATATATATATATATATATATATATATATATATATATATATATATATATATATATATATATATATATATATATATATATATATATATATATATATATATATACAACATTTTTTTCAATGTGAATTGAAGAGAAATTAATTTTGGGGTAATGCCTTCTAACAGGAAATATATTTATTGAGTAATTGATGGGATTAAAATGAAAAAATATTATCTACAACATACATACCAATTTTTTCCAAATCATCCAATGACCTTAGGCTTATATACCATACACACATACCATTATATTGATTAACTCAGAATTACCATAATAAATGGTTTAAATTTGTTTCAGTCCATCTTGAATAAAAATAGTAATTTTATTATTATGTATAAAAATATTTTCCTTTGTAGGCGTTATTTTGTAAATTGAAGTGTGTATAAATCTATATAAATATGCATGATATAGTGACATATAGTGTTATGAAAGTCTTGGACCCCGACCTCTGTTGCCTGATGATGGTTGATTAATGAACTTGTAGAATCCGGTAATATGAGCTTTATACATCACCAGCTTAGGATGTCACGTACTCAGACGGTATATTACACTTGACACCTAGTCTTAGTAATTTGTCTTACCAGCATTCAGATTTTAGAGTTTGATAATTTTACGTTATGATTTATAAAGAATTAAGACTTTAGGATTTTAATCGGCTATTAATAACTATTATGTAATGATGCAGATTTAACTGTAAAAGTGAACTCTTGGGAATTTTCACATCATTTCTGGATATTATTAGTTTCTTTTATGTTTTCACGGTATTTAAATATAACTTTCCAAGCAGACTAACATTTAATTTATTGCCTGTTCTATAGTGCTAACATATGCGTCATTTAAAAACAAAACGCATAACAGTTCTCAGTGAATAAATAAAAATTTCGGGACGCAGAAAGTGCATTATGGTAGTGAATTTTCATAAATTTCTTTTTTTATAGCAAATATGCGTGTTTTTTTAAGAAAGCAGGCATCAAATTTGGTTACCAGTGTAACCTATAGTTAAAACAATCTGCCATCTTTCATCAAAATAACATTATTGTTTGAAAATGTACAAAAATTTCCGAAAGTTAACTTAAAGTGTTCCCGAAAAAACTCGTTTTTTGGTCAACCTTATAGGTTAATAGAAAATTGAGTTATTTAAATATGAAGCATTTGATCAAAATTCGCTACCATAACGCACTTACTGCGTCCAGAATTTCTTTTCTGACAAACATGCATTATATTTCGATGGAAAATGCAAATATATAATAACACAAGGCGTGTTTGATAAAAAAAAAAGAAAATTTTTATCACCAACGACTTATGGGCCACTCCGTGATTGTAAATATATATTTTTAAGATGTAGCTCAAGACACCGTATAATTAATATATACAAATTTTTTTTCATATTTTGCATAATAACGGATATATTGAGCTTTATTGATTTTTACGAAAATTCGACAAAAATTATATACCACTAAACGATAAACCCTATAGCTAATGCTACTGACAAGCATCAGAGAAAAGGTCTATTTGAAATGAATTTTCTGGAAACATTTTAGTAAAATGAAGGACAGTGACGGTTGAAACTAAGGCTTCAAGGTTTGTAAAACATTCTTCTTCAGACATTTTATTTCCATAGCCCGTATTAGATTCAAGGTCTTTGCCTAAATGTTTCCGATTTTGACGTTTTAAATCGCAACTTCGACGTTTTGAGGAAAACCCCAATTTATTTTTCTTTAAATGCTTATAACTTTTTCTTCTTTTAACCTACATAGCTAAATTGTGGTAGGTAACTTACCTATAAGGACATAAACCCGTGTGCAAAATTTGGTTGCCCTTACTTTGTTAATTCCAGAGATATAATTTTTTTTTCAAAAGAAAAGACAAATGTTTCGGGGAAAAGCTGAGCCGATTTTTCTGGCTCACGACCTTATCTAAGGAAGGTATTCGCCAAACTTAATCAAAATATGGCCTTTATTTTTTGAGTTATCGGTGTGATACACACACACACACACATATATATATATATATATATATATATATATATATATATATATATATATATATATATATATAAATTGAAACTGACCCCGGATATGTGTTCTGGGGGGGCGAACAAGCGCTCATTTGAAGAAATTTTTTCAAAATTCAAAAGTCGGGATCTCCTCATTAGTTAACTTATTTAAAGAAAATTCACTAAAATATGGTTTTCAGCAAGCAAAGAAAATTTTCATTAACATTACTTCAATCTAACGGCAACCTCGCCATGTCTTCGCAATTATTATTTCTGTGGCTATCAGGACTTTTTAGCGAATATTGAAGGAGGATATATTGCTAATAGCGAGGTAACGACATTAAGTTGTCAAAAAATGTCGTCAAGCGAGTGCAAATTAGAGCTTTGGGACCCAAACCCAAGTTTCAGACTTTATTTGTTTATATATCTGTACCATAAAATTGAAAGGACGGTAGTCATAAAAGACCTAATGCCATAATCAGCCATTGTTTTGTTTCTAGCGCTAGCCTAGGCTAAGAATATTTATCCCAGCGAAATGGTAGCAACCGAATGTACCCAATGCAGAATCACCCCAAAAACTACAAAAATAATAACAGATTATGCGCTAGATACGTATTTCGACAACGAAGGTGTCCTCATGAGTAGCTATTGCTAAAGTAACTGTATGGGCAAAATTATCCTATTTATATACCCAAAATATACAATAAAAGGATGTAATTTCGACCATACATGATGATGCTATACCGGATGATGCAATACTGGATGATGCAACACCGTATGATTCAATATCAGATGTATTTTTAGTGTATAGTTTAGGTATATAAATATACCTAATACATTTAATTTAACACCTACTGATGGAGACAACTTCGTTGTCGAAATACGTATCTAGTGCATAACTCTATGTAATTATTTTTTGTGGCTTTTGCGGTAATTCTGCTTTTTGTTTCAGTTTCCAGCCACAGTGTCCAACCTCAGTCTTTTAACCGAATGTAATTCACATTTTCTATTTTCCATTAACAATTAGGCAATAATAAATTGACGTAACTTAGTTGTAACAGAATTTCGCTATTTAGTTAAAAAAAAGGCATCAGCAATTTTTTAGTAAATTTTCATTAACAAAATTAATTAATAGAGAGGTATCGATGGTAAGACTTACGGAAAATTTATTTAAACGACGGGCACGAATTAAGGCCTTAACACATATCCAAGGGCCGTTTGAATGTATATATATATATATATATATATATATATATATATATATATATATATATATATATATATATATATATATATATATAAATATATATATATATATATATATATATATATATATATATATATATATATATATATATATATATATATATATATATATATATATATATATATATATATATATATATATATATATATATATATATATATACTTTTAAGGGAAATTACGACCAAAAAAACGAGTGCTATATTTTAAAGAAAGTCACTCTGTACTAAAACACGATATATTTCTTCGCTCAGGGTCCTGAGCATCTTCAGGAGTAAGCACTGTAACTAATTACAAAAGCAAGGCCAAACCATCAAAAACAGGGAAAATCTGCCACAAAGACATGCAAAAAGCAACAATGCATAAAACATCTTTACATTACATGTAACTTCACGCAAACATTTCCACCTTTAAAACATTCAAAGCTAGTCATGAAAAAGTATAAAAAAGTGTCATAAATGTTAAAAAACTAAAAAAGCTCTGAAAAATTCTTTTAACCGAATGTAATTCACATTTTCTATTTTCCATTAACAATTAGGCAATAATAAATTGACGTAACTTAGTTGTAACAGAATTTCGCTATTTAGTTAAAAAAAAAGGCATCAGCAATTTTTTAGTAAATTTTCATTAACAAAATTAATTAATAGAGAGGTATCGATGGTAAGACTTACGGAAAATTTATTTAAACGACGGGCACGAATTAAGGCCTTAACACATATCCAAGGGCCGTTTGAATGTATATATATATATATATATATATATATATATATATATATATATATATATATATATATATATATATATATATATATATATATATATATATATATATACTTTTAAGGGAAATTACGACCAAAAAAACGAGTGCTATATTTTAAAGAAAGTCACTCTGTACTAAAACACGATATATTTCTTCGCTCAGGGTCCTGAGCATCTTCAGGAGTAAGCACTGTAACTAATTACAAAAGCAAGGCCAAACCATCAAAAACAGGGAAAATCTGCCACAAAGACATGCAAAAAGCAACAATGCATAAAACATCTTTACATTACATGTAACTTCACGCAAACATTTCCACCTTTAAAACATTCAAAGCTAGTCATGAAAAAGTATAAAAAAGTGTCATAAATGTTAAAAAACTAAAAAAGCTCTGAAAAATTCGCGTGTAACAAAATGGACATCTAACTCCATTTCTAAGGTGACAAAATGGACATCTAACCACATATATATATATATATATATATATATATATATATATATATATATATATATATATATATATATTTGTGTGTGTGTATCCAACCAATAATTAGGAAAAAATACGTGACCAATCGCAACGAAATTTGGCAATTCCTTTAATATTGTTAATAGCTTGGATGAGTGCATTCAACAGTTTTGGCACTTAAATACTTTCGGAAAAATGTGAAAAACTTTTTGAAGTCGCAATATCTTTTAAATTACCTACTGGAAGTATAAAACTAAAACTTTTAAGGCATGGAGACATTGTGAAAGTGGTACTATCTACCAAATCTGAACTTAATTGGTTTAGTAAATCTGGAGTTTTTCGGAAATAAAAAACAAATAATCTGGGGCACGACCTTAAATTACTCACAAATGGACACCTACAATGATAGACGACATCAGACAGATATAAAGATCGGCTGCTATTGCAAACATAATTTCCAAATTAAATTTTAAAGACAGGTTACAAAAATATGTCACAATAAACAATCAGCGAGGTTTCCATTTGTCCGGTGGAGCTTCGTCAGGTTGAAAACACATATTTGCTCGCAGCTGAAATAGCACATTTTTAGGCAGCACAGGAAGTTGTTCTTGGAGAAATTGCAAATATTGCTCACTATGTAAAATTCCTTCGTAAAAGTATGGACCAATCAAATGCCTGTTAATAATACCACACCAAACGTTATTTCCGAAGTGTCCTTGATTTTCAATCGGAATGACAAAACTTGGATTTTCTATAGCCCAAATATGCTCATTTTAGTAAATTTTTATTAAATATATACATATATATATATATATATATATATATATATATATATATATATATATATATATATATATATATATATATATATATATATATATATATATATATATATATATCTATATCCAACCATTTAGATGAAACTCGGCAAGTACCATTCTTTTATTAATGGTTTGGATGAGTTCGTTATCAAGAAAAACCGAAAACCGAATAAGGTTTTCCGAGAAAATTTTTAGTTTTCTTTCGAAAAAAATTTTTTTCTTCGAAATTTACAAAGCCATTTTTAATAAAATTTGGTGGATACGTTTCTTTGGGAAATACGTTACTACATACCAAAACTCAACTTTCTAAGTTTATAGAAAGTGAAGTATTCAAATTTGAGGCATTTAATGAAAATTCACTACCACAACGCACGTGCTGCGTCCCGAACTTTTTTTATTGGACTTACCGTCACTAACAAAACGATATTCGTCCGTCCACAACAGATGCTGAAAAAAAACGATTGTCACTGATCAAGTTTATCATCCCTAGGGCAATATAATTAATTCTTCGCTGTTGATGTTGATCTGACAAGTGTTCTAAGTTATGAAGTTTATAATCGTGATACCCATTTTCTTTCGTACCGAACTATATTAGTGATAACTCAAAAAATAATGGGCTGATTTTGATAAAATTTGGCACGTACCTTTCTTTTATATTTACAAAGCTTGGATAGGTTCGTTAGTCAGGAAAATCGGACGAGGTTTTCCGAAAAAATTTTGAGTTTTCATTCGAAAAAAATTATTATCTCAAAAAATAATGGGCCGATTTTAATAAAATTTGGCATGTACCTTCCTTTTGTAAATGGCTTTAAAAAGATTGTTAGTCAGGAAAATCGGACGCGGTTTTCAGGGACAATTCTGTATTTTCATTCGAAAAAAATTTTTATCTCTGAGAATAATAGGCCGATTTTGATAAAATTTGGCACGTACCTTCCTTTTGTAAATGGATTTTATAGGTTCGTTAATCAGAAAAATCGGATGAGGTTTTCCGGAAAAAAATTGAGTTTTCATTAGAAAAAAAAATTTTCTTAAAAAATAAAAATCTATGATAACCAAATTTGGTAGGTGGGTTTACGATATAAAAATTAAACTATACACCAAAATTTAGATTTCTATGTTACAAGAAAAAAAAGTTATAATAAAATATTTTGTGCCAGATCATTTCTATGAAAATTCACTACCATAACGCACTTGCTGCGTCCAGGCTTTTTTAAATTCAACTTACGACAGACTTGCCGAATCCAGTTCCGTGAATGGTCTTCAAAATTCTGCAAAACAGTGGCAACATGAATGTGAGATTTGACCATTCTAGCAATTATTCTTCCCTTTCGAGAAGAAAATGCCTCCTTATTTGCACGTAAATTGCGTTCGAATCTTGCAAATATTTTTAAGCTTGGAATAACACGTTGAGGGTATCTTTGGGCGTATAACTGAACTGATCCTCTAGGGTTATTTTCAGATTCATCATAAACTAATAACTTTTTCGTTGTGCGTAAACATTTTTCAAAGAGAAATGACAACAAAACAATAATTGTAAGCCATTGGTTTAATTATTGACAGATAAAACGTTGCTGCGACAGATAAAACTTTGCTATTCTTTTTCAAAAGGCTTCTTGTTTATATCGTGATGGGTGCGCGAATTTTATTTATACTTTTTTCTACAAATTTGATTATAACTTTTTAACAGAAGAAGATAGCAATTTTTTTTCTTTACATAATTTATCCATAAAAATATTTCTTTTCAGATATTCCAAAATATAGGTATTTTTCTGCGAAAAGAATCGATTCTATGGACTTCTGCAAGGTGAGTTTTTTACAGTTTGCATTTGTAGCTCCGTTATAGCATGTTTACCTTGCACAGAACCTCAAATTTACTTTAGGTTTCTTAACTGTATTGTGGAGTTGATATCACAGCATTTGTCCGATGGTTAATGCATAAAGGGGTTCCTCTAAGCATGTTTATGAATTTTTTTTTCAAAAAAACGAACAATACATTAATCTGATAATTTACCTATAAATGTTATTAATATGAAAAAAATGGAAACAACGCTCGTGCCTGGAATAAAGTTATCTTCGTCATTTTAACTTTAAATGAAATTTCCTTCTCCCGTTTTGCATGCGTTCAACACATTGGGCACAGAAAATATAGGAATTAACTTAAAATTATGATTTATAATTGAAGGAAAATACAATTTGTTCTAGGTATGCAACGAAAAAATTCACACAAAATAAAATAATTTCTAGATTCTAAAACCTACTGTGACGCTATAATGAAACAACATTAAATGAAACGAAAACCATTTCAGGTTAGGGGATGGGAAAATATTTTTACAGTAAAATAAGCTTTCGTACTCCAAAAAACAACAATATTCTTATAAGGCGTAATACAATAGTGCATAATGATAGTCCACGGCAACAGTACATCTCATATTCAACCGACAAATTATTTTGATAAGTGTCAGATCTACTTTCAAAGTGACATGTAAATAAGTATTTTGTTTTCTGACATTTGTAATACAAATGTAGGCATGCTCTTATTCTTACAATCATATATATTTTTGGCCATCACAATTTTACGCATAGAGTTGGATACAATTTTAATGACTTTTGAATTTTGAAAAGATTTCTTTAAATGAGCGCGAAGTGGGCCCCATAGAACCCATGTCCGGGTTAGTTTCAGTTTTTATCTGTTTTCATATATACAGGGTGACGCATTTCTAGGGTAAAGCTCAAAATATCCATTATTAAACAAGTTATGATAAAAAATATATATGTTAATTATACGATGTCTGGAGCTGCATCTTATAAAATTATTTTTACAGTCGCAGGTGGCCCATAAGTAGCTGCTGATGCAATTTTTTTTCTAATCGAACACGCCTTATAGTATTACAATTTTTGCATTTTCCATCGAAAGATAATGCATGTTTGTAAGAAAATTAATTCGGGACTCAGCAACTGCGTTATGGTAGCGATTTTTCATAAAATGTTTCTTTCAATAGCTTAATTTAGTATTAACATAAGGTTCGTTGTCCAGGAAACCAGTTGTTTGGGCACATTTTAGGTTTATTTTCGGAAAATTGTTGTATATTTTCTAACAATATACTTATTTTGATGAAATATGGTACATTGTTTCTCCTATATAGTTTATACTGGTAACCAAATTTGATGCAAGCTTTCTTAAAAAAATATATATTTCCTATTAAAAACATTTTAATAAAAATTCACTACCATAACGCCCTTGCTGCGTCCAGATATTTTTAAGTAGATAAGATATTTTCAATTTTCCCATTATCATATCTCATTTCTCACATAAGACAGTAGATTTTATCAAGTAACCTTATTGCAAATGCAAAAACCTATTAGAAAGATAATACACTCGAAAATTATTGATACCGCATAAATGGGAAAGCGATATCAACCTTGTACAGCCACTTGCGAACTTAGATAAGTGCAAAGTAGTGCTGCTTAACCTTAAATTATTCAATAGATAACGCCCTGAGAATGCCTTGACCATGTTCGCTGTTGTTTTAAATCACCTGCAGTGTGATAATATCGGTTCAGTACTAGTGTAGCTAAACGCACTGCCAGGCCATTAAGGCTATTACATGTAATTAATTCGGACACTTCGGTAGTTCCCCTGAAATATGGGATATTGTTAACATTTCTCACTATATGATAATGGCAATGGATTTAAATTTTCTCTAACTAAAACATATGGAGTCTGGGAGATTGTTAATATTCATGATATTGAGCAATAATGGTTTTGTGCATTGCTCTAATGGTACAATATTGCGTCATATGTCACCAACGCTATTTAATTGAGTATAATGTCCTATAAATTGCCTTCAAATTCAATGAAATGAGATGATATCAGCTTATGGTGCTCAGTTAATATCACATTGTTAGATATGTGGGTGTCATAGTCATAACGAAGTATTGATCAACTAAGTGAAAAAAAAATCTGACGCAGCAAGTGCGTTATGGTAGTGTATTTTTATATAAATCATCTATCTATCACCTTGGATGATATTATATATATATATATATATATATATATATATATATATATATATATATATATATATATATATATATATATATACATATATATATATATATATATATATATATATATATATATATATATATATATATATATATATATATATAGATACAGGGTGTACCACGTCGAGTAATGTATTAGATTATTTCCGAAAATATACATTTTTGAGGGCTGAAAATTTGTATACGGGGGTTTCCGAAGATGTTCTATTTAATGGAAATAATTTCCAAAATAGCGGACTTCCGGTTACACCCTAAATAGATATAAACATCTTTATTTCAAACAGAACACCCTATATATTATTGCATTATTAGAATACCTATTTAATTTTAGATTAAAAGTTATTAGTGTATGCTCTCCCTATCTTCAACTGTTTTCGAGTTATATCAATTTATTTTAGAATTCTCTTCAAGGGGAGGCTGACTTAATGAAGGTGATTTCGTGTCGTGTTAGGATGCTGAAAATAGTTTAATTTGTCAGACACGTTCCAAGGCCATGAAGCTTTGACATGATTGTGAGGAAAAATTGTTTCATATACCGGGTGTTTTGTAGGATGTATTAGAATTTGGTGTGCTTTAAACTAGAATAACTCATTTATTTCAAATAGAACACCCTGTATATTATCTTCTCATTGAATAGGGAAGGTAATTTTCTATCAAACGTTATTAGCATTTTCTATACCTAAAGTTGATAATTGTCGAGATATTTGCGGTTTACCAAAAAAAAACACAAATTTAAGAGTATGTCTAAAATCTGTATGAATTCTAAGAGTGCTATGTGATGTTTGACATTTTCAGGTTTATTGTCTGTTTTATATTTCTGTCATTCACAACGTGAGTTATTTTGTCTTTCTTGTCTGAATTAATAGATATTCTACGTTATAATGAATAATGCCAGCTATTCAAACCAACAATTGCTGAATTTATTTTATTTTCATGGAGAGTGCAACAGAGTGGTCAGCAGAACATGTCTGCTGTTTAATGATAGGTATCCCGAGTCCTCGCCAATGACTGCGTTGAAATTCAGACGTTATGAAACCAATTTTTTGAGAACGGGAAGTTGCACGATTAAACAAACATCAAGATCAGTTTCAGTTACAGAAGACGAATACACACAAATTTCTGTGTTGTCTTAGTTCGAAGCTGATCCAAAGGCGTCAATACGTTCAGCTGAACATGACATAAACATAGCACGTTCCTCCATACAGAGAATATTGTCCAAGCATAACATGCATAATTATAAATTTATAAGTGTACAAGCTCTGGAACCGAACCACCCAGCCCACCGAATTGAATTTTGTCACACTCTCCTTGAAAGACACCGCAACGATCCTTTATTTCTGAAAAGCATAATCTGGACCGACGAAACAAAGATGTCCCATCAAGGAATATTTAAGAGACATAATATTCACTACTGGGCTCAAGATAATCATCATGTCAAAAGAGAAAGCTGTTTTCAGAGAAAATTCAGCTTCAACTTGTTTGCTTTCTGATGGATGTTAAAATATTGTACTGCATTTACGATAATAAACTGACAGCTGTGCAATACCTAGAGATTTTGCGAACCACTGTCTCTGATTTCTTGGACAATTTACCACTTACTGCGTATGTGATTTGTTGGTATCAACTAGATGGGGCTTCTGCGCATTATTCAGCAGAGGTGTGATGATCTTTTTCAATGATGAATTCGGATTGAGGTGGATGGGACGCGAGTTTGGATAGTGCCCTTTTGGCACTTCAAAACAAAAAAACTTTATTTCGAAATTACAACAAGTTTAATTATAATTTTAAAACAAAGGAGAAATACACGATGTTTAATGTTGAAGCACTCGTAATAAATTCTAACATAATATTGTCTCTTACTTGTATATATAAAGTCAAATATGCTTAGCTAACATTATAAAATAAAACAACTTAAACTAAATAATTATGATGACTATGATTATTCAGCGGTTTCAGTACTTCCGCGTTGAACGACTGCTTCGATCCTATTACTCTACTGACACGAGATATCAGTATAGCATTATACAGGGTGCTGTAACTCCTCCCTTGCCAGATGAGATTTAGGGTACCTAAATCTTGAAATTGATGTCCTCCAGGGGAACTTCGTGGGTCTTCTTAAGTTCGTTGACGATTTCGGACTCGACGACGGAACTGGTTATTCTGTCTTTAAATTTCCAAAAACAGAAACATGCTACTGTTAATAAAAGAACACAAACAGTTAAAGTAAAAACACTAATCGAAGTATGAATTACAGGAACACTTATTGTTTGTAGTAACTCCTTCTGATGCTGTAGTTGGGATTTCACTAAATTCAATTCATCTAAATTTATAGATTCTAGATGTAAAGGCACAATGTTAAGTTTTGAGTTCATGGACAGTTCACTAAATTTGAGTTCGGGTAACGGTACATAGAAAAGTTTTTTAATTTCAGATTGATGAGAACTTACTGTTTGTCCTTTGATTTTTACCTCACAGCCTTCTTCTATTTTTACCAGATAACTACCATCTATGGCCATGATTTTACGGTCATCGCTGCATCTGTAGTTGACTATATTTTCTACTGGAGAGATGATAATCCATTTACTTTCGCTGATCTTCTGAATCTTCACATCTTCTATTAACATTTGGTGATGCTCACAATTGTTATACTGGGTGGAGAACTTTATTAATTGTATTTCACAAGGGCTGTTTGGACTGATGTGATTCATTGTTTGAGCTTGACACAGGAATTCAGTTGGTTGGACATCTCGACATGGTCCATCATGGAGTTTGTAATTTTCATCATTCAAGGAAAGGTATTTTGAATGGGGAATTAATGTTAGGAATGTGTGGGTCAAACTATTACGGATGGGAAAGGCATATAAATGATAGTAATCGTGATATGCTGACTCAACCAAAGGTACATCTAAAATGAATGTTAACTGATTGGTTTTGTAATAGCTTTTAATAGTAATTATTTCTTCATAAAGGGCCATATTATCTATATTTACCTTATATGGCAAATTTACTTTATGTCTTTGAATTTTATTAAGCTCTATCAATAAATCATCTGTTTCTAAAATAGAGGGATGCATTGTCTTTAATTTAGCAAACGTTATTGCATTAACTAAAGTCTCCAAAATATTTTTAATTCCCGTTATTTCGGTAATTAACTGAACAAAGAGCATTTGAGCTATGATTACTATGTCCATGTAATCCTGTCTTAAGTCTTCAGCTTCAAAATTTTTCGTTAGAAATTCAATACGGTCTGCTATCTTTTTTTGATTGTTAGTCAAAATGTAAACTGTTTGATTAAATTTGGTAATAGCGGTTTCTGTTAGTGACATTTGATTTTTTTGAATTATTTCTAATTTATTTTGGTTAGTAGTTAGCTCTAAAATTGTTGAGTCATAACGTTTAGCATCATTATCATCTAAATTTCCTGTGATTGACTTAATTACTGTTCCGAGTCCGTTTATTAAACCTCTCTTTTTTCGATTTAAACTTGATGGTATAATTTGTTTGAAAATTTTGTTAGTTTCACTTATTTCATGGAATAACACATTTTGAGAGTTTCGTAGTTCTTCATAATAGGATTCATTATAAGGGGAGTTTTGTATAGAGATGTTCAGGTGATAGGATGTGTTTTGTAAAAAGTTAAAGTCTTGTAAAAGTGGTTGTAGTTCAATCGTTCTAATCAATGTCCATTTATCGATTGCGTTTTGCATAGTTCCTATTTTTAGGGGTAGCAGTCCAGGGTTGTCATTCAGTCTGTTAAACTCTACCTGTCCAAGGACATGGGTGAGGAAGAGGATTGACCTGAAACATTAGGTCGTTTTAGATTTCGTAGGTGTCGTTTAGCTATTTGTTTATTTTTTCTAATTAATGCAACATTTTTATCTGTAACTTTTATCAATTCAAATGGACCTTCGAATTTTGGATTATTTTTATTTCGTTTATCTACTTTAGTATAGACATGCGTTTCCTTATCAAATAAAGCGGTATCATCTTTGGAATTTCTGCCGGACACAACTCTTAATTTATTTTTTTCTAAATTCTCTTTAATTTTTTCGTACATTAAATTTAGTTTATTTTTATGTTGTAATAGGTACTCTTGCAAGAGTTTTTGTTGATCGTTTATATCATACACATCTTTACTAGAAGTATGACCTAAGACAATATCAAACGGGGTAAAATTTGTGGCTGAATGAATGCTATGATTGTATGCCATAATCGCATAACACATAATTTTTGTTATCGGGTCTTTTGGATAAATTTGACGTAATATGCGTATGTGTTCTAATAAAGTTGAATGCAAACGTTCTATGAGACCGTTAGAATTTGGATTTCTGGGGGTGGTGAAATGAACTTTTATCTTGTGCAAACTAAATAATTGTTTTACAGTTTCTGAGCATAGCTCGGAACCATTGTCACTTACTATTTGCTCGGGTGTTCCGTAGTAAGAAAAATACTGAATTAAAGCATTACAGGTTTCGATTGGATTTTTACTACTAATAGCTACTGCTTGCCCTAATTTGGAAAATGAATCAATTAAAGTTAAATAAATTTGATTTTCAATTATAAATGTATCTATATGTAAAATTTGGAAAGGTCTACTTGGAGTTTCTGTAAGCATTAAAGGTATATTAGGTGGGTTACGGTCATATTTTGCTCTTTTACATATTTCACAATTATTTATAAATTCAGTAACTTTTTCTTTCATGTGTAAAAAATAATATTTATTAGCTATTTCTTTAAGTGTCTCATTAATACCACGATGATTAGTTTTAGAGGTGTGATAACTTTGTATTACTTCCTGAATATCAGCTGTGTCAACCAAAGGAATTCTACGTTTCGGACAGCTTATTATTTCAGGGCCATTATCATTAAATAGTTCAGTGTAAATATTACTAAAGTCCTTATATAATTGATCGGTTTCAAAATTAAAATAATAACGTTTATTTGAAACGGTATAATCTCGTAAAAATTTGACAATATGGTCTCTATTATTTTGTCGAGGAATTTGCACTAAGTATTTAGTTTGATTATAAATTTTTACCTGTTTTACTGGTCTGGGATTATAATTTACTGGGGAAATATAATATTGATTCGGTTGTTTTTCTATGGGATTTTCAGATATTTGTATACTTTTTTTCGGTTCAACATTGACTTGAGAATGATCACTTTCGTCCGAGTTTTCAGTTGGTTTTTGTGCGAGTAAATTACGTCTTAGTTCACTTAAAGGAATATCTTCTGAATTTGGACTATTAGGAGTTTCGATTGGGATAAAAGACATTTCCGGTGGAGTCATAGGTGGTATATATTCATTTGTCGGCTGTGGTAATATCATACTTAAAGGAGGTGTATTTAGTTCACGGTCAAAGTCCTGTAAACGTCTCTCATTACTGTCTACATTATTAAACGTAGATGAAATCTCATCATCTAGAGCATTTACCTGTATGCGCGATAATGCGTCAGCGTTTGTATTATATTTTCCTTTTTTATATATAATTTCATAGTCGTACTCTTCCAATTTTAGTCTCCACCTAGTTAATTTTGAATTTGGTTCTTTTAATTTCATTAACCAAACTAATGGTCTATGATCGGTGTAAATGTAAAATTTACGTCCGTATAAATATGGCCTAAAATATTTAGTCGCCCAAACTATAGCTAAAAGCTCTTTTTCTATAGTCGAATATTTTTGTTCACTATTATTTAGGGTGCGAGATGCATAACTTATTGGTTTATCACTACCTAAAGGTCCTTGCGATAACACTGCCCCTAAAGCTACATTTGAAGCGTCTGTCGTTAAAATAAAAGGTTTTGTAAAGTCGGGATATTGTAAAATAGGGTCATTCATCAAAATGTTTTTACAAGTTTCAAAAGACTCAAGGAAATCTTTGTCATGATTTATATTGGCATTTTTCTTAAGGCATTTAGTTAGTGGTTTAGTCAATTTTCCAAAATCGCGTATAAATTTTCGATAATACCCTACAAGACCTAAAAAGCCTTTGATTTCTTTACGGGTCTTGGGAAGTGGATACTGTTTTATGGCCTTAATCTTATCTGGATTAGGTTTCACCCCCCGATCTGTGATTATATGCCCAAGATACATTACTTCCTTCTTTAGAAATTCGCTTTTATCGAGCTGAATTTTTAGGTTGGCCTGTCTTAATCTTTCAAATACGTCTTTTAGTCTTTCAATATGTTCCTGAAGGGAAGTTGAAAATACTATGATGTCATCTAGATAGGAAAAACATTTTTCGTTTTGTATACCCCTAAGAATATTTTGCATTAGGCGCTCAAAACAGGGTGGCCCATTGATAACTCCAAAAGGTAGGCGCATATGTTCAAAATGGCCGAACTGCGTGGAGAAAGCCGTTTTTTCAATATCTTCTGGAGCCATTTCAATTTGATGGTAACCAGAAGCTAAATCAAGAGTGGTGTAATATTGGCTTCGTCCGAGTTTGTCTAAGAGGTCGGAAATATTAGGAAGAGGATATTTGTCCGGGATAGTTTTGGCATTTAATTTACGATAATCTATTACCATACGAAATTTTTGTTTACCACTGCTGTCCTGTTTTTTTGGAATCACTAATACAGGGCTGGACCATGGGGAACAGGATGGTCGAATTATACCTTGTCTTAGTAAGTCGTCTACTTGTCGTTTAACTTCTTGTTGTTGAACATGTGGTAAGCGATACGGTCTTACATAAACTGGATCTGGGTCAGATAATCTAATATGATGTTTTATTTGATGTGAAAATGTGAGAGGGACTCCTTCACAATAAAATATATCTTTATATTCCCTACATAAAGCTTCAATTGCTGTTTTTTCTTCAATATTTAAATGATCAAGTCTAAGTTTTTCTAAATTTTGATTTTGAATATATTCTAATTCTATCCCTGAGAAATCTACGTCCATGTGTTCGTCAATGTGTTCAGTGAAATTTAATTCTGTTTCCGTAATTGGGTCAAGTTTCAATGGCGAGTTTAATATTACTTGTACATGTTTATCTGTACTATTCAAGACACTCACATATGAAAAACCCTGATCTACGTTAACTAATGACTCTGGTATTTCTACTCCAGGTCGCAATGTTAATTTCGATAAAACTCCAGTATTTGTGGAACAAGAAACTGGAATTTTAATAATTTTCTCTGTTCTTGCTTCTATTTCGATTTTAAAATTTTGATACGTTCTTTTATAAGTATTATGTCGTTCAGACGGCAAATAAAGTGGAATTACTGCTTTATCTGTAATTAATTTTCTATTTTTAAAATCTATTCTGGCTCCTAACCTTTGTAATAAGTCAGAGCCAATCAGACCATGATATTGGTTACTAATATCAAAAATGTAAAATTTATATTTTGCTTTTCCTGTGTTAAACATTAATGGTAAGGGAATTTTTGCAATTTCGTTATGTGTACTTGTCTGATGGACGGATTTGATTTGAAAATATTCATTTTCTATAAAATTTTTGTAATAAGTATAAGCTAAAGATGGGCACAATAAAGATTTCGTACTACCACTATCCAACATGAATTTTAAATTTATACCAGGCACGATTACGTAGGGTAGTTTTGGGCAATTATCTAAATTAACCTGTATTATCTGTTCTGATCTAAATTCAGGCTCGAATGAAAATTTTCTTCATGTTCGGTATAATCATTAAAATTATCTCTAGGTTCATAATAATTTTCAGGGTAAGGTTCTGAAAAGTTATCAGGTTCATAATATTCAGAATTTGTTTCATTATATTCATAATTTCCTTGACTAAAATTTGTGTCGTTGTAGTCATTGTTTTGTATAGGTCTGTCAGATTGTACTTCGTGATGATAAAGTTCCTCACTCGTATATCGTCTGTTTTGTGTATTAGGTATGGTATTTGTCGGTCTAAGATTTCTGGTCGACGTTTCCATAGGGGTAGGCTTGTAAGTCGGAACAAAATTAGGGTTGGGTCGGAAAACATTTCTATTAGAATTTCTTGCGAAATTTTGTGAAGCAGGTTGATAATGAGGTCTCTGTTGTTGAATGTTTTGTTTTCTCTCAAAAGGATTTAGTTGTGGAAAATTATTTCTCGAAAATTGTGAATTAGATGGTCTTTGATTAAATGGTTGATTATTAGAAAATGGTTTATGAAAATTACCTAGATTTTGAGAAGTAAAACTATTTTGGAATGGTTTATTTTGGAAATTGTTACTATTACTGTTTTTATTAGGTGTGTTAGTATGCATATATTTCATTTGTTTTTCGCCATATTGGAAATTTTCTTCCTCTACGACTAATGCCATAGCTTGCTCCAAATGTATAGGTTTTTGTAATCTAATTGCAAGTCCTAATTGTCCGTGCAGTCCATGTAAAAAGGTCTGCAAGGCCATTTTGTCATAAATTTCATTTTTTACTAAACGAATATTGTTATCATCAATAGTTAATCTTAATTTACTTTGTAGCAAACTTCTAGCATCTTGTATTCGCATACCAAATTGATAGGGCGTTTCATTTTGATTCGGTTTAAGTAACATTAAGTCTCTAGCTAAACAATCTTCATCTCTCTGGTCTGAAAAATATTGTTGTAAGAGAAGTTTTATACGGGGCCAATTTGTGGCATCTTCTCTACTAGCGATTAAAGATTTTGCTCTTCCCTCTAGTTTATTAACTATTATCCTAAGTATCCAATTATTGCGGTCATTATTTAAATTTTGTGTATCAACAAAAGATGATAAGAAATTTTCACAAGCTCCAATAAATAATGCCAAAGTGGCTTGATCCCCGTCATAACTGGGAATTGCATTAATATGATAAGATTCAATTTTAGTTTGTGCAGCAACGTTTTGTTCAGTTATTTTAATATTTTGATTTTCTAACGTAAAATTATTTTCTAAATTTAACACTAATTTGGCTGGTTTAATAATATTTTGTTTGGAAATATTCTTAAAATTTTTATCTGAGTCAGACATACACAATTATAAAATTTATGGGATAAATATATATAAAGGATAATGAAAATTACTCACAATAATTTTTCCATATGCTTAATTATGAAGTCGGCAATGTTGTCCTTCTTCGCTGACGATTTTTGGTCACTTCTATCTATACTTGACTTGGCCCTTCGAGGTTGGCGATGATGTCCTTCCTTTTGTGGCTGTGTTGTCTTCTGCTAGTGGTGGCTTCTGCTGTTGAGGTTGGCGATGATGTCCTTCCTCGTTGACGATGTTTGTCACTCTAAATTTTGTAGGTTGCAGGTTTTTAACGATAAAAATCGACGTGTACCTTTGCGATTTTTGTCAAAAATACACTTAAACCTATACTAACGACTGCGCCAGTTTGGATAGTGCCCTTTTGGCACTTCAAAACAAAAAAACTTTATTTCGAAATTACAACAAGTTTAATTATAATTTTAAAACAAAGGAGAAATACACGATGTTTAATGTTGAAACACTCGTAATAAATTCTAACATAATATTGTCTCTTACTTGTATATATAAAGTCAAATATGCTTAGCTAACATTATAAAATAAAACAACTTAAACTAAATAATTATGATGACTATGATTATTCAGCGGTTTCAGTACTTCCGCGTTGAACGACTGCTTCGATCCTATTACTCTACTGACACGAGATATCAGTATAGCATTATACAGGGTGCTGTAACTCGCGGCGGAACATACAATTGGCCCCCACGGTCGCCCGACCTCACTCGTCTGGATTTTTACCTATGAGGTAAATTGAAATCAGATGTTTATGCGACTCCAGTCAACACTAGAGAAGAACTTGAAGATAGAGTTCGTAATGGTTTGGATAATATTGATCCCGCAGAAATACGGCGTACAACAAGTGAAGGAGTTGTAATGCGCTTAGAGCGATGTATTAGTGCGCATGATATACAATTTGAACAATATCAATCATGAGTTTCTTAGCTAGTCATAATAATTTTCAACTTTCAATACTTTTTGTTATTCTTTGTTATTTGCTGAAATTTCATATATATAAAATATTTTTTTTTAGTAAACCACAAATATCTCGACAATTATCAACTTTAGGTATAGGGAATGCTAACAGAGTTTAAAAGAGAATTATCTGCTCTATTCAATGAGAGGATAATATACAGGCTATTCTATTTGAAATAAATGAGTTATTCTAGTTTAAAGCACACCAAATTCTAATACATCCTATAAAACACCCGTATATGAAACACTTTTTTCTCACAACCATGTCAAAGCTTGATGGCCTTGGAACGTGCCTGACAAATTAAATAATTTTCAGCATCCTAGCACGACACGAAATCACTTTCATTAAGCCAGCCTCCCCTTGAACAGAATTCTCAAATAAATTGACATAACTCGAAAACAGTTGAAGACACAGAGAGCATATCCTAATAACTTTTAACCTAAAATTAGATGAGTATTCTAAAAATGCAATAATATACAGACTGTTCTATTTGAAATAACGATATTTATATCTATTCACGATGTAACGGGAAGTCCACCATTTTGGAAATTATTTCCATTAATTAGAGCATCTTCGGAGACCCCCGTGTACAAATTTTCAGCACTCAAAAATGTATATTTTCGGAAATAATCTAATATATTACTCGACGTGGGACACCCTATATATATATATATATATATATATATATATATATATATATATATATATATATATATATATATATATATATGTTAAATAATTTGTTATGTCAGTCAGATACTGTCATTTAGTTCCTGTTTAAAATTTAAAAATGTTGTATTTAATAAGGAATGGTTAGAACAGATTTTTATCCGAAGAGAATATTGATATGGTTGGGAGCTGTTATGAATGTAGGCAATGATTGAAACATTAGATGAGAGAAAAAGGTAATTAAATTTTCGTACGTCAAAATCTGAAGTTAATAACTTTTGGAAAACATACGTCAAACACATTTGGGCCAAAACGATTTAAATTATGTCAAATAATATATGCACAAGTCTCTGACTTCTTTATATGGACATGATGTATTATTATATACCAATAAAGCATTAATATGTATATATATATATATATATATATATATATATATATATATATATATATATATATATATATATATATATGAGAATTAAAAGGGACAATCTACAGACACGCCATTTTTTGGATCTATGCATTTATGTGCATAACTGCTTCAATTAGAAAAAGTTCGGGCCGTAGCAAGTGAATTACAGTGGTGAATTTTCATAACAATTGTACATTATTAGTTAGGTATACTATTATAACTACTTCTTTAAATTTAAAAGGACCTTGGAGGTCACTTTTAGAGGTCGATTAGCGTTTATTTGAAGAAATTTCCATGTAAGTACTGCAAGTCTCTTTAAAAAAATGTTGCAAATTTCATTAAAGTGACAAAAGTTATCTAGAGGAAGAGTTATTTACACAGGGAATATACCTGCCAAGTTATAAATATGGCAGGTATCTTTCCTTATTAATTGTGTGGATGGTTTTGTTTTAGTCAGCCCAATCGAAATACTTTTTGCAAAAAAAAAAGGTTTTTTAAAATAAACTTGTACGTATTCCGCGAAGCTCATTATGTTTTTTTTTTAATTTAGTGCCCACGATGCGTTTACATAGCTTTTACAATGGTTCAAGTTTTAATATTCTAGCTTGATGGTAAATTGAGTTATCGGATTTGAAATATTTTTACAAAAATTTTCTACCATAAGGTAGTTGCTGCGCCCAGATCCTTTTTAACACTTATTTACTGTCGCGGTATCCCTATTTTGAAAATAATAAAATATTATAGCTCGCTATGTGAGACAGACAATTATCATAAAAAATATTCTAATCTTGTGTTTTGGCTCCTTTTAAGAAAAAAAGTTTAAATGCCCAAAACTCATTCTTCTATGACGCTACAAAATTTAAAATTTTCAATGAAAATTGTATCACAAATTTCATTAAAGTTACAAAAGCTTATCAGAAGGAAACTATTTCATACACATAAAGTCGATTCATTGTTCAAATATCTTCAACAAGAAATCAACGAATATTAACGTTAGAATTCTTATTTTGTGATTTGCAATTTTAGGGACATATTATTATAAAATAGTTAATAAGCTTTAAAACAGAACCATGATAAATAAAGAAACACTTTGTTATTTTTTAGTTTCCAATTTCAAAAGCGTAATATAGGTACAAGTTGTTATATCTATTTCAATGACAATCATTTACTGCTTAACCTCAAAACAGAACTGTCAAGCCATAATAAATAAACAAAACACACTGTCCCATTTAGTTTTTACTTCAAATAGTTTATATAAAAATTCCTTATTTTTTCATAGAAATTCACGCGTCCGAATATACCCGAAGGCTGTCAATAGGGTGGGATCGTCGCAGTTCGGGTGTGAACCTTGCCGTTGCATTATGATGTATGCCTGTGGCATGTGTATGAAAATCCGCGTGGCAGGTGACTACTCTGTCTTTGTCTGGTATCATACATTAACCACTTGATTTGTTTCAATTCATGTCTTTCAGATTTAATTTTTAATGTGGGAAAAAATCAAAATTTGTGAAACAAATTAATTAAAATTTACAACAGAGGTTTATTTACCTCATTTCTAGCTACATGCAAACTCTCATTCCAGTACCTTTAAAAATCTGTTTGTACATTTTTTTGGCAAAAAATATGATAGTTATAGTTGATTGACGAACTCGTGCGCGATTGTGACCATGTGAAGGCATGTGCCAAGTTTCGTTCAAATCAGTTGAGTATTTGTTGAGTTATCGCTCGGACACACACACACACACACAAGGTCTTTACTAGTGCACCATACCTATCAAATTTCATCAAAATAACTAAGTTTTTTTTGTAGTACAAATTTTTGTTTCGGAAAGATCTTTTTTTTTAGAAAAACTAGTCCGATCGGGCTGGCTAACAAACTTGTTTAATCCATTAATAAAAGAAAGGTACTCGCCAAGTTTCATAAAAATCAGTTAATTACTTTTTGAGTTATCGGTTGAACACACATAAATATATATATATATATATATATATATATATATATATATATATATATATATATATATATATATATATATATATATATATATATATATATATATATATATATATATATATATATATATATATATATATATATATATATATATATATATATATATATATATATACAGGGTCGCTGATAAGTCTGGAAACGGTCGATTATCCGGGAAAATATACAAGGTGTCGAAAAAAGTTTTATACAAAAGTTTTTGGGTTCTTCAATGTCTACTAGGCGGTGATAATTTCATTTATACAGGGTTGGTCATACAGGCGTGGCACACCAATATTAATTTTTTTTTAATGGAACACCCTATATATTATTCGATATTTCAATCCTTCTCTTAATTTTGAGCAACATTTATCAGAAGCATGATGTACATAAACTCAATCGTTTCCGGGTAAAAAAATAAATAAAAATAAACGCTACTGTTTTTAAAATCTATTGGATGAAGAACAAAAATAAATGAAAAGTAGAATATCTCTTGAAAACAATCTGTGAGTGTGAAAAGAACCGGTTGCGATGTTTTTAACATTGTTTGAAATCCTATTTTATAAGATGTTCAAAGTGTTCTCCATTGACCTCCTGACAATAATGAATTCGCTTAACAAAACATTGCACTGCATTTACAAGAGCGTTTTGAGGAATGTTATTAATTTCATGCACAATCCTTGCTTGCAACTCTTCAATATTCTGCGGTCTATTTTGGTAAATTAAATTTTTTACATGACCCCACAAAAAAAAGTCAAGCGGCGTCATGTCGGGAGACCTAGCTGGCCATTCAATAGTTCCCCTGCGCCCTATCCATCTGCCAGGAAAGGTTTGATTCAGATATTCCCGTACCTCAATTCCAAAATGAGGGGGTGCCCCATCCTGCTGAAACCATATTTCTTCCGCTGGTAGATTTGGGTCGTTATTGTTCGGAAATAATCGACTAACGTCTGGAACAATTGATTCTTGTAAAAGTGTCAAATATCGAGCAGAGTTCAAATTACCGTGTATAAAATAAGGTCCTATGATATGTCCACCAATAATAGCACACCAAACATTTACTTTTTGCGGTCTTTGGGTGTGAATTTGTTCCATCCAATGTGGGTTTTCGTCTGACCAGTACCTACAGTTGTGTCGGTTGACTTGTCCATTCAAACAAAATGTAGATTCGTCGGAAAACAAAATGTGGTTGGCAAAGTTAAAATTTTGGCGTAACTTCTCCATAATAAGTTCACAGAACTCGATTCTGCGATCAAAATCGTCTTCACTCAGTTCTTGCAATAAATGAATTTTATATGGACGGAACTTTTCCCGCTTCGTAATCTTTTGAATTGAATATCGACTCATATTGTGATTTAAAGCCAATTGCTGTGCCGAAGTTTTCGGATTTTCCACCACATCCAATATTACATTCAAAGAATTTTCTTCATTTGTAACGGTTACTGGCCTTCCAGTTCTAGGTTTATCCTTGATACCGCCAGTTTCGTGAAAACGATGCAAAGTTTTCGAAACTGTGGATTTGGAGATCGATTCCCGCTCAGGATGCAACTCATTGAACATAATCACCACTTGAGCAAAACTTCGTGTTCTATCACCGTACCCTATCATCATTAAAATTTCGGTTTCACTTAAACTTGCCATTTTGCACAAAAACTGTTGACACTAAATTACTAATGTTTCAAAACTGTTGACACTGAATGAATGTTTGACATTCGTTGTCCTGGAAACATTTTAAAATAAAAGAATAATACTGCGTTTCTTATGGGCATCTTATCTTATCTTGGGATTCCAAACAATGTTAAAAACATCGCAACCGGTTATTTTCACACTCACAGATTGTTTTCAAGAGATATTCTACTTTTCATTTATTTTTGTTCTTCATCCAATAGATTTTAAAAACAGTAGCGTTTATTTTTATTTATTTTTTTACCCGGAAACGATTGAGTTTAGGTACATTATGCTTCTCATAAATGTTGCTCAAAATTAAGAGAAGGATTGAAATATCGAATAATATATAGGGTGTTCCATTAAGAAAAAATTAATATTGGTGTGCCACGCCTGTATGACCAACCCTGTATAAATAAAATTATCACCGCCTAGTAGACATTGAAGAACCCAAAAACTTTTGTATAAAACTTTTTTCGACACCTTATATATTTTCCCGGATAATCGACCGTTTCCAGACTTATCAGCGACCCTGTATATATATATATATATATATATATATATATATATATATATATATATATATATATATATATATATATATATATATATATCTTAGTTAAGTGGATATTTTAGCAAACATATAATTATGATTTGTGAGCGAAGTAATTAAAGAAAACATTGGCAAGATGTGGAGAACAAGTTTAAATCCCAAGATAATTAAATCGGTGGTTGACTGAAGGGTTTGTGTGATAAATATATCGAAAGAGTGTACACATGTGTAGCGTATCCGGTCAAATATTTACGGAACGTTCTACAAATCGGTGTCGGTCTACAAGTGCGGTCCCAGCGTTCCAATGGAACTCGCGGAATGCAATTATACTCGTTACTTTGTCAGTTTGGAACAAAGTCGAACAGGGACACAAAATAATGTTATTTGATTACAAGCAAACCGATTCTGAATTCGTTATATCTGTAATGAAATTTTGCATTAGTGGGTTCGTTTTATTAACGTAGATTGAAGTTTGTTTTACGTCAACTAGGGAGGGTTGATGTAAGTTGCCAATAATTTTTCATATTGGAATTTCAAAACGTTATTTTGCATGGGGAAGTTAATTATAGGTCACGTCAGGTTACAACAATTTATATGTTGTACTTGCTTCTTATTTCGCTGTTAACAAATTAAACAGAGAAATCTATAAAAAACAAAATAAAGGTAACAAACCTCATTGCATTTTGTTGCCCTTACTTGATAAAACCGTTGCATAGAGACGTAGAGACAATTTTTCTGGCTTCACAAATGTTTGTTTTCTTCTCTGCAACCTGTTTGCTATCTAACAGCATCATCGGCGAGGAGTAAAGTGAATTTATTTATATTGCTACGTTAGTCGGGGTTCTGGATTCGTTGACTAACAAACCACAGATTTTCAAACTACTAATTTATTGTAACCAACTACTCTCCAACATTACCATCAACTGAAATATACACATTAAAAAATTCTAGGGATATTTTTAAATAATATAAAAAAGGAAACAAATTGGTTTTGGAATCGGTCAAATTGCACTCACGGTGTATTTATTTAATCAATCACTCAATATATAACCATCTGTTGTTAAAAAAAAGTTAAAATGATATCAAAATTGATGAATCCGATATATGATAAAAGTAAAATTTTCATATGTACCGTTGAACTTAGTCTCGAATTCAGTCATTCCTCAGTTGTTGTTTAGTAACTGCATATAAAATATTGTGTTTCACCATGGAACGGCGACATTTGGCTTTACACGAAATGAATCGAGCGGTAGGCCTTCTTCAAGCGGACGTGCGACATAATGAAGTAGCTGGGCGGATGGGTGTTTCCCAAAGTGTGATAAGTCGTTTATGGAGGCGTTTTAGGGAAACTGGCAGTCCGGCCGAGCAACATCCAGGACGAGGACGCTCAACGACGGCAGGTCAGAATAGATTTTTATGTTTAAATTCCAGAAGGCAGCCTACAATTACCGCAGCTGAATTGGTTACGACTCTACAAAGGGCGGATAATGTAACCATTAGCCGATATACTGTAAGAAATCGTCTTCACGAAGCAAACGTCTCTAGTAGACGTTCACTCAGATGTCTACCTATTTCCAGAGGCAATCGCGCTGCAAGATTGGACTAGTGTCAAAATTATTTGAATTGGTCTGCAGATAACTGGGCTACAGTTTTATTCACAGGTGAATCTAGGTTTGGTTTTCATCCGAATTCTCGTCGAATAAGTGTGTGGAGACGATTTGGAAAAGCAGAACGCTTAAGACATATTCAGGAACTGTACATATACAGAGTTGGTAAAATAATGGCATGGGGCAGAATAATTATTGGCGGCAGAACTGAACTCGTTTTTCCAACTTGCTTTCTAGCAGCTCGGCTAAATCTGGATACCATTCTTTAACCCATCGTGCATCCATTTGCAGGCTCTGTTGGCCAAAACTTCCGCCTAATGCATGATAATGCCCGTACACATACCGCACGCATCGTAATCAACTGGTTGGATAACGCAGGAGTTGAAGTTTTACCATGGCCAGCACAATCCCCGGATCTGAATCCGATAGAGCATGTCTGTGATATGCTTCAACGAAGAATTACTCCACATATGGGTAACATCAACAATGCGTTTACTTTCCAGGAGCTTCTGACAGCAGAGTGGGTACGTTCACCACAAGGAGACCTTGACAATTTCATTTCGTCTATGAGCAATAGATGTAGAGCTGAAATTACTTAACGTGGAGGTCATACTTTGTATTAAACTTTTTCCTCATATGCTCGGAAGTTTTTGAAAAATTCTTAAAATAGCGTGTTTCAGGATAATATATATATATATATATATATATATATATATATATATATATATATATATATATATATATATATATATTGTAATCCTCTAGGTTTTTTTGAATAAAACATTTGATTTTATGTAATATTAAACACTTACATATACCATATACCATATATTTTTTGTTTTCTTTTTAAATCATATCAAGAAAAAAAAACTCGAGACGCAGCAAGTGCGTTATGGTAGTGAATTTTTATTAAATGCTTCAAATTTAAATACCTCTATTTTCAATAAACTTAGAGAGCTTAATTTTAATACGTAGTAAGGCCTTTCCTAAGGCAAGATATCCACAAAATTTCATTAAAATAGCTTTGTAATTTTCGGAGAAAAAAATTTTTTTCGAAAGAAAATTTAAAATTTGAATAACTCAATTTTCTCTAAACTTAGAAAGTTGATTTTTGGTACGTAGTAAGATGTCTCCTGAAGCAACATATATAGTATATTTCATTAAAACAGCTTTGTTACTTTGGGAGAATTTTTTTTTTTTGAAAGAAAACTCAAAACTTTCCCGGAAAACCCCGTCAGATTTTTCTGGCTAACGAACTCATCCAAGCCATCAAGGCACTTGCCAAGTTTCATCGAAATCGATGAATTATTTTTTGAGTTATCAGACGGATACATACACACACACACACACACATATATATATATATATATATATATATATATATATATATATATATATATATATATATATATATATATATATATACATATAAAAATTGAAACTGACCCCGGATATGGGTTCTAGGGGTCCTAGTTCGCACTCATTTCAAAGAATTTTTGCAAAGTCTCACCAGCGATACCTCTCTATTAATGAATTTTTTAAAATAAAAATTCACTAATTATGCATATTGTGCTTTCTCAATATTCTGTGTATTGTCAAGATAGATAAACCCAAATCTTTAGACCTACTTCTTAACGAACTTTGTAGACATGCTTCAAAATATGCAAGAACTATAATTTCATTCATTTCATTGTCTTCAATTTTGAAACTTTTAACAACGCGTCGTGTCAGTATTATTCCATGACTTGACGACTTACTTTTAATTCTGCTGAATTTTGTTCTATTTATTGGAGCCAAATAAAGGAATCTGTTGTTAAATGTTCGAACTGTGGTCTCAACTATTCTGTTACATTCACCATATATTGATAACATCATCTGCAGAATAATAAACTAGCATGTACAACATGAGTTTTGCACTGCCACTGCCTATCCTCCTATGTGATCCTGATACTAGAGACGTGAAAATCGTCTCGTCGTTTCTACGATTTCTGTGGTAAAAACTTCATGTTAAATATTAAATGCCTCAAATTTGAATAACTCAATTTTCTATAAACTTAGAGAGTTTAATTTTGGTGTGTAGTAAGTTCTCTCCTAACGCAAGATATATACCAAATTTCATTAAAATAACTTTGTAATTTTCGGAGAAAAAAAAATTTTCGAAAGAAAATTTAAAATTTAAATAACTCAATTTTTTATAAACTTAGAAAGTTAAATTTCAATACGTAGTAAGGTCTCTCCCAAGGCAATACATACGACATACGTTTTATTGTCTGCAAAAAATCTGTGTATTGGTTTTCACTTAGTGCGTGCCTTAGTGAAGAATATAGTGCCGATGCATCAAAACTCTAGGTTTCCGTATACATCTTAATAGTTGTTGCTTGAATTTCAGTCGTTACGTACGGGGGTAAGACGTCATGTTTAATGTTGCTTCTGATGAAAACTGCAGTACCTCCGTGTGCGGTGCCATCTGGATTATTTGTTGCGTATGTAGACAAGAGCGGTATGCGGAATACTAACTTATTTGTGAAGTGGGTTTCAGAAACCAGCATTATATCTATTTTGTTAATGTTGACGAATGTTATTAGTTCTTGTTTGCGACTAGTTAGTCCGTTGGGCATTCCATGTTGCAATGCGTATGAACTTTGCCATTTCAGTTGAAATTATTAACAAGTCTTGATAACAGATTAAGCATGGTTTTGATTCATCAGTTGTGTGAAAAGGGATTTAAATTCGCTCAGAGTAGTAAGCGTGTTTTCAAGGATATTTTAATGGCTATCTGTGTAAACAGGTTGCCTGTGTTTGAGTACTTGATTATATAGCGGTCTGCTTGGACGAGGTTCAGTGTAGTCGTTAGGTACTTCTGTGTTTATGTTAGCTGCAACGTGTATGTTTCGGTGGTCTCGTGTTAGATTCTATTGCTTTTGGTGGTATCTTTTAGTCAGGTTAGGGTTTTTGGTTTTTACGAGGTTCTTGTATACGGTGCAACCTTTGTAATTTGCTGCATGGCTACCTTCACATAGAGGATTGGTGGAGATTCTCTTTTTTTCGTGTACATTTTGCTGTCGTGTTGTTTGCCGCACTTTACACAAATGAATGGTTTATTACAGTAGGTCCTCGAATAGCCGTACTCTTGGCACCTTGTACCTTGCACATTGAACTATTTCGCAGTCTTTTCCTTGGAAGTTCTATACCGACTTCTGTGTTACATATTAATCGCAAATCATACATACTTTTATTGTTATCTTGTGGCTCTAGATCTACAAAAAAAGAGGCAATGGATCTCTGGAAATATGATGCCTAATGTTCACAATATTTCTCACTCTGTGGTCAGCTTTTTGGATATCCAACTTTATTTCGTTAATTGGAATCGTGTGGTATAAGTATCTTACTACTATTCTATAGGCTCTCTCTTCTTTGGGCTGGTATGTATGGAATTCGATATTCTCGTCTCTCAGATATCTCACAAGTCTTCTATATGTTTCAGACGTATGAACATTTATTTTGACAGTGTTGTTTGTTAGTGCCTTTGAGTATTATTGTTCTTCTGCTATAATGACTGCTAGAAAGTTACTCATGTTATTTTAATCTGTTACTCCATGGATAAAAAGTACGTAAAGGTTTAGGCTGTTTTAACGTTTCTGTAGAGTTGTAGTTATTATTGTTAAGTTCATCTGCTGTAGATAGAGATGAGAATCTGTTGTAAGTTTTTGGAAATGATGGTCTTTTTGGAGTTTGTTCGGGTGAGTTACAGACTCTTTTTCTTTTCTTGACTTCTTGCTACGAATTGGTTGATAGAGTAGGGCTGTCTCTTTGGTCAATCATATTTTGATCATAAATACATTGTTGCGAGTTGTCACTGTTAATTGTTAACATTGGTGTATGATTGGTTGCGGTATTTTGTGATGTTTGATTAGGGCCGATTCCTACATCTGTATATACTTTATGTGATGATTTTTGTTGGTTTGGGAGCATATAGCTCCCTTGTTAATCAACAGTTAGTTATTAGGGGTGATTTGATTAATTTAATATAATACATTAATTCTGCCGTAGAGATAAATTAATATTCTTACTTGATTTCAGTGTATTATTTTGCAGTCAGTTATCAGCAAGCGACAAGATTATTGGCTGCCGGCAGACATCCCCTTACTCGGAACGACAACCGCGAACGGGAATACGTATACTTGAAATATTTAAACGTCTTGTATATATCAACATAGGTTAACTGAAACACAAATAGTTGAGATTTCATTATTGATTCTCTGTGGACACAAAATCAGGACTTAGAAAGAAGTTTGTACTTTATTTAATAAAGATGTATTCGTAGATGTATTCACATAAATGACTACTGACTATTTAATTTTCTGTAAGACTAGAACAATGTCTAGAAACATATTTTAAAAATGCAGTAAGCACATCATTCCGAGAATTATCCACACTAATACTGAAAACAACAAGTAAAAATATTCACCTTGATATATATATTTTGGTGAAAACTTTTATTCTTAAAATCCACCGCGTCCATTTATCTAATCTATGTTTCTAACAACTCTCAATCCGTAACACACAACCACATATACAGCTTGGGGTTTATTCGGCACACAAGGATTTACAGTTTGGAAGTTTGGTTTATGTCATTTTGCTTTAAGTTAAACTAGAGTTTGATATTTGAGCTGAACTACAAGACTCACAGCAGCGTTGCAGTTTAACTCAAATGCTTATTGGGTTAGGATAACCTTTATATACATTGTCATTTCAGTGAAATTTCCTAAAAAAATTCACTGTAGGGAGATCCCGGCTTTTAAACTTTGAAATAAAGATTTCAAGTGAGCGCGCACTAGGACTCCTAGAACCCATATCCGTAATCAGTTTTTTCAATATATATATATATATATATATATATATATATATATATATATATATATATATATATATATATATATATATATATATATATATATATATTGTGTATGTGTGTGTGTGTGTATGTATGTATATGTATCACACCAATAACCAGCGTCGATTTGAATAAAATTTGGCATGTACCTTCCTTTTGTAAGTGGCTACAATAAGTTCGTTATCCAGGAAAATCGGACCTGGTTTTCAGAGAAAATTTTGAGTATTCTTTCTGAAAAAAATTGTATCCTAAACAATAAAAAAGCTATGGTAAGTAAATTATGTAGGTGGGTTAACGATATAAAAGCTAAAGATTCCTATGTTACAAGAAAAAAAGTGTTAAAAATATTTGGTGCCAGATCATTTCTATGAGAATTCACTATCATAACGCACTTGCTGCGTTTAGACTTTTTTGTAGATTAACAACATACAGGTTGCGCAAAAATAACGCAAAAAGATCATAATTGTTTACTGAGAACGGCATCGGACTCAATTCCTCTAGGATTGCATAACAGATTATTTGTGACCATTTTATGGCATGAACGAAATTTTTTGAATAACCCCCGTTTGGGGGATGACAACCATTTATGTTCTTATATAACAAAATTAGCCATGCAACACATTTTTGGAAAGCGTATTTAGCGTGCTTTCTGGTGCTATTAATGAATTTTAAGTTACCTTTGGCAGGAACGAAAACGATCGGCTTTCATAAAAATGAATGAAGTAAAATAAAGGAAATTCAGATAGCCTTATCGCTGTCCAAAAAAGCCTAAATGAAATGGCCTTATCAGACATGTAATTTATTTAACCGATAATGCAGTTTTGTCAAAATTAATTGCCTATACGTTTTGAGTTGAAAATTAAAACATCAGTGTTTTGTTACTTCTTTTATTTGTTTATGATATGCCTCAATTAAGTGAACAAGAACGCATGTAAGTTTTAATGGTGATCGGTTGCGGTGATCATAAAAGGGCCTATGATGACCTTTGTTATTTATTGAATAATGGTATCCGTTGCCTGCCACCCCTTAACATTTCTACGGTAAGCAGACCTAACCACAACCTTACTGAAAGTGGGAGTGTAAGAGATCGCCTCAAGTTTGGCGTAAATGCCACTTCGGACGAAAAGACGCTGGATGTATTGCCTGCTGTACAAGAAACTCCCTAAACTTCTGCATTGGAACTTGCTGGAGCGAACGAGATTTCGATACGTTCTGTACAACGGATTTTCCATTAGGAAAAGATTTTCCCTATATGGTTCATAACCTGCAAGAATCCGTTGCAGAGAATTTTGGTAAACGGATCGAATTTTGTGCACAAATGATTCAGATTATTCGAAATGGAGATCTTTTAAACTAAGTTGTTTTATGTGATGAAGCTGCCTTTTGCCTTAATGGTAGTATATACAAAAACAATAGTCGATATTGGTCTAACAGTAACCCCCATTGGATCGAAAAAATTCATAACCAGTATCCTCAAAAACCCTTCTTCTTTGAAATAAAGTTAACAGGTGCACGCTATCTAAGGTTATTTTGAGAAGAATTGTGCGCCGTATGAGGGAGTTGTCTCAAAATGATTTCCACAAGGCCTACTTTCAACATGACGGCTCCCGACCTCATTGCAACCGAGAGTTAAGGGAGTACCGCAATGTGATATTTCGTAACCGCTGGATAGGCAGAAGAGGACCCACTGAGTGGCCAGATTTACCTCCACTCGATTTTTTCTCTAGGATCATTTCCAAAGCGTTGTTCGCAATTACCGGGCAGCAAATTTGGAACAATTGCGAAACCAAATTGTGACGGTCTTTCAACGAGTGCCTAACAGATCACTGCAAAACTCGATTCATCAATTCTACCAGAGGCTTTACTATTGCCAAGAAGTTTAAGGGGCTCAATTTGAACATCTTCTTCAATAAAGCAAAATGTTAGCATTTTACAAAATAAATTTCGTAGAAAGCCGATTGTTTTCGTTATTGCCAGATGTAACATAAAAATATTTAAGACAGTCAAAAAGTACGCTTTCCAAAACTTTATCTCGTGACCCATCTTGCTGTATAAGAAATTTAAGAATTGTCACCCTCTAAAAACGAGGTGCTTCAAAAATGTCGATAAGGCTACCAAATAGTCTCAAATAATACGTTGTGTGACCCTACATATTTTGAGTCGATGCCTTTCTCGGCTTAAATGTTACGCTTTTGTTACGTTGGTTATCCGCAACCCTGTGTATTTTATATTATTGCACGATACAATATCAGTAGCATAGGCGTTCTTTATTTGACGTTGGATATTTTTGGATTTATAAAAAAAATCTCAATAATGTTTTTTTTTTAATTTCAACAACACACCACGAGGGCTTACAGCCTAAATACTATCGTACCGTGGGTGTTGACAAGGAGGAAAGAGGTGTGTGAAGTATATAACGTATAGAGATTAGCTGGTGAAAAGTATTTGCGAGCCCGGAAGAGGAAACCTAATTTCTTAGCAGCCGCTTCTGCAATTGATGTGACCTGTTGGTGCCAATTAAGATTTCGATCCACAGAAATGCCAAGAAGAGAAAATGACTCATTACTTTGAATAACTTGGTTGTTCATTGTGATGGGTCTAGGGCTGGTGTATCTTTTGTGAGAAAGAGAGCAAGACTTAGTTTTGGTAAGGTTGAATTGTACAAGATTTCTACTTCACCAGTCTAATATTTTTTGGAGATCCACGGAGACAGAACCCTCCATGAGTGTGCGATCCTCATCTAATTGGGCTAAAGAGACAGGCTTAGAATATTGTATATTTGAATGGAGAGTGCTGTCGTCCGCGTAGCTGTGAACTGAGTTGGATGTGCTCGAGAGGAGGTCATTGATGTGGAGAAGAAACAAAGTAGGGGCTAAAGCTGAACCTATATTATACTACCTGTATCATACTACGAGTCAATACGTTTTAAAAAGCGACTATTTTACGTTGAATTTTCTTTAATTTTTTGATTCTTCGTAAAACTCTCAATAGCATATGACCTACACTATTGCAAATTTTGCGTTCTGAGCAGAAAGCCATGTAGAAAGCTAATTTTATGTTAATCCATAAAAGCTCTGCTCAGAAGGTGCAAGCTAAGACCTACAAAAATTCTTTTTAAAGTACAACTGCTTTCATCAGAAAGCACTGCAAATAAAAAAGTCTGGACCCAGCAAGTGCGTTGTGGAAGTGAATTTTCATAAAAATGTTTTTAATAGCAAATATGTCTCTTTTATGCAAGCAGGCATCAATTTGGTCACCGGTTTAACCCGTATAGTAGAAACAATGTACCATATTTTATCAAAATAACTTGTTTACAAATGTATAAAAATTTTCGGAAAATAAACTTTAAATGTTTCCGAGAAAACTCGTTTCCTAGGCGACGAACCTTAGGTTAATAGCAAATTGAGTTATTGAATTTTGAAGCATTTAATGAAAATTCGCTACCAAAACGCACTTACTGCGTCTTGATTTTTTTTACAAACTTAAATCATATTTCGATGAAAAAGGCGAAAGTGCAATAAGGAATGTTAAAAAAATTGCAGGTATCACCAACGACTTATGGGCTAGCCTGTGATTGTCAAAAAAATTTTATAAGATGCAGTAAAGTATACAATTTTTTTCTTGTATCTTGTATAATAACAATTATATTTAGTTTATCGTGAAAATGCGTCACCCTGTATATATGTAAACAGAAAGTAAACCCGGATATGGATTCTAGGGGGCCTAGTTTGCGCTCATTTGAAGACACCTTTTTAGAAGCCGCGGTCTCCTCATTAACGAATTTTTTCTACGAAAATTATCCAAAAATTATAGACCGTTAAACCATAAACTTAACTAAAACTACTGCCAAAGCATCAAAAAAGTGTCTATTTGAAATTAATTTTCTGGAAATATTTTACTAAAATGAAGGGCAATGATGGTAGAACCTGAAACTTAAGGGTTTGTGGAACACTCTTTACATAATCTGTAGTTCGTTCAAGATCTTTGCCTAACTGTTGCCAATTTTTACGTTACAAATCGCGATATTTACGATTTGAGGAAAACTACAACTTTTTTTCCTCAAATGCCTCTAACTTTTTGTCTTCAAACTTGCAGACCTAAATTTTGGTAAATGGTTTACCCTTATATATATATATATATATATATATATATATATATATATATACATATATATATATATATATATATATATATATATATATATATATATATATATATATATATATATATATATATATATATATATATATATAATTAAAACTGACCCTAGATATGGGTTCTAGGGGGCCTAGTTCGCGCTCATTTGAAGAAGTTTGTTCTAACTTCAAAAGTCGGGATCTCCTCAATAGTGAATTTTTAAGAAGAAAATTCACTAAACACAAGCACTTGTGAAGCCACGGGAAAAGTCTACAACTGCATTAAATATGGAACGGTTTTATTAAGTTAGGGCAAGAACAAACAACCAGAGATGCTATTCAAATTGAATTAAGTCGTTAAACTTTTATCTACCCTTTATCAAATTATTTTTTATACAAAACTCGCCTAAAAATTTATCGAAATAACAAAAATCTGATTATATAACGGTGTGCAATGAGACTAAAAAATTGATAAAAAATAAAGTTACTAACTAGTATTAGAACTCGTCATGTAGGATTCCATTACCCTATGTACAGGGCTTAGCCCACTTAGCTACGCTCGACATATATGTACTATCCCATAGTACACTTTATTTGTCTAACGTCTTTAATATTTACACAAAACAATTTTGATTTACAATGTATTTTTTGCTCAAATCTTAACGATATCGAGGAAAATTAAAAAAATTCCGGGAAAACCTGAAGCAATTTTCCTGACTAACGAACTTATCTAAGCCACTTGAAAAAGCAAGGCATTTACCAAATTTGATCAAAATCGGCCCATTATTGTTTGTTTATCGGTGTTATAAATATATATATATATATATATATATATATATATATATATATATATATATATATATATATATATATATATATATATATATATATATATATATATATATATATATATATATATATAGGTATGTTACTTAAACTGGGGCCATATTCAAAGAGAGCTTTTTAAAAGGCACTTGCAAAATTTTTGTATGCAATCAATGTTGTCATAAGATAACATTTAAACTCTTACATTCAAAGGCATAAAATTATATTTTAGTGAATTTTCTTCAAAAGATTTACCAATGAGAAAATCCCGACTTTTGAAAAATTTCTTCAAATGAGAGCGAATTAGGCCCCTAGAACCCATATCCAGGGTCAGTTTCAATATATATATATATATATATATATATATATATATATATATATATATATATATATATATATATATATATATATATATATTTATTTATATTGAAACTGACCCTGTGTTCTAGGGGCCTAATTCGCTCTCATTTGAAGAAAATTTTCAAAAGTCGGGATCTCCTCATTGGTAAATCTTTTGAAGAAAATTCACTAAAATATAATTTTATGCCTTTGAATTTAAGAGTTTAAATGTTATTTTATGTCAACATTGATTGCATACAAAAATTTTGCGAAGTGCCTTTTAAAAAGCTCTCTTTGAATATGGCCCCAGTTTAAGTAACATACCTAAAAACTTTGGGTGTAACGGGTGGTCAGTGAAACGCATAACACCCAACTGTTGTGTGAGTAGAACAAAACCTATCGTATATTACCGACAAAGATAAGGTTTTCTTGGCGCAAAAACCACCAAGTTAGTTCATACATTGTTTTCATAAATGTCAAATGAAACCTTAAAGTTACATAGTTAAATAACCTTCTTACTTCTGACAGCTTGTGTCAGTAAAATATGAGTATTTTTCCGCTTATATTTTTCATTGAGGTCACTGGTTCAACTTTTCGTGAAAAGCTAAAGAGTATTATGTCAATTTTTTTTAGTGTTTCCGTAGAAATATTTTTTGTAAGATTTTTGTGAAGTGTTGGTAAGTGATAATAAATCTTTTTCTATCTAACCATGTAAAATTCCACTACGGCGGCCATAATAAAACCAAAGATGATGGTGGTAACTCAACATCTAGTCAGCAAAAAAAATATAAAATAGATGAAAATGTAGACAAATATATATGTTTACATGTGGAACTTACCTCTCTTCAAAATTTTCAGGCATCGCAAAATTATAACGATTCTTGGTTTTAACAGGTTTTCAGCTTTTAGAGAACTTTCATTAGGAAAATTCACTAATAGAGAGGTATCGTAGTAAATGTGAATTCCCTTTTTTTTCTTCTATCTAACCATGTAAAATTCCACTTTGGCGGCTGTAATAAAACCAAAGATGGTGGTGGTAACTCAAAATCTAGTAAGCAAAAAATCATAAAATGGATGAAAATGTAGATAAATATATATGTTTACATGCGCAACTTACCTGTTTTTAAAAATTTCAGGCATAGCGAAATTATAACGATTCTTGGTTTTGAAAGGTTTTCAGCTTTTAGTGAATTTTCATTAAGAAAATTCACTAATAGAGAGGTATCGTGGTAAATGTGATATATCGTTGGATTCCCAATTTTTTTTTCTATCTAAGCATGTAAAATTCCACTACGGTGGCCGTCATAAAACCAAAGATGGTGGTGGTAACTCAAAATCTAGTAAGCAGAAAATGATAAAATGGATGAAAATGTAGATAAATATATATGTTAACATGTGGAACTTACCTGTTTTTAAAAATTTCAGACAGCGAAATTATAACGATTCTTGATTTTGAAAGGTTTTCAGCTTCTAGTGAATTTTCATTAAGAAAATTCAATAATAGAGAGGTATCGTAGTAAATGTGATATATCGTTGGATTCCCAATTTTTTTTTCTATCTAAGCATGTAAAATTCCACTACGGTGGCCGTAATAAAACCAAAGATGGTGGTGGTAACTCAAAATCTAGTAAGCAGAAAATCATAAAATGGATGAAAATGTAGATAAATATATATGTTAACATGTGGAACTTACCTGTTTTTAAAAATTTCAGACAGCGAAATTATAACGATTCTTGGTTTTGAAAGGTTTTCAGCTTTTAGTGAATTTTCATTAAGAAAATTCACTAATAGAGAGGTATCGTAGTAAATGTGATATATCGTTGGATTCCCAATTATTTTTTTCTATCTAAGCATGTAAAATTCCACTACGGTGGCCGTAATAAAACCAAAGATGGTGGTGGTAACTCAAAATCTAGTAAGCAGAAAATCATAAAATGGATGAAAATGTAGATAAATATATATGTTAACATGTGGAACTTACCTGTTTTTGAAAATTTCAGACAGCGAAATTATAACGATTCTTGGTTTTGAAAGGTTTTCAGCTTTTAGTGAATTTTCATTAAGAAAATTCGCTAATAGAGAGGTATCGTAGTAAATGTGATATATCGTTGGATTCCCAATTTTTTTTTTCTATCTAGGCATGTAAAATTCCACTACGGTGGCCGTAATAAAACCAAAGATGGTGGTGGTAACTCAAAATCTAGTAAGCAGAAAATCATAAAATGGATGAAAATGTAGATAAATATATATGTTTACATGTGGAACTTACCTGTTTTTAAAAATTTCAGGCATAGGGAAATTATAACGATTCTTGGTTTTGAAAGGTTTTCAGCTTTTAGTGAATTTTCATTAAGAAAATTCACTAATAGAGAGGTATCGTGGTAAATGTGATATATCGTTGGATTCCCAATTTTTTTTCTATCTAAGCATGTAAAATTCTACTATGGTGGCCGTAATAAAACCAAAGATGGTGCTGGTAACTCAAAATCTAGTAAGCAAAAAATCATAAAATGGATGAAAATGTAGACAAATATATATGTTTACATGTGGAACTTAACTGTTTTAAAAATTTTCAGGCATAGCGAAATTATAACGATTCTTGGTTTTGAAAGGTTTTCAGCTTTTAGTGAATTTTAATTAAGAAAATTCACTAATAGAGAGGTATCGTAGTAAATGTGATATATCGTTGGATACCCAATTTTTTTTCTATCTAAGCATGTAAAATTCCACTACAGTGGCTGTAATAAAACCAAAGATGGTGGTGGTAACTCAAAATCTAGTAAGCAAAAAATCATAAAATAGATGAAAATGTAGATAAATATATATGTTTACATGTGAAACTTACCTCTTTTCAAAATTTTCAGGCCAAGCGGAATTATAACGATTGTTGGTTTTTACAGGTTTTCAGTTTTCAGTAAATTTTCATTAGGAAAATTCACTAATAGAGAGTTATCGCTGGTGAGACTTTTGGAAATTTTCTTTAAATTAGTGCGAATTAGGGCCCCTGGAACTAATTTTCATGGTCTGTTAAAAAATTTATATATATATATATATATATATATATATATATATATATATATATATATATATATATATATATATATATATATATATATATATATATATATATATATATATATTTATATGTATGTATGTATGTATGTATGTAGGTATCCAACCGATAACTTAAAAATACTTTACTGATTTGGATCATATTTGAATTACCTTTTTTGTTTGTTAATGACTTCGATGAGTTCGTTAATTAGATCTTAGCGCCCAACTGGTCTTAACAAAAATTTAACAAATATTTTTTTAAACGCAACATCTCTCAAATTCTTTAAGTGATTGAAACGAAAATCTACAACTTAAAAGAACATAGACAAACGTGGTAGTGTACCAATTTTGAAGTCCTTTCATCAAAGAAAAATAAAGTTATCCATAATTAAAATTAAGATAATCCTCGACTTTACTTCAAATTCTGTAATGCAATATCTGCAATGTTCGACAAAAACAGATTACGTTACCTGTACTGCTTTGCTCTTTAAATAAACGGTGCATAAAAAATCTAAACAATGGAAGTTTCAAGTTTTACTGCAAGATGTCAGAACGTAGAATAGTGTGAAATGTATGACGAGATCTCGTTGCGGAACCAAGTAGTATGTTGTCACGATAGCTCTAGTTAACATAAAATGTTACAGATGGATACATGTGCTCAATCAACTAACAATTTTGTAGATTGTCAGACCTGGCCCATTTTTTATAATACCTAGACAATGTTTGCTCTCAAAAGTGCTACATTTTAGATGGCGACAATGTTCTTTGCAAGTATCAAAACCTGCTCACAAAACGAGAACGATACTGATAGATAAGTTACTAGATCCATCATTTTGATTATCGATGATTTCACAGGTTACCTTTTAACATTTTTTTCAGTAAACAGTGTATTTCTGTATTCCTCATATTGTACGTTTCAAACAGGTAGAGCCTTCTACTTAAAATTAGACATACCTACGTTTGTTAACCGTCCAAGCCTATCGAGCTTAATTTCCAAGGTGCTTGCTTTCGGCGTCGACCGGATTTCAGTGTAGTCTTGGACAAAAGCTAGATTCATACACTCGCGAATTGCGAAAAAGCTGCGAAACGTATTCCTATTGGTTTATTTAAAATAATATCGTAAAACTCTTGTTTTCTATTAGATTTTATAAATGTATTTTACTAATTTTTGTTTGCACACAGACACGATCTAAATGTCTACTTTTAAGTTTAAGTAGCCCCAATGTTAATTAAGGGCCGCGTTTATTATACTAATTTATCTTGTGCTTATATATGTAATATAAAAATAAAAAAGGAGTTAAATAGCAAGTGAATTTATTTACTTTAGTGCTGTATTCGATATTATCTAAAAAAGATATTATAGGCGAGAATGTGGAATGTGGTTTCAGTTAATTTACAGTTTACTGCAAGGAGAGTTGAGGAAATGCTAAAAAACATTTAGTCGGAGTTTGAAAAGTTGCGTTTTTCACATTTTGCCTCGCTACTTTATTTAAACACTGTCTGCCCCGCACACAACCTATATTCGCCCAGGCCCAGTAACTTTCTCGGGGGTTGCTCCTAAGAAATTTTTCTTGCACTTTATGCTTTGAAGGTAGTTTTATGTATGGACCAGGGGAAGGAAAACCCCTTGTGTTTTTGGATGAGGGGGTAGAAACCCTCTTCGTCTTGGGGATTCTTCTTTCCCTTCTGCGTTTATACAATCACCCTCAATGCATGACCCACAGGAATTTTTTTATGTTCCACTTTCTAGTGTATTTTTTGTTGACTATATTTCCTGTTTATCGACTGTTTTGTTTGAGTTTTATATCCAAATTACTGTATAAATATTTATGTTGGACGTCATGTTTTTTATTGCCCTTCTTTAGCCTATTTTTTACCGTCCATAATTAAATAAAGTAATGTTTTATAATAATTTTTAATATAAGGCCAAATCACTACAATATATTATTGTTATGAAAATTCACGACAATAACGCACTTGCTGCGTGCTGAACATTTTTCTGGAATATTTTGGGAACCGTTGATTTTTCAACAATTTTTGAATGACATTTTAATAGGATTATAATGACGCAACTGTGTGTGTGTATGTGTGTGTGTGTGTGTTTGTGTGTGTGATGGTAAAAATGAAAAATCCTTATATCCAAAACAGTGGGTATTTGATAATGATATTTTTATTTAAATTGATGAAAAACAGTTTTTTATTTCCTGTTTGACTGCATTAGAGATTTGGAGTTGAAAACAAACAGGTGCAATTTGATGAGTAGGCATGTTTTCTGATTGCTTGAGTTTATTTGATAACTAGGTTCCCAAACCAGCTTACTAAAGAATAAGTACATGTCGTTGCACTTGATAATCACAGGTGTTTATTGAACTGGGTTACAACAGCTGGAGTCAGAAATTCCTCTGTTGACATATTTTCTAATTTATTCATTCTGAAGCAAGTGAGATATTTTATTGCAGTACCGAGATTAGAAAATAAATAATACCTTTGATATTATTGTTCATGTTTGAACAGATCCTCTTTATTATTCAAAAATTGTCTTATGAAAATTCGCGATCATAATGCACTTGCTGCGTCCAGGGTTTTTATTGATGTTATTTTTTAAAAGGTAAAATTAAATCTGGTAAACAAGGAAAATACTTAACACAATTGTTATGTGCTAGCATATCAAAAGGCAAATAACAATTTATCTATTTACAATGTGATGGTTTTTAAGTGACCAATTTGTTATATGGCACTTTTCGATAAAAATCGAACAAGGTTGTTGATATTGTTCGGTAACGTTATTTAATAAAAAGTACATGTAAACCAGACTGACTGCACTCAATGAAAATAATTGCAAGAGAACATAACAATGTTGTTTACTATGCTCTGTGTTCTTGACTAATCTGATCAAGATTTGCTTTAGCGTAATACATTACACAACTTCTGATCCAAATAAGATAGCGCTAGGAAATGTTTCGGATATTAGTAGGTTTTTGCACCTAACTTCCTCTAAGGTGGTTTAGATGCTTCTTTCTAGATTCATGTTGTTAATGGTGCTTGGTTCGTGGATTGTAGTTATGTATTGCGGTTACGTATTAAAGTGGACTGTATCGTGTTATGAAAATTAAATCACTTGAAAACACTTAATTTAGGTTTATATTGGAAGTTATATAAACTATTTACAATTTATTTACATAAATAGTGGGCGGCACGTGTATTGATAAAACGCGTGGTCGAATATGTGTTAATATTGTTGCATTACTTGTAAACAAATAAGCGAATACGAATAACAAATACGAATATGAAGTAAAGCTCCGCGAAGCTGACGAAGGAATTAGGCTTAACATACCTAAACTATGGCACTTGCGTTACAAGGAAACGTAGGGCGTATACGAATTGTTGCACACGGTGCAAGCGACTGGGAAACGAATAAATGAATAACGATAAACAAATATGAAGTGAAGCTCTGGGAGTTGACGAACAAGTAGGCTCAGTCCTGGTCTTGATTTCTGCAGGTCAGGTCAGGTCAATGAACTCTCGGTATGTCAAGACATTTGTGACGTCCAGGACTGCAATTTTGTAACTTAAGATAGTGTGATAAAACTAAATATACCGGTCTCGTTGAACTGGTAACTTCAAAAAACTAACCTAAATATAAACATACTTAAATACTACACATAAAAATACATACAAATTATACAAATATGATAATAGAAAAATGTCTATAAAATGTTTCTGTCATGGAAATATGGCGAGACACTACAAAAACTTTTCAAGGTTTACATACAGCAACTTCTATTTCCAGTCCATGTAAAGGCCTTTCGATTTCTTGAATATCAACTTCCGAAGAAGAAGCAACCTGTAAATTGTGTTCCGTTGGGGACAGGACATCCTAAAAAGTAACCATAACATAACTTAAGAAACAAAACTTTGTAAGTTCTAAGGCGATTCAGTTTTAAAGCTAACCTCCTGTGATAAACAGACACGAACTGTTTATTAAAAGTAACATAACTTAAAAACAAAACTATTTATGTGTCTTAAACCACTTTAGTGTTAAAGCTAAACTCATGTGCAAAACAGATGTCTACGATTTTAAAACAAGACAAATATAAAACGCTACTCGGAACTAAAAATTTACTAATTCAATACTTACGTGACTAATAGGAAGTAGTACATCAATAGCACTAATATTCTGATATGATATTCTTTCTCCAATAAAGGATGTTTTTATTGAAATTGCTAGCAGAGTTTGAAGCAGACTGGGGATCTAAAACAACAGAATAATAATAAATACCTATATATGTAGTATTACTAGTATTTCTTGTTTTTAATATACTAACTTACCCTGCACTTCATATTTAGATGTTTTAATTAGGGACAAAAGCGTCTTGGTTCTTTCTGAATACATTTATAAAACCGATTCACACGTGCTGCACAAATGTTGACACCAATATGATATAACAATAAACTAAGGTTATTTTTTAGCAAGGGCCAATCTCCATTTACAACGTCAATGCGAACTGTCTTAAAGCGGCCAAACTCCGCACTGTATGGACATTGGTCCTTTTCCATATAGAATCATTAACTATTTGGGTTCTATGTGTACTTTGGCCATTTCAAATTAAACTACTTGGAGATAAGCCCCACACTGGAAATTATATATCAGAAAGCATAATCTCTAGAAGATTGGCTTTTACTCTATGGGTAATATTTAAAAGGGGCATTTTAACGATAGTTATATCTCCAAAACGACAAATTTGGAGATTGGCCCTTTTAATACTCTGGTCCAGCAATATATACATATATACAGGCTGACCGGTTGAAAACTAGCTGGCACCCATGACAGCAAAGAAAAAAAAAGTCAAAATCTGAAATACGTCAAGTTTGCTTGTAAGGGAGACAACTTTTGCCGCAAAAAGTATAGCGCAAACTTTACCTTCGTGAGCGGAAGTATCATTCCTTAATTTTTTTCAAACAGAAATGGGGATCATGTGATAGCTCGTTGAAAAGAGCTTTTGATTCCATATTCACTACTTTTCCATTTTGAATCCGGTCTATTATTTTAGAACATACGGATGTTTGAAATATCACTAATGCATTTCTCGAGAAATTCTTAGTGTTTGCGTTGAGCCTCACCGGCGTCCACTACAAGAAAGAGATGTTGCTACAGGTTTGCGTAGGTAATATAAAGTCATTTCGTTTAAGTTGTTCTAAAAAATCTTAGCAAAATATGTTTGGTGATAACGCATTCTTGATAGCAACTTTTTGTTCTACAAAAATTCAGTTGTGATTATTGCTTCGCATTGTTGAGTAGATTTTTATAATCGGTCATTATGGTGTATTGTAAACAGGATGCTTGCCTGTTTAAGTAGAGCTGTTAGAGGACCAGCAGCAGCATCACCATCGTGAGACGCCAACGAGGACCAACCTACAGCGCCGCCACAATCACTAGTGTTTTAAACAGAACCAGTGTTTCTAAACCAAACGTGCGTGTTAGGTTAGGTTAGGTTGATTACTTTTCTTGCCCACTAAGTATTCAGGACAGCTACCACTTTTGATATTGAGACAAAATTTTCTTACAGATAAATTTTGTCTTCAAGTTGGGGTCAGATGTAAGCAAGGTGCTTACCGTTTAAGTATCTAGTTGTATGATAGTTCTCCATATATAAATGTTCAGAGACGATGTAAATAAATGTCTGGATTTTATCTCAAAAAGTTGATGAAAAATCGCTACAACAAATAGTTAAACGATCGAAAACATATACATCATAAAATGCATAAAATATGTAGGCTGCAAAACATGCGGAAATTGAGTGTATCTAATTATGTGTAATTAAAACACCTTAGCAAGCGAAAATGCGTGGTACAACGGTCAATATGATGCATGGTGTAACTCAAAAGCGCACCGAGGATGATAGGACACAAATAGGTAACCTCTAAGGGGGTCACTTAGTTTCCACATAGAAAAGTGCCAGCTCGGATTTTAATAGGTGGAGTAAAAAATACGTCTCTAAAAAGTTAGTGGAAGCTCGGCAGCCTCGGAGCCAAGAAGTACCCGCGTGACAATAATGTCCAAGGTTTTCTTTTCGTTACACCATCAGAGAAAATTTAGAAGGGAAGTGAAATTTCAGAGAGTGAACTAGGAGTTTTAAAAAGGGCGATAATCGCGGACGCGCGTGGTTGAACGGCCGATAGAGGGGCTGGTAAAGCAGGATACAGAGCTGGCGTATTGCCTCAGATTTCTTGGTGAGTCCCTTCCATGTTTAATATTGTTTAAAGTGTTCCCTTTTTATTAAGAATGGGCCAGCTGTCTCGAGTACCGAAGTAATTTTAAAAATAAGATTTGTATAGATATTTTTGAGCCATGGGCTGTAAGCTAAATTAGTATAGAATCATTTAGCCGTAGGGAGCTGGATAATCAAAGTGAATGGAATCAGATTAACATTTAGATGTTTTTTTTATGAGAGGAGTTTAGTGGATGGGGGAATATATGTGAAATTTTATAATACGAGGAAGAGATAGGGCTTTGAACCATGAGAGTTTAGCTAGGAGCTATAAGAGGTTAGATAAGTTTGAGAGCTATAATTAAGCTTAGAGGGGGTTAATTATCGGGCTTAGAAAAATTATACCCGGGACAAAAACAATGTAGTTTTCACCGGTATCAACTTTGTGTAACATTTAATCCATTCTAAGGTTTGGAAAAACATCCTACACCCTCCTGTTTAAACACCCTTTAGGATTTATATTATTGGAATTAAGAGTTTTTAGTATAATTTTAATTAGACGGACACCTTTGGAATGAAGGTATTGAGAGTTTTTTGTTAATTTTAATCAAACGGAAAACTTTGAAATTAAAAGATGTATTTAAAATTTATTGACGGTTAAAATGTTATCTGTATACATTTTATTTTTTGTATTAAAGTAATTTTAAAAACTAGATGCTGGGTTTTATTCTTAGCTTAGGAAGCTCTAAACTAGAGTTCATTTTAACAGTTATAGAGTGACTTTGATGTGCTTGGGTCACTAGGTATACGCTAAGACTGAATATAATATAGTAACATTTTGGGAATTTGATCCCAGGTGCTCGGTTTTAGTGTTCCAAATAAATTTAGGCAAGACCTCCCTTGAAGGTCGTGAAACTTAAATATGAGTTTCAAGGAAACAAGGGGTAGTTTTGGATATACGTTCTGCCGCGCGAACGTTTCCGATTCTAAAATATATCTAAACGAATATTTACTTAAATTTTAATAATAATAATCATTAGAATTTACAGTCATTTGGAAAACCTTTGTTTTAAAGAAAAGCAAAAGGCACGTAAAACAACCCCATTACAGTATTCAATTGCTAAAAGAGTTGAGATTGTGGTATTTTTTTTAAATTATGAAAACGCAAACGAAACACCACGTATATTCATAACCTACATCCTGATAGGCGTGTTTGTCATAAATACGTGCTAGAGTTGCTACACAAATTCTATAAAACTGGAAACGAAACGAAATCCTGTACGTGCATTTCATATGGTGAATGAAGCCACAAGCCTGGAAGTGATAGGTCAAGTTAGTCGACATTCAACACTAAGTACACAAAATTAGTTGAGATTACTAATCTACGTATAATGAACACTCAACGAATTTTGAAAAACAAAGTTCAAGTTTCGTCCATATAAAATCCAGCTAGTTCAGGAATTGAATGAATATGATTATGACCGACGCTTGGAATTTTGCGAAAACATGTCTCAAAGATTATTTGACAACAGGCTATTTATTTTTTACGCCTGTTTTCCGACGAAAGTTCTTTCTTTTTGAGTGGAACAGTAAATCGTCATAATTTTCGGTTCTGGTCAGATAAAAACTCTCGTGTTTTCCATGAGGTACACACTCAAACTCCACAAAAGATCAATTTTTGGGCGGGTACTTTTGTTGATGACATCGTTGGGCCAAATCTTCATAGCAGACATCTTGACAAAAGAACGGTATATGAAAATTTTGCAAGACTTGATTTGCCCTATGATAATTGACATTGTTGAGTAGGACGAGAAACTCGGAGCAATATTTATTTTTCCAACAAGGTGGTGGACACTTTCCCGGTCAATGGATAGGTCGAAGAGGTGCTGCGGAATGGCCAGCGCAATCTCCAGACCTGTCCCCTTTATACTTTTTTGTGGGGGCATTTAAAATCAAAAGCTTATCCTACCAAGTGCGATCCATTGGAAGAGTTATGTCAGCGCATTATTGATGAATGCTGGAGAATTACTCCTTAAATGCTTGCAAAGGTTAGGTAATAATTTGAACAAAATTGATACAATTGTATGGATGTTGGTGCTGCTCAATTTGAACATTAATTGCATTAAAGTTTAATTCGTTGGTACGTTGATTTGTTGGTCTAATAGTGCTAATTATTTTTAACATTTACTTCAATACTGTGTTTTTGAATGAAACGATTTAGGTTTTAATTTCTCGGGAAATTCATTAGTGATATATCAAAACTCCATATTCTCTAAACGACTAGACCCATTTTCGAAAAGAAAAGAAATCAGTGTAAAGGGAATCAAAAGCCCTTTTCAACGAGCTAGCATGTGGCACCTGTTCCCATTTAAAAAAATTGGAGGGATGACACCCCCGCTTGAGAGGATAAATTTTGGGATGTACTTTTTGCGTGAAAACTTGTCCCCCTCACAATCAAACTTGAAATGTCTCAGGTTTTTTTCGACAAAATATTTTCCTGGCAGTTATGGCTGCCAGCTCGTTTTCAATGGGCCACACTATGTATATATATATATATATATATATATATATATATATATATATATATATATATATATATATATATCTATTGGTTAAAGATAATAGTAAAAGAATCAAACAAATTTCTAAAATATGGAATCAGGCAAACAGTGAGATAGACCTAGCGGCGTCATGCTTGGACACGATGGTTCTATGCCGTATCTAGGTTAACATATAAGTTATTTATCTAAATGTTACCCACTTGAAAAAAAATTGTTTTCGTCTTGATAAGAATCGTATCTGAATGGTGGTTACTCGTAAAAAATTAAAATAGTAGAAAACACACTTGATGATTTAAAGGTTTTTTAAATTTTGTTGTGTTGATGCAAATTTTTCCATGCTATCAGCATTACATTATTTCCTAGAATTAAATTTTTAGACAGTGCCCAAAAATGACTACCTTACTAACCTTTTGCATGACTTTTAGTGTATGGGGTGACAGGATAGGCAAAATGTATATATGTATCTACAAAGAATATGGGATGACTTCGGAAGACGCATCTGCTCTTCCATTCACCACAGACTTTAATAAATTCAGTTGCAGCAAGTATCAAAGGTAACTCAAATTGCAAAGACATCCTTTACACACAATTTTACCTTTCCCATTCTTTCACTTTTATTTTCCTTTGTTTTAATTTTCTTTTATTTCCTTCCCTTTGTGATTATTTTTTCCTCTTTTATTTCTTTTAGTGAATTTTCTTTAAAAAATCACTAATGAGAAGATCTCGACTTTTGAATTTTGAATTTTTTTTCAAATTAGTGCGAACAAAGCCCCCTAGAACCCACATCCAGGATCAGTTTGAATTTTCTGTGTCCCTTGCCTTGTGAACCACACTATATATATATATATATATATATATATATATATATATATATATATATATATATATATATATATATATATGTTTGTATATTTATGTGTCGCACCGATAACTTAAAAAATAATAGATGAAACTTGGTGAGCACCTTCCCTTTGAAAGTGGCTTGGATAAGTTTGTTAGCCAGGAAAATCGGACTGGTTTTCCCGGAACATTTTGCATTTTTTTTCGGAAAATTTGTATATCTTCGGAAATAACAAAGTTAGGCCAACCATATTGGGTACGAGGGTTTATATCATAAAAAGAAAACCGTGCACAAAAATCTCTAGCTTAAAATACAAAAAAGTTATAAGCTTTTAAGTTTTTCTTCTTAAAACGTCAAAAAAGGCGCGTTCGAAACGTCAAAATTTACATATTCTAGATAGAGTACCTGAATGAATACAGTTGTGCAGCATAAATGTCGTAAGAAGTTAAAGAGCCTTAAGTTCCAGCCTCAATCTTCATTGTTCTTTATTTGATTAAATTATTTCTAGAAAACTAATTTAAAATAGACCCTTTATGTGATGCTTGGGTAGCAGTTTCACTTATTTTTTTAATTCTAATAACGAATCAGATTACGCTAACTATTTAAGCGTTTTTTTTAATTGTGCAAGGTAGAAGTTTTTTATGGAGAAACGGTGTTGGTGAGTAGTTTCTACTTTCTATGCACTTATGTAAGGTGAGTTTTTTACAGGATGCACTTCTAGCTCCGTTGTAGCATGTTTACCTTGCACAGAACCTCAAATTTACTTTTGATCTCTTAACTGTGGAGTTGAGATCACAGCGTTTGGCCGATGGTTAATGCATAAAAGGGTTCTTCTAAGCTTGTTTCTGATTTTTTTTCTAAAAACGAACAATGCGCTAATCTGCTAATTTACCTGTAAATGTTTTTAATATTAAAAAATGGAAACAACGCTTGTGTCTAAAATAAAGTTCTCTTCGTCAGTTTAACTTTCAATGAAATTTACTTCTCCCGTTTCGCGTCCGTTTAATACATTGGGCACAGAAAATATGGGAATTTACTTAAAATTGTCATTTATAATTCAAGAAAAATATAACTTGTTCTAGGTATGCAACGAAAAATTCACACAAAATAGAATACTTTCTAGATTGTAAAACCTACTGCTACTCTATAATGAAACAACGTCAAATGAGACGAAAACCATTTCAGGTTAAGGGATCGAAAAATGTTAAAACAGTAAAATAAGCTTTCGTACTCAAAAAAAAAACCAAGATTCTTATAAGGCGTAATACAATAGTGCATAATAATCTACGGCAACAGTACATGTCATATTCAACTGACAAATTATTTTGATAAATGTCAGATCTACTTTCAAAGTGACATGTAAATAAGTATTTTGTTTTCTGACATTTGTAATACAATTGTAGGCATGCTCTTCTTCTTACATTCATATTTATTTTTGGCTATCATAATTTTACTCATAGAGTTGAATACAATTTTAGTGTCTTCTGTATTTTGAAAAGATTTCTTCAAATGTGGGCGAACTAGGCCCCATATAATCCACATCCGAATTAGTTTCAGTTTTTATCTGTTTTATATATACAAGGTGACGCATTTTTAGGGTGAAGCTGAATATATCCATTATTATACAAGATATGAGAAAAAAATTTATATGTTAATTATACGATGTCTGGAGCTGAATCTTATAAAATTATTTTTACAATAACACGTGGCCCATAAGTCGCTGGTGATATAATTTTTTTTTCCTGATCGAACACGCCTTATATTATTCCAATTTTTGCATTTTCCATCCAAAGATAATGCATTTTTTTAAGAAAATAAATCCGGGACTCAGCAAGTGCGTCATGGTAGCGGTTTTTCATAAAATGTTTCTTTCGATAGCTTAATTTGCTATCAACCTTAGGTTCGTTGGCCAGGAAACCAGTTTTTTGAGCACATTTCAAGTTTATTTTCGGAAGATTTTTGTAAATTTTTAAACAATAAAGTTATTTTGATGAAATATGGTACATTGTTTCTCCTATATAGTTTACACTGGTAACTACATTTAATGCAAGCTTTCTCAAAAAAAAATCCTATTAAAAACATTTTTATGAAAATTTAGCACCATAACGCCCTTGCTGCGTCCAGACTTTTATTTGTAATTCAACAGATTGTGTATCTGACATTGTTTGGTAGATCCAAATGGTGAGCCAGGTAAAAGTAGCCACCCTGTGTGGATAGATGAGACTGGTATTTTTTGCAAACTTTGTAAAATGCTACCCATAATATAAGAAGCTTACTTTCTGAAAATGATATAACAAACGAAATATGAAACCTTAGGAAACTTAACTGAGTAAATCTATAAGGCAAAATATTCACATCGAAGCAAGGGAACGGTAAATGTGCTAACCAAAATCAATTTCACCCGCCTTTGAAACTTTAGATGTTAAATACTTCACATGCGGTATCTTATTTCTCTATAGAGAGTGTCGGTAGTTTGATTTGAAATTTATTTTGCGCGGCTGACTTTATAAGAGGATACAAATTCGAATTTACAAAACGTTCAAAGGACTCTCGTAAATTGGAGCCGCATACCAAGATTTTACTTTTAGCTTTTCTATCTCTCTCTCTCTCTCTCTCTCTATATATATATATATATATATATATATATATATATATATATATATATATATATATATATAATCAGGAGATATAGACCATATTCGTCCTCGTTTCGACTCATGAGTGTGTCATATCTATGCCCCAAAATATTAGAAAGTAAGTGAAGATTGGAACCTGTGATGAGCACACAACAAATTTTAAAAGGCCTGACGATCGTTTCACTAACGAAGTTAGCGTTATCAGAGGATGAATAATTCTAAATATCTTATATCCCTAACACTATTTCTTCTGCAATTCTGCAGGTAGTCGGTCACTAGGGATTTGGGAAGGTTCAATGACACATAATTTAACATATTTTCGTTTGTCGGAAATATCTGTATTATTTTATTTCTCTGGCAGTTAGTCGGGCAGTTGGGAGGACCCATCCGAATGGTCTCCTTAGCTGTGACGTCAGATAAGGAGGGGGTTAGGCTCCGCATACTTTTTGCTGTACGCATGCGTGTGACGTCACGTGATAGGTGACAGGTGACAGATTACATATGTCAGCTATCAGCTGTCAGACGGCACATAAGGTGATCTGTCAGCTATCAAAGATGGCTGCCAATATGTCAGGTTTCCCGCTCGCCGAATGAAAATCTGGTAATTTGTGGGTATGTTGCATACACGTATATGTTATGGTTAGACTTGTGCCGGCTCGTCAAATGTTAGGTTAAGTCTCTATTTATTTGTTGAGGTTAATGTCCCATCAGTTTCCCGCTCGCCGAATGTTAGATTAAGTCTCTGTTTACATATAAACCCCATGTGGTAATTTGTGGTTATGTTTCCACACACGTATATGTTATGGCTGGCCAAGATTTATAAAACATATATGGCTGGCACGTGACATATGAGCCTCCCGCGTGCTTGTTCCCGCTTACCGAATGTTTGATAGGTTATGTTTTGTTTGTTGTTGTTGTCATCAGGTCTGACGACAATTTTAGTGGGTTCCCCTCGCTGTTTGTTTGTTGAGGTTAAGTCCCCACACGTGTTTATGTTATGTTAAGTCATATAAACTTCCACCACGTGTTAATCGTAAGGTTCAAGTCCGATCAGTTTCCCGCTCGCCGAATGCTGCGTTAAGTCTCTGTTTAACCTCCTACCACGTGTTTGTTATGTTTGTTGTTGTTGTCTTATTTGTTGGTCATGCATCTTGGTTGCCATGCTACATATTTGGCGGGAAATTTGAATTATAATGAAAATTTGTGTATCTGCGCATGCGTAGAGCACATAGGTACATTCGTTGAAATTATTTTTATTATATGTTCCTATGTACTCTACACACACCCATATATAGTATTTCAGAAAGGGATATAGACTGAGAGAGAGAGAGCAAGAGAGATAGAAATATACCTTTGAAGAAAATTGTATGCCGGAAAGTAGAACTGAAACTAAGATCTCTCGATCTCCAAGCCAGTACACATCCCAATGCCCCACGAAGAGAGACACAAATAACATGGTTTAAGCATTTATATATTAGTGTATTTAAACATGAATTAATAACTGAAATTGATTAAAAGACATCATTATACATGTCTACTTGAATACAAATAAATATTTGAATATTTAAAAGAGAACTATTTAAAACAAATACATTATACACATTTATTATTTCATGGGATAAATAACGTGTTCTTATTTACATATGGTCATATTATCTAATGCAGAAAGCTGTTATCGTTGCTGTTAGAATATATCCAGTGGGTGCACCTAAGACCGTGTACGAGGTATATTCAATAATAAGATGAACATTGGTTAAACATAATATATATTCACAAAGAATTCTAAGCAAATATGGCATATACGAGGGGTGCTAAAAAATTATTAATAATATAATGGGTTGCTTTTAAGATTTAAATACACACACACCATGCCTAAACCAAAATATTTTATTATTCCGTAAAGTTATGCGAGTATTTTCCAGCATAAAGGCGTATTGGATTATCATTTGTGATCAAACTGTCATTGTTGATATTGTTACCAACATCTCATAGACTGTTGTCATTAAACCTGGTTGTAATTTGGGAGTAATGCTTGTTATTTTGTGTCGTTTTGTGTTGTGTGTTTGTACCATTTTCCCAGTTTATCACCAGTATTATTTAACGGATTGCAGGTGGTACTGGACGTTTCCTTTACGTGATAGTAAAGGATTTTCTTCACGCCCGAGAGGTACAGCCCCTTACATCAAGGAGCCAGTGAAGTCCCAACGGACGTTTCCGGTTCCGGTGTATGAGTCGGTTTCCCTTATAAACAAAAATGATGATGGCTCCTCCTTGTACAAAAGATTCCAGAGATAAAATACCCATCCATTCGGATATCCGGAAGGAGGGTGTGCAGGAGGCGCCGGCATCAAGATTTAACATATCCTTCTCGAATATGTGTGGTCTAAATTCTAACTCCGTCCACCATTTCCTCGAGGCTAATATACCCTAACTCCTCTTCCTCACCGAAACCCAAATCAGCGCCAAACCAGCCACTAATCATCCTTAATATCCCGGGGTATGGGCTTCTTACTTCCCTTAGATTGCATGGAGGCGTGTGCCTAAACGTCCGTAGCAATCTAAATTCATCTGTCGCATTTACCGGTCACATTCTGACAATAACTTTGTCCAGCTCTTCTACTACCTTTCTGAACAAACCGGCCATCTGATCTCTGAATATCCTTCCACCAAGGTCACTATTCTTGGTGACTTTAATGTCCGTAATAAGGAATGACAAGGATCTTCAAAAACCGATCCACAAGGGAGAGCAGTGGAGGCCTTTCCAGTCAGCAATTCTTTAGCCAATATGGTTCAGCAACGTACTTACTTTCCTCGCACCCCAACACACAGCTCAAATCCCTTGGATCTCCTTCTTACTACAAAACATAAATGCTATAAGACATCCGTCACGGCCACACTTGGTCGCTCAGACCACGACATGCTCACCGCTTCCTGCGCAATGCAATCCGAGGTCAAACAGTCATCATACCCACGTATCGTTTGGCACTACAACTCCGCGGATTGGGACGAAATGCGGGATTACTTTCCCACAATTTAATGGGCGTCTGTCTGCTTCTCTCATCCTGACCCCTCTGATATCTCACAAAACGTCACCGTACTATCAAAGCTGGCATGGAATTATTTGTTCCACATACACAAAAAACCTCTTCAGCCACTCAAAAGCCCTGGTTCACTAAATCCTGTCACAAGGCCAGACTTGAAAATGTCAAAGCTCACAACACGCTTCTACACAATCCCAGTCAAGAAAACCGTCAAGCATTTAACGACGCAAGAAACCACTATGTCCGCATTCTTTCTGAGGCAAAAACTCGTTTAATAACCACATCAAAAACAAAGACCTCTCAAGCTCTAACGGCAGCAAACCCTTCTGGACTCTTGCTAAATATATTGGGAATAATTTCTGCAAGAGCACGTTCCCACCTCTTATTTCAGGGGACGAAATTATATCTACCGCCCTGGCCAAGGCTGAACTTTTTGCCTCGTTGTTCGCCGGCAATTATAATCTCAGCCCACCTCCAAATGTTCAACCAACAACAGTCCCCAATGTCGTGCATAACATGACGGATATCATTTTTAAAACTAAAAAGTCTGGACGCAGCAAGTGCGTTACGGTGGTGAATTTTCATAAAAATGTTTTTAATAGCAAATATGTATCTTTTTTAAGAAAGCGTGCATCAAATTGGTTACCAGTATAACCTATCTAGTAAAAATAATGTGACATGTTTCATTAAAATAACGTTATTGTTTGAAAATGTACAAACATTTCCTAAAGTACACAGTGTTCCCGAAAAAAACCGATTCTTGGTCAACCTTATAGGTTAATAGCAAATTGAGCTTTTCAAATATGAAGCATTTAATCAAAATTTGCTACCATGACGCACTTGCTGCGTCCAGAATTTCTTTTCTTACAAATATGCATTATATTTCGATGGAAAATGCAATAACATAAGGCGTGTTGGACTAAAAGAAAAAAGAAAAATTGTATCACAAACGACTTATGGGCCAGCCTGTGATTGTAAAATAAAATGTTTAAGTGTAGCTCAAGATACCCTATAATTAATGTATAATTGTTTTTCTTACAAACATGCATTATATTTCAATGGAAAATGCAAAAATTCATACATAATGCGTGTTCGGTAAAAAAAAGAACATTTGTATCACCAACGACTTATGGGCCACCCTGTGATTGTCTAAATATTTTTTTAAGATGTAGATCAAGACACCCTATAATTAATGTATATATATTTTTTTCGTATCTTCTCTATAGCTAAGACTACTGCCAAAGCATCAGAGAATGGGTCTATTTGAAATGATTTTTCTGATAACATTTTAGCAAAATTGAGGACAATGATGGTTGAAGCTAAGACTTCAGGCTATGTAAAACATTCTTTTTGAGACATTTTATTTCCATATCTCGTATTAGTTTTAGGTTCCTTGCCTAAATGTTGCCAATTTTGACGTTTTAAATCGCGACTTGACGTTTTTTTTTAAATTTGAACAACACACCACGAGGGCTTACAGCCTAAATACTATCGTACCGTGGGTGTTGACAAGGAGGAAAGAGGCAGCTTGTTAATTCTGGACTTGAAGGTTTGGAGGTTCGGAGGAGAAGGAAAAACATGTGCCGGCAAGGAATTCCACAACTTGGAAGTCCTCGGGACGAAAGAGCGGGCATAACAAGATGTTCTATGTCTGGTGACCTGGACAGTAAAAGGGTGCATTCTCTCTGTTCCCCTGGTAGATATGTTGGGGGCAGCAGGTGGAGGAACTATGGAGGAAAGCTCCTCTCCAACGGCACGTCGGTGGGCAAGGGATGGCAGCCTTTGGGTGAGGGTAGGGTCACCGATGAGACGTATAGCTCTCTTTTGAATGGAGTCCAGGATAGCTAGTGTAGAAGCGGCAGCGGCACCCCAGATGTGGGAGCAGTATTCGAGGTTTGGCCTTATTTGTGAAGTATATAAGGTATAGAGATTAGCTGGTGAAAAGTATTTGTGAGCCCGGAAGAGGAAACCTAATTTCTTAGCAGCCGCTTCTGCAATTGATGTGACTGTTGGTGCCAATTAATATTTCGATCTACAGAAATGCCAACAAGCGAAAAGGACTCATTACTTTGAATAACTTGGTTGTTCATTGTGATGGATCTAGGGCTGGTGTATCTCTTGTGAGAAAGAAAGCAAGACTTAGTTTTGGTGGGGTTGAATTGTACAAGATTTCTACTTCCCCAGTCTAATATTTTTTGGAGATCCACGGAGACAGAACCCTCCATGAGTCTGCGATCCTCATCTAATTGGGCTAAAGAGACAGGCTTAGAATATTGTATATTTGAATGGAGGGTGCTGTCGTCCGCGTAGCTGTGAACTGGGTTGGATGTGCTAGAGAGGAGGTCATTGATGTGGAGAAGAAACAAAGTAGGGGCTAAAGCTGAACCTTGAGGAACTCCTGCATTAATTGGATACAGTTTAGAGGAATGGCCATCCACAACAACGGATATGCTCCTGTTGGAGAGGAAATCTGCTGTCCAGGTACAAAGTTTTAGTGGTAGGCCATAGGCCGGAAGTTTATTTAGCAGCGCTGCGTGCCAGACCTGGTCGAATGCTTTTGATATGTCTAGAGCAACAATCTGGGATTCACCCTGTTGTTCCATAGACTTGTTCCAAGAATGGGTGACAAAGGAAAGGAGGTCGGCAGTCGATCTGCGCTGACGGAACCCATACTGCCTGTCGTGGAGCAGACTGTGTTTTTCGAGATATTTTAGTAATTCGGTGTTTATATACTATTCCGTCACTTTAGAGACGACTGAAAGGGGAGAAATAGGCCTGTAGTTGCTAGGAAGCGCTTTGGATCCTTTCTTGGGGATGGGTTGTACTCGAGCAGTTTTCCAGTTACTAGGGAATATGCCTTTATTATAAGATATCTGAAACAGACGAGTCAGGGCAGGAGCAAGCTCTGGTGCGCATTTTTTGAGAACAATTGCTGGGATCTCGTCAAGGCCAGAGGCTTTCCTGGTATTAAGAGAAGAGAGCATCTTTCGTACCTTTTTAGTTTTGAAAATAATATCCGTCATTTTATGCGCGACATTGGGGACTGTTGGTGGTTGAACATTTGGAGGTGGGTTGAGAGTAGAATTGCCGGCGAACAACGAAGCAAAAAGTTCAGCCTTGCCCAGGGCGGTAGAAACAATTTCATCCCCTGAGACAAGAGGTGGAAACGTGCTTTTGCAGAAATTATTCCCAATAGATTTCGCAAGAGTCCAGAAGGGTTTGCCGCCGTTGGAGCTTGAAAGGACTTTGTTTTTGATGTGGTTATTAAACGAGTTTTTTGCCTCAGAAAGAATGCGGACATAGCGGTTTCTTGGGTCGTTAAATGCTTGACGATTTTCTTGACTGGGATTGTGTAGAAGCGTTTTGTGAGCTTTGACCTTTTCAAGACTTGCCTTGTCGCGGGATTTAGAGAACCAGGGCTTTTGAGTGGCTGAAGAGGTTTTCTGTGTACGTGGGATAAATAATTCCATGCCAGCTTGGATAATTTCGGTGACGTTTTGTGAGATATCAGAGGGGTTAGGATGAGAGAAGCAGACAGACGCCCATGGAAATGAGGAAAAGTAATCCCGCATTTCGTCCCAGTTTGCGGAGTTGTAGTACCAAACGATACGTGGGTGCGATGACTGTGTGACCTCGGGTTCCATTGCGCAGGAAGCAGTGACCATGCCGTGGTCTGAGCGACCAAGGGGGGCGGTGACTGAGATCTTATAGCATTCAGGTTGTGTAGTAAGAAGGAGATCCAAGAAATTTGAGCTGTGTGTTGGGATACGAGGAAAGTAAGTAGGTTGCTGAACCATATTGGCTAAAGAATTGCTGACTGCAAAGGCTTCCGCTGCTGTCCCTTGTGGATCGGTTTTGGAAGATCCTAGCCATTCCTTATTATGGACATTGAAGTCACCAAGAATAGTGACCTCAGAGGAAGGATATTCGGAAATCAGATGGTCGGTTTTTTCAGAAAGGTAGTCAAAGAGCTGGACAAAGTTGTTGTCAGAAGGTGACCGGTAAATGCAACAGATGAATTTAGTTGCAGTCCTGAGAGAGAGTTTTAGCCATAGTATGTCTTTTCTTCCAGCTTCTAAATTGGGGAGTCTGGTGCAGGGTAGATTGCTACGGACGTATGCGCACACGCCTCCATGCAATCTAAAGGAAGTAAGGAGCTCATACCCCGGGAAATTAAGGTGATTAGTGGCTGTTTTCGCACTGATTTGGGTTTCGGTGAGGAAGAGGAGTTGGGGCCTGTTAGCCTCGAGGAAATGGTGGACGGAGTTCAGGTTAGAATTTAGGCCACATATATTCGAAAAGGATATGTTAAATCTCGATGTTGGAGCCCCCTGTACACCCCTCTCCGGAGATCCGAATAGAGGGGTATTTTGCCTCCGGAATATTTCATAAAAGGAGGAGCCATCATCATTTTTGTTTATAAGGAAAACCGACTCATACACCAGAACCGGAAACGTCCGTTGGGACTTCACCCAGCCCCTTGATGTATGGGGTGGTACCTCCTCGGGCGTGAAAAAATTATTTACTATTACGTAAAGGAGAATTCCACTACCACCTGCTATGGATTGGATAGGATCAATGTCTACCCCTTTAAAAATAAGATTAATAAAGGGACTATCAATTGTCCAATAGTTATGCTTTTCGACATAGTAGGAGGATACAAAACATTATCATTTTGTATCCATGCCTATTGTCGGTTTTGAAGAAAACCCCAATTAATTTTTCTTTATATGCCTATAACTTTTTTGTATTTTCACTTTTAAATCTAAATTTTGGTAGGTAATTTACCTATAACGATATAAACCCGCGCACCAAATTTTGTTGCGTTTCTTTGTTATTTCCGGAGTAACGAACTTGTCCACTTGCAAAAGGAAGGTATTCACCAAATTTAATCAAAATCAGCCCATTATTTTTTGAGTTATCGGTGTGATACATACGATATATATATATATATATATATATATATATATATATATATATATATATATATATATATATATACATATATATATATATATATATATATATATATATATATATATATATATATATATATATATATATATATATATATATATATATATATATATATATATATATATATATATATATATATATATATATATAAATTGAAACTGACCCGGGATATGTGCTCTAGGGTGACTAATTAGCGCTCATTTGAAGAAATGTTTTCAAAATTCAAAAGTCTGGATCTCCTCAGTAGTGTTTATTTTTAAATGAAAATTCGCTACCACGCTTTTGCTGCTTTCATACTCCTTTATAGTTTGCGAAATGACAATAGTGCCTCTATGTATACTATGCTACTGAAAGTTTTAAAGGGAAATTTCATTAAAACTGCAATTTTAAAACCTCTTGTGCAAGCCTTACATTTATTCATAAATGCGAAATTATCTTCACCAGTTTGAAAACTCACTTGCGCACAGTGTAAGTTATCTCGTTCTCTGTTTCCGCCACAAATATATGCGCTTGCTCTAGAAGCGAATCTAGTATTTTACTTCGGAAACACTATTAGAGAACAAGTAACATTATGAGCTGCAAATGGGGTTAGAGATAAGTAATATCAGTGCATCCGAAACCAGCTACAAATCCCATCCTGCAACATCTGTCCATATAATTGCTAGATTAACATGGATAAATAACGGATGGAAGCATAAGTGAATTACGGGATAATATGTCAAGGGATGAAACTAAGGACCAGAGGCCGCGGTCAAGACACCGATCTACCAGTTGCATAATGCATGAGAGAATCTGGTTTCCGCCTCGTTGGTCCTGGAATAGTAACATGTGTCCCTTAGATGCTCTCCTTCTTACCTCCTTAGATCCCATTGTGGTTCACTTCCATGAATTATAAGCATTATCGTGCATGTTACTGGAAGCTGTTCTTATTCCAATCCTTTCAAGAACTTTAACTAATTTATGTCAGACTTTCTGGAAGTTTATTACGGAGACGATTTAAAATTGCAGGGCAGTTTTCTAAATAAAGACGAATTGAAGAAATTAAAAAAAACTCTGGACGCAGCAAGTGCGTTATTGTAGCGAATTTTCTTTAAAATATTTTTAATAGCAAATGTCTTTCTTTGATGAAAGCAGGCATCAAACTTAGTTGCCTATATAGTAGAAACAATGTACCATATTTCATCGAAATAAATTTATAGTTTGACAATATATAAACATTTTTCAAAAGTCTGGATGCAGCAAGTGTGTCATGGAAGTGAATTTCCATAAAAATGTTTTTAATATCAAATGCGAGCAGGCATCATTCTGGAAGGAAGTTACGGGACTGGAAGTGAATAGGGGTGCTGGGTGGGGTAGGTAGTAAAAAGAAAATATAAGCAGAAAATGCGAAGAAAACTGCTTGAAAGCTGTCTATTTGAAGCCAATCCCCATTAAATCCTGCCTACCCCGCACAGCACCCCCATTTGCGCCAGGTCACGTAGCTTCCTCGGGGGATATGAACAATAAGTTTTTCTTGTGTTTTATGGAACGAGGGTGATTGTATGCACACAAGGGGGGAAGTAAAATGCCTACGACGAAGCAGACCCCCCCCCCCCGTTCGACTTGAGGCAGGGGCGGTGGGTTGGGTGTGGCTGCTTCGTCGTGGGGATTTTCCTTCCCCCTCACGTGTACACAACCACCCCCGCTGCATAAACCACAAGAAAAATGTCTCGTTCCTACCCGTCAAAGAAGTTACAGTTACCTGGGAGGATAGGGGTGCTGTGCGAGGTAGGCAGGGTTTAAGGGGGATATGGCTTCAAGATGTGAAAAAGACAGCTTTCAAGCCCGTTTTATTCGCATTTTCTGCTCATATTTCCTTTTGACTACCTACCTCGCCCAGTACCCCTACTCACTCCTGGTCCCGTAAGTTCCTTGGGGGGTGTGAGCAAGAAATGTTTCTTGGGGTTTGTGGATCGGGGGGGGGGATTGTAGGGGCTAGGCAGGTTTCTGAAAACAGTCTTTTGAAAAGCCTTCTGGAGCTAAACTGCCAATTTACCAAAAATTCGCTACCAAAACGCACTTACTGCGTCCAGATTTGTTTATTACAAACATGCATCATTTTTCGATAAAAAATTCAAAAATGCGTTAACGAATTTGTTCTACGAAAATTAGCTAAAAATTATAGACCGTTAAACCATAAACCTCAAAACCTACTGCAAAAGCATCAACTTAACTAAACTGACAGCCAAAGCATCAGAGAAAGGGTGTATTTGAAATGAATATTATGTAAACATGTTAGTAAAATGAAGGGCAATGACGGTTGAATCTGAAACTTAAGGGTATGCAGAACACTCTTCTTGCAACATTTTCTTTTAACAATCGGTATTTGTTTCACGTTCTTTTCCTAAACATTGCCAATTTTGACGTTTAAAATTGCGAGCGTGGCGTTTTGAGGAAAACTCCGAAATTTGTTTCTTTAACTGCCCATAACTTCTTTGTGTTTAAATCTACAGACCTAAAATGGTGCAGAGTTTACTCTTTATAATACAAATACGCGTACCCAATTTGGTTGCCCTTACTTTGTTACTTACGTAGATATGAATTTTTTTAGAAAGAAAACACAAAATTTTCCAGGAAAACCTAGTCCGATTTTCCAAGCCACTTGCAAAAGGAAGGTACTTACCAAATTTGATCAAGATCCGTCCATTATTTTTTAAGTTATCGGTTGGATATATATATATATATATATATATATATATATATCTATATATATATATATATATATATATATATATATATATATATATATATATATATATATATATATATATATATATATATTCGGCTCCTGTTTTGGAGCCATTTTCAAGAGGTAAAGAAAATATGTAAGGACACTCTAAGGCCTCAATCTGCCTACTCCTTAGAGTGATGGACAAAGGTGGGTAAAGGAAATATGTAAGGACACTCTAAGGCCTCAATCTGCCTACTCCTCAGAGTGGTGGACAAAGGTGGGTAAAGGAAATATGTAAGGACACTCTAAGGCCTTAATATGCCTACTCCTTAGAGTGGTGGACAAATGTGGGTAAAGGAAATATGTAAGGACACTCTAAGGCCTCAATCTGCCTACTCCTTAGAGCGGTGGACAAAGGTAGGTAAAGGAAATATGTAAGGACACTCTAAGGCCTCAATCTGCCTACTCCTTAGAGCGGTGGATAAAGGTAGGTTGGGTTGTTGTAGCTCGATTACGGGGCCTCAATCTGCCTAATCCCCAAATCTCGCCGGAGATCGTCTGTGAGGTCTAAGTGTGTTCAACCCTAGGCCTCAGAGAGATCTGGCAGTTCGTTGCAAGTCTTGTCATATATGTCGTTCCGTCCACCTGTTGCGTCATCAGTGAAAGTAGTGGGGTCACCGTCAATTAAGTGGGGGGCTGTGGTCACGGTATTTAGAGGAGGATTAAGAGAGTCACCGGCATTTGTTAAGGCAGATAATGATGCAATAAAATTGTCTATGGAATTTATTTCCTTTTTGTGTGTTTGTAAAGAAGATATGATAGGTTTTCAAGTAGTCGGAAGGCGAAGACCATCATCTCTCTTATTTAAACAAACGTTTTTCAATCTCGATTGCTTCGCGGACAATTCTCGTTTTGAAATTGTAAACCGGTGCTATTGTTTTGGCATTATCGAAGTCTATTTTGTGCCCTGTATGAATATGATGCATGGCCAGTGCCGATGAGGGCTCGGATTTTCTAACTGCGAGGGTGTGTTCGTATATTCTGTTGTGGGTGCGTCTGTTTGTTTGTCCTACGTAAGTTCGGGAGCAGTCGGAACAAGGAATTTCGTAAACTCCGTGGGATTCGTTTGGAATCGTATCCTTGGGAGTTTTTATAAGATTTGACAGTTTTTGGTCTGTTGTGAATACGGTTTTGATATTATGGGTTCTGAAAATTCGGCTAATTTTGTCGGTGACACCTTTAATGTATGGTAAAAACGCCTTGTGTTGTTGTGTGGACGCTGTTTGTTGTTGTTGTGGTGTAGTGGTTTGTTGTTGTGCGTTTCTAATGTTTCGTAGTATGTGATTGTTGTCGTATCCGTTTTCTAGCAATGTCTGTCTTAAAAAGTTTAATTCTGTCTGTTTGTTCTTGTTGTCCGTTAGTCTTGACATTCTCAAAAATAAACACAAAATTTCCCACGATACCTTAGCTGTGTCCTTATATATTTCCTTTACCTCTTGAAAATGGCTCCAAAACAGGACCCGAAACGTCGAGTTTCCATAACTTCTGGACGCGGTTTAACCCGAGAACCAAGCATGTCTCACATTAAAGACCGCGGAAATCTTTCTGAATATATATATATATATATATATATATATATATATATATATATATATATATATATATATATATATATACTTGAAAAATTGTGGGAAAGCCGTCAGTTGCGAAATAAAACTCTTTGTTAAAAGCCGAGCTTTCGGAAAAGTTTATTCCATTTTCAAGGATCTAACATGAGTTTTACTATAACTAATTATGAAAAAACAAACATGAAAAAAACCGTTTTTTTATAGGTATGTGCATTTGTGATTATTCATAAATAAAAATAATTCAATAAATACCTACATGATATAACAACTGTCATAGTTGTACAAAAAATAATATAGCTGTACTTAACTGTAGCATGTAAAGTAATGTACCCTCAAATTTAAAAAAACGGTTTTTTTCATTTTTATTTGTTAATCTCTTCACGATCGCTCACTGTGGGGATGGCGGACACAAGTCGGGAGGCGAGGGATTGCTTGTACCCCTCCCAATTCGTCCTTCTCGGGTCGCGATACTCCACCACAGGTCTAGGGCCTGTTTCAATCTCAAATAGGATGTGGGCATGGTTCGAACATGAGGGTTCAGACGACACCCTCTATTTGAGGATCTTGAAGCTCAACAGCCTTGAGCTGATCGTAGGATCTAAAACCTCTCTTCGATTGACCGTTAGAAAGGTTGATTCCGAGCCTATGTTGTTGACAACCTGCTCCTCCCCTAATATGTATTCAAATAGTGACTTATTTCGTCTGTTAGTGTTTGTGCTCCCCCAAACTAGATGATGGGAGTTCGCATCACACCCCATTACAAGGTGATAATTGTTCCTCTTGCAGTAGTGATCAATTTCCGTACCTCTGCTGGAGGTGGTTGTTCTGCATCTCTCTATCCGGGGAAATAGGCCGAATAGGCCACTACTTCCAGCCTGGTCCCACCGGTTGTGATCAGAGATGGATGGCTACCATGTCCTTGGTGCAGTATTCTGATAGTCTTAAATACTGCAAGTTGTTTCTGATCCAGATACAGGCTCTGGAGTTGGTACCAGAGCCCACCTCTACTATCTTACCAGAAGTGTTACCCAGACCTTTAGTGCTGTCCGACCTGGCGGTCCAGGGCTCTTGGAAAAAAGCGATGTCTATCTGCTCCTCCTTTAATTTCATGCTAAGGAGGTATGTCGTTGCCTTAGCATGATGCAAATTTTCCTGTATGCACCTAATAGGTCTGGTGGAAGGATGTTTCAAGTCAAGTATATATATATATATATATATATATATATATATATATATATATATATATATATATATATATATATATATATATATATATATATATATATATATATATATATATATATGTATGTGTGTGTGTGTGTGTGTGTGTGTGTGTGTGTGTGTGTGTGTGTGTGTGTGTGTGTGTGTCGGATCCAAATTTTAATTGAGACTTGAAAAACTTTAGTGCCTTAATTTAAGTGAAGCAACGTCGGGTACGGTTAGTTCTTGGATGTGGGACCGATGTGTGATCTCGTCCGGGCCTTATATTTGTAACAAAACTCGGCGAATTTTCGTAAAAATTATTTCTGACAAAATTGTTGTTAATTTCTTAAATAAATTAATATTTGTTGACGATTGTTCGTATTAGTAAAAGTTTTGACGAATATTCAGGACAACAATGTTTTTAGCTTTTCTAAATAAAGTCATGCTGTAAATTGTTTCAGCAGAATTTATTGTGGATTATTGTGAAAAAAGTTTTTTGCGAATTTTGAGGGCCACACTGTTACAGTTAATTTCTGTTAAAAAAAATTAAAGAGAATTTCCGTAGAAATTTTATATCCAGCGAAATTAAATAAATTGTTTTTATCATGCTCTTGTTCTCTCTATTGGTGTCAGAATAAATACTGCTGCAAATTAAATCATAGTTTCTACTTGGCTGTGATAATCTACTCTCCTCAGGAAGATATTCTCATGAAATAAATTTAGAGTCCGTCACTTGACTACAAAGAAGCTATTCGTATTCCGGTACCCATTAACTTCTAAAACATTATATTGCGCCAGTTTTAACGAAAAAATGTCAAATTTTACCAAATCACCCCTCATTTATCCCCTACTCTCTAAAGCTTTCTTAGCCAGAAACAAGTCGATAGTTCGTTTGCCGGGTGCTAACCCGGTACCAAATTTGAAGATATCTCAATTCGTTGGAAAGTTTTCGCGACTATTTACAGACATACTTACAGGCCCACAGACCAAGCGACCGACAGATAAACAAAATTTGGTCTAGAATCAAGATTTCTATATGTTTTGTGACATTTTACGTCGTTTTAGCAAAAAATAAATTTTCAAAATTTATATCACATTATTCCACCCCCATACATTCGACCCCTAATTTAATTTAAGCACAGAGTACGAGATGATTAAATTGAAAGTTTTCTAATGAATGCATTTTAAAATTTTATATTACGCAATTTTAACGATTTTTTTTTATTTTCACCTAATCACCCCGCATTTATCCACTACCGCCTTGAGCAATTTTACCAAAAAGCAATCCGAACCGTTTGTTCTAAAGTTAGCCTACAATGACAAACATACAGTCCGACAGACAGACAGACAAAATAAATTTTTGTTCCCAAACCAAGTTTTCTATACGTTTTGACACTTTTTACGACGTTTAAGGGAAAAAAAGTTTTGGAAATTTTTCTCCCTAATGCCATACTTTTACACGTATTGACAATGTGGAAGTAATTACCTACGTGTTGATTTTTTATAAAGCTATAAACTTGAAATTTGGTACGTGCTTGTCTTTGTAAAGGCAACATGTGTTCAGGATTTCATTAAATTTACTTTGTTTTCCTTGGCGCAAAATTTTTGGGGGGAAAAAGTAAAACTAACACAGAAAAACGAAGTTGTGTAATTCGCAAGCCTAGTAACCATATAATATAACATACACGTTATTTTTCAAAATTATCCATAAACGACAAACTTATTTTATTTTCCTTTCTTTAACGTCACTCTATTTCTGCGACTGTGGCCAATCACCGACACCAGAGACCAGTTTCATCTCATTATCCTGAAAATCTTGCCGAACCCCTGCCTTCCTGTAAAAAAGGTAGTGATATTTTAACGTGCCCATCATCGCATTGACATTCAACTTACTCAAACACAAGGCCACAAACTCGGTTGACGTTAATTTTACAGTATGCACTGAAAAAGTAATGGGAATCAAACCCAGTACCCTTGGGTCTAGACGTACAGGTTCTCACTAATGGACCGCCGAGCCTCTTAAAAGAATATTTTATTGAACCGTTGACTCACAACTATTTGTTCACCTACATAAATTTGGTATAGTGTATAAAATAAATAAATAAATATAAAAATCTGAAAGTGTTCTCGGATGTGGGTTTCAGAAGACCTATTTAGTGGTAATTTGAGAAATCTTATCAAAAGTCGATATGTTTTAGCGAATTTTTTTATGAAAACTCGCTATAAGCCACTGGATATAAATCCATGTCTTTATTAACTGCAAATTTTTGTTTGGAATATTTCCTAAGTATTATATAATTTATTTTAAAAGCGAACAAGTAACCTGGCAGTTTCAACTCGACTAAGAAGTTGACGCTTTAGAAATACTCCGCTACTGACAGCTCTGCAGTCGTGATCTAGGCTAGCCTGTATCCAATATTAAAAGATAAATTGTCACGACAGTTAGTCACGCGCTATAATGATGAGAGCAGTATTCTGGCTTACCTGGCATCATCTCATTTTCTCATGTCTTATTGAGAAAGAAAGTGATTTCTGATAAGCGACATAAACCATCCGGTGCATGTCAGGGCGAAGCTGTATTTTTGCCATAATGTCGTACCAGAAGTAGAATGTGAGAGTCCTAGGTGCAGACACAATAGGTTACCGGCGAAGAACAAATAATTTGAATCGCAAATTATATTAAAAGTATCTCACGACAAACCGATTGGTTTTGAACATGACATTTGACACTGGTGATAATAAAAAAATTCTGTACTCAGCAAGTGTCTTATGGTAGTGAATTTTCATAAAAATATTTTAATAGCTAGTATTTATTTTTTTCAAGATAGCAGGTTGGTTACCTGTATAACCTACATAGTAGAAACAATATACCATATAATTTAATCTAAATACAAGTCACGGACTCTAAATTTATTTCACGAGAATATCTTCCTGAGGAGAGTAGATTATCACAGCTAAGTAGAAACTATGATTCAATTTGCAGCAGTATTTATTTTGACACCAATAGAGAGCACAGGAGCATGGTAAAAACAATTTATTTAATTTCGCTGGACATAAAATTTCTACGGAAATTCGCTTTACTTTTTTTAACAGAAATTAACTGTAACAGTTTTGCCCTCAAAATTCGGAAAAACGTTTTTTCACAATAATACGCAATAAATTCTGCTGAAACAATTTACTACATGACTTTATTTAGAAAAGTACATTGTTGCCCTGAATATTCACCAAAACTTTTACTAATACGAACAATCGTCAACAAATATTAATTTATTTAAAAAATTAACAAAAATTTTGTCGGAAATAATTTTTACGAAAATTCACCGAGTTTTGCTACAAATATAAGACCCGGACGACATCACACATCGGTCCCCCATCCACGCGCCCGACGTTTCTTGACTTAAATTAAGGCACTAATGTTTTCAAGTCTCAATTAAAATTGGGATCCGACACTTGACATATATATATATATATATATATATATATATATATATATATATATATATATATATATATATATATATATATATATATATATATATATATATATACATCTGTCAAAAAGAGAAGCTTCAAAATTTTAGTAAAAAGAAAATTTAAAATTACACTGTTTTCGTTAACAAAATAGTATGGAAATTGCTTAACAAGAAAGGAGTTTAACAAAACTGGAAGTGTTAGTCACTGACGGAACTGTACTGGGGAGGAGTGAGAATAAATTACAATTATACTGTCAAATCTGACAGTTTTTAAACACGACTTTGGATGAAAATATTATTTTAGATACTAAGCTTTAAAATTGTACATTTAATACAACCACAAGCCTAAGCTTATTTGTATTGTACCTAAAATTTATGTCAGAAATAAATAAATAAATATATATATATATATATATATATATATATATATATATATATATATATATACATATGTCCAGTGTATATATATGTCAATTGTCGGATCCAAATTTTAATTGTGACTTGAAAACTTTAGTGCCTTAATTGAAGTCAAGCAATGTCGGGCACGGTTAGTTCTTGGACATATATATATATATATATATATATATATATATATATATATATATATATATATATATATATATATATATATATATATATATACAACAACTTAGAAAAAAAAGCCGAGACTTTTAAAAATCAAACAATTTTCAAAGGCGTCTTCGTAAATCATTAATCTGCTTTTCATTAAGTTATGTTAGTAAATTTTGTTATTTACTAGGTTTACCTATTTAATTAAATTATAACAGTTTTTTAGGATAATGTAATATAAAATATCATTTGTCATAATGGGCCGATTCATTGGTGTGCTCAAAGTTCCTGACAATTTTACGGAAAATTATGTTACAAGTAGAAGTCTAACGTTAGACTTTTTTTCTGTCATTTGTTTTCTGGTATTGTATTTCATAACCTACTATCCTCAAAATGGTTTTTCTCAAAATTGTCAGTGCAATTACAAGATTTCTCAAGCATGTTGTACATGATTGGAAAGCTCATCACATGAGCAAAAAATTCAATGTGGCTGCCATAATAAAAACAAACGTTGATACCTGTAGCTTAAGAACAAGTGACAATCCAAAGTTAAGAATAGAACAAAAATATTTCTCTGCAAAAAGTGTCCTGATAATGTGTAATCCTTGGACATGTCAGATCAACGCTTACGTAGATACTGAAGAAAAAAGAAATCGACAAATTTTTTTTTTTCGAAATCACTTGAAAACGAAAAGAGAGAGGGCGAAATACAAATCACATTTGGAACGAGCATGAAAGTTTACAAAACATTGCTAATTTAACCGTATCCTTATCTCTAATAATAACGGAGATAGCAATACATTCCCATCCAGTTTAGGACACACTGTATATAACAGGCTACTGTCAATTCTAACACCCAAAAATTTTTTCACCTTTTTGAATTGCACCGCATTTTTGTTCACCAAAATAGTGCTGTCGCACATTCTATCTCTTTGGTGGCAGTAAGGCATTACATGAGAAAAAGTCCTGTCATAGTTTAAAACTAGTCGGTTTCTATAACACGATTCATCAAAAGACTGTACTACGGATTTTAATTTTAATTCAGTTTTCTTCACTGTCTTGCCGTAGACAATAATGGAAGTGTCATAGGCGTACATGAAGCCTTTTCCGTTTTGTATAAATTGCAGCAAAGCGTTTACATAGAGTGTAAACAAAAGTGGGCCAATGACACTTTCTTGGGATGTGCCCATATTTAACTATATCTTTGGGAATTAATATTATTCGGTTTTACAAGTAACTGTCTGTTGGTGAGATACGAAAACAGAAGGTCGCTGCAAGTGCCTCTTATCCCCAGCGCCCACGTCTTTTCCTTAACAAAAAAAAAAAGGATTTACCGTGTCAAAGGCATGAAATACGTCAAAAAATAAGGTTACCATAATGTAATTGAGGTCCATTCTTTCGTTTTGCATATTGAGTGTTTCTCGATATTGGCAATTTCTGTGGAATAATCAGTTCTAAGGAGCGTTTAAAAACTTAACCATCCCTTTATGTACTGCCCTTTCTATGATCTTTGAGAAAATGCTTAATATAGAGAAGGGACAATAGTTCTCCAAATTCTTACTATCCCCGGCCTCCAACACTGCAACAATTACAGCCAGTTTCAATATGTCAGGGAATTTTTCCAGACATATACAGGAATTTATAATATTTGTAAGTGGCGCGGCAGGCTCAGCAGCACATTGCTTAATAATTTTTATTGGAACATCATCAAAGCCGCATGATTTTTTATTAGGAAGTTCGTTGATTATGTCAATAACTTCACATTCAGTTACAGGTGTTATAAAAAGTGTTTTGGGCTTTCATTTTTCGGCTGTGGAGCTATCAGACAGCTGGCCCCCGAAATGCAACAAAGGTTTCTATCAGCAACACATGAAAAATATCCAGCAAGTTCTACTCTACTAGTTATGTTTTTGGTTTCGTATGGTATAGTAAATTTGAAATGCAGTGCTCTTCACTAGGTTTGTTTTTCTTGAAATTAACAAGTTGCTATAGTGCTTTAGTTTTATTTGGGGCGTTAAAAATATAAGATGATGTATAATTTTGTCTTTCCTGTTTAATTAGGTTATTAACATCGGCTTTCATTACTTTATACATAGCGTTAATGTCCCTCTCTCCGGATTGTTTTCGCCTTGAATTTAATAGCCTTAGGTCATTAAGTTTTAATTTAAGTTGCAGATTTCGTGAAAACTTGATCCCAAATTTTACATCAAAATCCGAAATTACTATTTTTTTCGTTTTCGGAGAAGCCACCTCAAAGCATCAGACAAAAGTGTCGAATAAAATTTGAAATGCCACATCTACATCCTCAATTTTACTTAAATAGAAATCGCAGGTGCTCACAAAACGAGTTTTAAATTCGTTAATTTTCATATATGGCCGCGATGCAAATCCTTGCAGGCTTCTGCGTAAAAACAGGATCAAAAGTATGTGGCATTACATTTTTTAATCATGCACAATTAAAAGTGTTTACTGAATGTAGTCTGAGTGGGTACTTGACTTTCGTGCCATTTGTACTTAATTATTTCCAGATATAAATTCAGCAGTTCTTATCCTGTTTTCATCAGTTTAGTCAAAATGTTTGCCAAAGTTCTAGTAATCGCGCTTTTTGCTGGCTGCTTTTTGCAGGTAAGATATATTAAGTGATAAGTCATCATTATCACAGTTTAGAGGTGCTGTCGCCTTGTCTTCACAAAAATTAATCTCTGCTTCTTTTTAGCGCATTCCTCTCTTTATTTCATTTTATCAAGCGTACTTCATTAATTGGGATAGGGGTTTCAGAAGTTTACTCTTGGTTTACTTCTTCTTTTTACAAGTATGTGAACTTCAAAATAACGTGGTTATATTTTATATATTTTGCCTTCCTACGCACAGTTTATTTTAGAAAAGATCTTTTTTCTTTCACCTCTCCTAGCACATTTTCCTTCGCCTTTTTAATAATATTTTTTGTTCTCCGCAAAACGAAAGATTCGCTAATGAGGATATACATACATACATACATACATACATACATACATATATATATATATATATATATATATATATATATATATATATATATATATATATATATATATATATATATATATATATATATATATATATATACAGGGTGGCGCATTGAAAACGAAACAGACCGATTTGCGTCCAGAGAAACTTTTTTTTAAGAAAGGCTGAAACACGTCAATTTTAATATTGAGGAGGACATGTTTTGAGATAAAACTCAACTTGGTCACATCAACCCCTTAAGGGTGGTGATAACCCCTTATATTTTGAATAGGAAACATGGGTCGTGTGTTACATCGTTAGGAAGCCCCCTCTTTTATCAATTTAGCACACTACTTTTTTTGGAAGTTTTATCAACTCCTTTAAAAATTATTCACAGTTGGAGTTGCAAAAACGTATTTCATTAATTGTGATAAGAAATACACTAATTAGTCAATTTTTCGCTAAAAAACTAAAAGACAATACCAAACGTTCAAAAATGTTTAATCAGTTAAGTAAGTGTTTAAATTGTTGACCACCAGCTTCCATACAAAAGTGCAAATTTTGTTCAAAACGAGCTCTGACATTCTGGAGCATTTGTGGAGTTATTAGACAGCATTCTTCAACAATGCGTCGCCGTAATTCTTCCAGAGACTCCGGTTCTGTTGCGTAAATTATACTTTTTAAATTGCCACATAAAAAGAAGTCTAGAGGAGTTAAATCCGGTGATCTAGTGGGCCACTTGTTGGCACCTCTACGCCCAATCCATTTCTCTGGAAACTCTCTGTTCAAAAACTCCCTAACACGTTGTGAAAAATGCGGAGGAGCTCCATCTTGTTAAAACGCTAATTGATTTTCTTGATAGCGATCATCATTTTCAACAATGTCAATTAGTAGAGGGTAAAAAATATCTTCTAGTAACTCCAAATACGTTTCGCCACTCAAATTGCCATCAATAAAAATTGGTCCAATTAAACGGTCTCCAAAAATGCCAGTCAAGACATCAAATTTCTGTGAAGTTTGAGTATTGACTTCGTGAAAATTTCTTGGATTATTATCTGCCTAATAACGACAATTATGACGATTGACTGTAGAGTTTAATAAAAACGTACACCCGTCTAAAAAGCAGATATTGAACAGAAAGTTGCCGTTATCAGCTATTCGTGCAGTCATAACTTCACAAAACTCCAGCCGCCGATCAAAATCATCTTCATTCAGTTGTTGTATAAGATGAATTTGATACGGGTGAAATTTATGATGTTAATATTCGCTGAATAGTTCTTCTTTTGATGTTTGAAACAGTGGCCAATTTTCTCGTGCTCAAAGTTGGGTCTGCAGCAATTTGTCCTAAAACTTCAATCTCAGTAGTCTCATTTCTAATCGGAAATTCACGTTCAGGATCCCATTTTTTGTTGGCTACTGAACCACTTTGTCGAAACTTTGCAACTAACTCCAAAATGTATTTTCTGTTAACATGTCTGTTCGGATGTCGTTCATTAAACAAATTTGCGGTACGGTTGGCACAGTCATCGTTTTTGAAAACAGGAGTAATTATTTCAACTCTTTCTTCTACAGAATACACCATTGTGAAATTAATTTTCGGTAGTACTGTCAAGTATCAAACCGACCGATAAACTGAAATAATAAACCGCATTTCTCTCATTCCGATAAGAAATGTTCTAACAGTCATTTTTTTATTTACAAACAAACAAAACATTGACTATCAGCACATTTCTTATCGGAATGAGTGAAATGCGTTTTTGCATCTTCAACTGTGAATAATTTTTAAACGAGTTTGTGTGCTGAATTCAGAAAAGAAATACCTTTCAAACGATGTTACATTCGACCCATGTTCCCTATTTAAAATATAAGGGTTGTTATCACCACCCTTAAGGGGTTGATGTAAAAGTTGAGTTTTATGTCAAAACATGTCCCCCTCAATATTAAGATTGACGTGTTTCAGCGTTTCTTAAAAAAAAATTCTCTGGACGCAAATCGGTCTGTTTAGTTTTCAATGCCCCACCCTATATATTCAAGGATGGATATATTTCAACCACTATTGGAGACACATACTAATTTCGGTCTTAGTAGAGCTCATCAGTGTGTCATACCAATAATAATCAAAATATAAACGGGTAATGACACTAAGAATAAGCCAACTTCTGAGAGGACGGTGAGCGATCGTTTATTATTAAATGAATGTGACGACGACGACAAGCTTAAGCCATTGATACGTCTAACCAATTGTATTCATTTTGACAATATGGTCGCGCGTCTGGCTTGAAAATTGCACATAGGTTGGTGTCTTCGAAGTCGGCCTTGAAATCTCGTGAAATTTTACGCATCAGTCGCTGGAAAGGCAACTTAGGGGTTAACAATTCGGTGCTCTATATATATATATATATATATATATATATATATATATATATATATATATATATATATATATATATATATATGTATATATATATATATATATATATATATATATATATATATATATATATATATATATATATATATATATAATGGGTTCATTTTTGCAAAATTTGATGGGTACCTCTCTTTTGTGAGTGCCTTAGGCAAGTTTGTCAGACAGGTTTTTCCAAGAAAATGATTGACTTTCCTTCGGTAAATTTTTGTACCTCTGGAAATCACCAAACTAGGGCAATCCAATTTGGTGCCCAAGTTTGTACCATCAAAGTAACCTACATATGGATAATCAGCTATCTAGGTTGAAAGAAAGAATATAAGCTTCTAAGAAACATTTTAGATACCACTAGTGATCAGAGAAACGCTATGTAAGAAAATATTTTGTGTGGTTAACAAAACCCGTTGAATGTTACCGGCAAAGATTAAGTTTTGTAGGCGCAAGAAGGTCTAGCAATTCCAAAAAACAATACTGCAAAAAATGTATAATTTTTCCTCTGCAAACGTCAAAGTGGCGAATTGAAATAACAAAATTGGCCAGTTTCAGACCAAGCAGCTGAAATTAATATACATTTTGTAGAGGAAATGTGGCAGGAGGTGTGTTTTACAAAGCTTAAGTTTCCGCTTCAACCGCCGTTGTCTTTCACTTCACTAAAATGTTTGACGAAAATCTCTATTTCAAATAGACCGCTTCCCAATGGCAGTAGTTTCAGTTTTAGAGCTTGTGGTTTAATAGCCTCTAATATTTACTGAATTTTCGTAGAACAAGTTCGTTATAAAGGGACCGTGAGTTTTGAATTTTGCAAAGGCGTGCCCAAATTAGTGCGACCATAGAATCCATATTGGGAGTCAGTTTTAGTTTTAGTGAATTTTCGTAGAAAAAATTCACTTATAGGGAGACCTGGAATTTTGAATTTTGGAAATTTTTTTGCAAATGAGCGCAAACTAGGACCCCTAGAACATATATCCGGGGTCAGTTTCAAACTTTTATATGTTTATATATATATATATATATATATATATATATATATATATATATATATATATATATATATATATATATATATATATATATATATCACACCGATAACTCAAAAAATAATGGGACGATTTTGATAAAATTGGGGACATACCTTCCTTTTGTAAATGGCTTGGATAAGTTCGTTAGTCAGGAAAATCGGACGAGGTTTTCCGGAAAAATTTTGAGTTTCCATTAGAAAAAAAATTATATCTCCGGAATTAACAAAGTAAGGGTAACCAATTTGGCAGGCGGGTTTATGTCATCATAAGTAAGCTACCTACCAAAATCTAGCTCGGTATGTTAAAGGACAAAAAAGTTACAGGCATTTAAAGAAAAAAAAAATTGAGGTTTTCCTCAAAACGTCAAAGTCGCGATTTAAAATGTCAAAATTTTATTTAGGCAATGGACCTGAAATTAATATTAGCTATGGAAGGAAAATGTCTCAAGAAGAATGCTTTACAAAGCCTGAACTCTTAGTTTCAATCGTCATTGTCCTTCATTTTACTAAAATGTTCCCAGAAAATTCATTTAAAATAGACCCTTTTTCTGATGCTTTGACAGTAGTGTTGGCTATAGAGTTTAATGGTATATCATTTTTGTCAAATTTTCGTAAAAAATCATTAAAGCTCAATATATCCGTCATTATGCAAGTTACGAAAAAAAGATGGTATAAATTAATTATAGTTTGTCTTGAGCTACATCTTAAAAAATATTTCTACATTTTACAGGGTGGCCCATTAGTCGTTGGTGATTCAAATTTTCTTTGTTTTTAATCGAACACGCCCTATGTTAATGCATTTTTGCATTTCGCTTCGAAATATAATACATCTTTCTAAGAAAAGAAATTCAGGACGCAGCAAGTGCGTTATGGTAGCGAATTTTCATTAAATGCTTAAAATTTGAATATCTCAATTTGCTATTAACCTATAAGGTTGACCAGAAAACCAGTTTTTTCGGGAACAATTTATGTTTACCTTCGGAAATTTTTGTACATTTTCAAACAATAAAGCTATTTTGATGAAACATGACACATTGTTTCTACTATATAGATTGATGCCTGCTTTCTTGAAAAAACATGTTAGCTATTAAATTTTTTTTAATGAAAATTCACTACCATAACGCACTTGCTGCGTCTAGAAGTTTTTATATATGTGGTACAGTTTTACAGTAAAGTTCAACATTTACGTTATTATAAGAGATACAATAAAAAGTTACTTAAATTAATTATACAGTGCCTTGAGCTGCATTTTAAAGTTAATCTTGACAATTACAGAGTGCTCCATAAGTCGCCTGCGATACTATTTCCTTTTTTCAACGGAACCCTCCTTATATTATTGCCGTTTTGCATTTTCTATCAAATAATAATGCATGCTTTAAAAAAATGGATATTTTTCATCTATTTTGAGTTGTTTAAATCATTTTGCAACTTTTCACGCTATTGGTACATATCACAAATTGTGATACCGCGTTTTGATCAATCGATAGTGAAGTTCCATGAAAACGAGGTATTTAGGGAAGTTTTCGCTCATATTACTTTTCTATTTTTCGAAAAAATCATTATATCATTTACGGGCGCTCCAAATATTGGCTCAATTAGAAAAAAATCAGACTGCCGTAAATCAATTCTTTTAAATGTATGCCCATATTTTATTTTTTAGAAACAAAGGGCGTGCCCTCTGCTTCCACTTTTGAAAAACATTCTCTTTACCGAAAGTCTCTAGTTTTGGAAAGATTTACATCTCTACGATGATACGTGCAATGTAGAGATGCGTTTAAAAAGTTTTTCTTAAATTCTAATTACCGATAAGATTACAAGATTATATAACGAATTTTCAAAGAAAAATATTAACATATATAAATGAACTTTAATACAAAAAAAAAGAAATAATTAATTTATTATGATGATCCTCGTGTACATTTTTATAATACTTTTAAACAGTAGTTAATAAATTGTTTTCACCAATGTCAAATGAAACCTCAAAATGACGAACTTAACGTTCTTATTTCTGGCAGCTTTTGACATGAAAATATAGGCATTTTCCTGCTTCAATCTTTATTTACTGCCACTTTACTTCCACCACTCAAATTTTCATGTGAAGTTAAATAAATAACTGTTGCACGTTTCCTTTTTTTCAGGTTTGATTACAGATTAGTTATATTATTAGAGTTATATGTACTTTTTATAACATTTTTGACTGAGAAATATTAAGTTAATTTTCCCAGATTTTTTTAGTGCTTTCCCATGTATAATTATTTGGCAAATTTTTGTGAAATGCTTTTAATTAATAATTTGTTAATAGGCATATGTGCACATTAATTCGACTGTGAAGAATATTTTGTTTAAAAACATCGGATTGATATTATGTTGGTTGCAACAGAAACGGAAAAATTCCAGTCTACCTGGAAAATTATCTACCAATAGATTCCCCAGAGGAGTGAAGTAACAGGCATAAAGTCCTTTCTCATAAGAAATACTGCAGACAGTTGACTTGCTGTTTCCAGTTTCCATAGCAATGGCTCTTGTTCTTACCACGGGATTTTCAGCTACGCGGACCAGACCTGGTTCTTCCTGCTCAGGAGTCATGTCTTTCGGGTGCTCTGCGGATTCTCAGGCGGGACGAAACGAACATGTTTCCGTTAATCTATCACTAAGTTTATTGAAACTTTCAAAAATCCGGTTTTCTTCTGCAACTAAACATGCGAGCCCAATGAAACGAAAATTGAGTGTTTCAAAAGTACCGAAAGTACTTGCATTATTTCAACACCTTCGAAGCACTTGGCTATCAAAGCAGAGAACATAATGACTCAAAAAATAAAATCAAGGCGTAGGTTATCGTCATTATTTTTGCATATGCTATCGGGGAATTAAAAAGATTTTCATTAAAAGCATTAGAAATGTTTAAAGTTTGCCGGTCAGATAAAGAATGTCAAAATTTTAGTACTACAGAAGTGAAGTTTTGGTTTGAAAGAAGCAATGGTTTTTGTCTTGAATGGATTCTAAATATATATATATATATATATATATATATATATATATATATATATATATATATATATATATATATATATATATATATATGGTTGCAGCAGGAATGTTGGTGGGAATAGTAATCGCAGCTGAAGAAAATTAATTGAAAACTCAAAAGTTACAAGAGCTAAATAATTTGGCATTTATATGTTTAGGGACAGACTGTTCAAAATAGTGTCCCAGTGCAAGCACAAGCATAGCTTTTTTGTATGACATAATGTATAATTTCAATTAATAATAATAAATAAATAATATAATAAATAAATAAAGACACAATGACATCTTGACGCAGTTCAACAAAAAATTAATTTTAAAGCAAATTTGAGGATAAATTATACAGATTGATCAAAGTTATTTAACGTATGATTGCAGTAGAGATTGTTTGAGATCTTCTAGTACGTCTAGGGCTTCTATTACAATACTGATGGTTACTCAAAGCTGCCGAAACTCTTCTATAGTTAGGTTATACTTTTTAGTCTAAAAATGGGGGAGTCTTAAAACCTGTAACACGTTACACTTTTATTTGGATACACTCCCAAATAGGTACTTTCGATGAGCACTGCCTTTATTAATATCTTCTTTCACATATACAGACCATAGAGCGCATTTTTTTGTTAGAAACTAATTATCAATATCATTTTGTACTACATTTCCAATCAATATCGCAGTAGTTTATTACAGTGATAAAAATTGTTGAACTACATCGGGAAAGTTTTCAAATAGATAATCTGTGGTTTCGCTGTACCAATAATTAGTGGCCACCGGTATATATATATATATATATATATATATATATATATATATATATATATATATATATATATATATATATATATATATATATATATATATATACATATATATATATATATATATATATATATATATATATATAATAAATGTATATGTATAAATTATAGAAATTTAAGCCTTTCCTAAAATCGGCTATAGGGGGCTTAATAGGCGCTAATTTAAAAAAAAAGTTCGAAAATTCTAATATCGTTTACGAGCACATATCCATATACATATTACACTTATCAAGTATGAGATGGTATAATATATTTAATTCGTATTTAGACAGCATATATATATATATATATATATATATATATATATATATATATATATATATATATATATATATATATATTTTGGCTTGCTTATGACGTAAACTTGATCCGGGAACAGAGGTGTATATATATATATATATATATATATATATATATATATATATATATATATATATATATATATATATATATTAATATCTTAACTCCTCCCACTTTCGAAGTTGTATATAATAATAATCGGAGCCGACGTGGCTCTGTTTGCGAAATGGCTAACGTTGGGTTGTCAACTTCGACACGTTCGTTATCCGGATCAAGTTTGCGTCACAAGCAGGCGAAAATAAATTTGTTCTTTCTCCATACGAATTAAAAATATCGTACCGTCTAGTGTTCAATCATCCAACCCACCGATGACCTAAGTATTTGAAGCGGGCCACCAAAAAAATAAATAATTACACCGCAGTAGGCAAATTACACATTTTGTGTTCAAGCGGAGTTTATATACAAATATTTTCTAACTAACATTCATTTAAAATTATTTTGCAGACCAATGCTTCCAGTTCAGAAAAGCTTGTAGGAGGACTCGCAGATGATGCGAAAAATCTATTATTGAAACTTATAAATACAGTTGCTGAGGCTATCAAAAATGCCGTTGATGAGCTAAACGCACTAGCAAGCGAAATAATCGCATTTGTTGCAAAAACGGTTGACCAAGCTAAAGCGAATGTAAAAATTGAAATACAAAAATTACTTCAGCAATTAAATGAAATCAAGGAAAATGCCAAAAAGGCAAGTATCGATATAAATGATTGTCTCCGATGCAGAGAACGACAGTTAGTAAATCTTCCAGAAAAATATGTTGCGAACATAGTAAATTGCGTCACCGCAAACTCAAGCCTAGTTACTGAAATTGTCAAAAATGCCACTAAGGCTGTTGAAGATTTCAAGTTAGAGGTGAATGCTGATCAAGAAGAACTAGAAAAATGCGGTGATGGGCTTGAATCACTGGTTTGTACAACTGCACTTGTTACTAAAATGGGACTACAGATAACCCAACTACCTTTAAAAATCGCAGGAGAGATTGTTACCACAAGTAAATTAATCGCTAGAGTCAAAGTTGATATTGATAGTTGTGCAGTGCAGAACGTCGCAGATTTGGTTGTCGAAGGTACAAGTATTGTTCAGGAAATTGTGGAATGTGTAAATAAGAAGAAGCGCTATTAACAAAATGTTGAATAATTATGTTTTACCTATTAAGTTGTGTTGTAGTGAATAAATGTTATACTTTTTTAAATTTTATTTTTATTTGTTTTGTATAGCATTATCGGTATACCAGTGGGTTAACAATTTGCTAGCTGGGTTTTCTTCTCGCTCTTTCTTGAAACTTAGAAGAAAAAATAAATTAAAAACTCGGTATATTACAGTAGGTATAACAGTACTTGAGACAGTGTCACTGCTTCCTTTTTAGATATATATATATATATATATATATATATATATATATATATATATATATATATATATATATATATATATATATATATATATATATGTGTGTGTGTGTCACACCGATAACTCAAAAAATAATATAAATCAGATTTGGTAAGGACCTTTCCTTTGCAATTGGATTGGATAGGTTTGTTAACCAGGCAAATCGTACCAGTTCTTCCAAAAAAATATGCGGTGTTCCCTCAGATTTTTTTATCTCCGGAAATAAGAAAGCTACGACAATCATATTTGGCAGGCTGATTTATATTATAAAAGTAAAGTATGTACCAAGATATAGACCTCCAAGTTGAAAGAAAAAAATTCGGGGCGCAGCAAGTGCGTTATGGAAGTGAATTTTCATAAAAATGTTTTTAATAGAAAATATTATGTCGTTTTAATGCAAGCAGGCATCAATCTGTTTACCGGTATAACCTATATAGTAGAAACAATGTACCATATTTTATCAAGAATTCTTATTATTTGAAAATTTACAAAAAATTTTCGAAAACAAACTTAAAATGTTTCCGAGAAAACTGGTTTTCTAGCCAACAAAACTCAGGTTAATAGCAAATTGAGTTATTGAAAATTGCAAATTGGCTACCAAAACTCACTTACTGAGCCTCGATTTTTTCCTTAAAAACATGCATCATATTTCGATAACAAATGCAAAAATGCAATAATATAAGGGTGTGCGAAAAAAAACATTTGTAGGGATCACCAGCGACTTATGGACCATCCTGTGATGGTAAACACATTTTTATAAGATGCAGCTGAAGACACTTTATAATTAACGTATAAATTTTTTTGTCCTATCTGGTATAATAACAATTATATTGAGCTCTACGGCAGAAATGCGCCTCCCTGTATATATGTAACAGATAAACACTGAAAGTAAACCCGGATATAGATCCTAGGGGGCCTAGTTTGTGCTCATTTGAATAAATATTTTTGAAATTCAAAAGTCCAAGTCGCCTGATTAACGAATTTTTTCTACGAAATTAGCTAAAAATTAAACCTACAGCCAAAGCAGCAACTAACTAAACCTACGCAACAGAGAAAGCGACTATTTAAAATGAATTTGCTGTAAATATTTTAGTAAAATGGACAATGACGGTTGAAGCGAAACCTTAAGGATTTGCAGAACACTCTTCTTGAGACATTTCCTTTCGGTAATTATTACTGTCAGTGTAAACAGCAGTCTGGAGCCACCAAATATCATAATATTCCTTTGTATAATAAAAATGTTCGGGACGCAAGTGTATTTTCATAAGAATTGTACACTATTAGTAAGGTATATTATTAAAACTAATTCTTTAAATTTAAATGGACTTGGGAGACCGGTTTTAGTGACCCGAGTTAGCAATTATTTGAAGAAGTTTCTATTTTCTCTGGAGCTAGAAAATTATAATTTGGTAGAGATATATGTAAGTACTGCAAATCTCTTTAAAAAATGGTGTTATAAATTTCAGTCACAAAAGTTTTCTAAAAAAAATAATTATTTACAAAGGGAATGTATCTGCCAAATCATAAGTATGGCAGCTATTTTTCCTTTTAATTGCTTGGATGGTTTGTTTTGGTCAACACAATCTGTTCAGAGAACTATGGTAATGGCAGAAGGGCAGTAGAAGAAGCATACGAAACATAGTTAGTAAGATCAATAAAATCACAAATAAATTAATATTAAGAAATCAATCTAAACTAAGTAGGTCAATATTGTTGAATAACATTGGCATTGATACTACTGCATTTGTTTTGTCAACAAATAAACAAACGCAAAATAGCGAACGTACAAGGTATCGCAATCTGCTGAAGCCAGCATTTATGAAGGTTAGAACCTAGATAGAATTACTATAAATATTGTTCATTGATATACTACAAACCACTCTTATTAATTAATAGTCAAAGATGATAATACTTGAGTAAGTTCTATTATCCCATTTTTTATATATCATATTGTTAATATTATTATGTTTATTAGGTTTTGTGCCTTAATATCGTTATAAATATACCGTTATCTATGTCATAACATATGTGCTTCGTTCCTACATCTTTTATTCTGATAATTCACCCTCCGCTTCCATAAACACAATCGAACTAGTTTCTTCAAACAAAACAACAAAAAAGGTTTTTTAAAACCAGTTGGTAGTTATCAACGAAGCTCATTATGTTATTTTTCTCTAATTTAGTGCCTTTACATAGGTGTTTTATGTTATGGTTCAAGATTGAAGATTATAGCTTAATATAAAATTGAGTTATCGGATTTCAAATATTTTTACAAAAATTCTCTACCATAATGTATTTTCTGCATCCAGACCTTTTTCAACACTTATTTACTGTTGCTGTGTCCGCACTTTTTGAAAATTATGAAATATTGTAGCTCTCTATGTAAGACTGACAAACAAGGCAACCTAAATTTCATTTTTGGAAAAATCTTTTGAACAAATGAAATGGGGTCACAATTTAAACATAAATTGAAAATCTTGGTTCGCTGCTGTGTCCCAAGGGTTCCCCTTCTCCTTCTGCATGCCTACAACCACCCTAAATGCATAAACAAGAACAGTGTAAACACGAAAAGTTTCTTGGGAACAACTCGCAAGAAAGTTACGGCACCTGCGGTGAATATAGGGGTTCTGGGCGAGATAAACAGAATTTAAAGGAGGTATAGCTGCAAAATGGGATAAAGGCAGCTTATAGAGGTCCAACTAAGCTGTTTTTTTTTTGCTCACATTTCCTTTTTATCCTCTTCCCGCCTAATACCTCTATTCACTCCTGGTCCCGTAACTTTCTTGGGGGTTCTTTTCAAGAAATATTTCTTGTGGTTTGTGCATACAGAAGGATCTCTAAAGCAAGTTTCTGATTTTTTTCTAAAAAGCCCCCGTGTGCTAATCTGAAAATTTACCAAACAATTTTTATTTACAAAGCGAATGTACCTGTCAAATTATAAACGTGGCAGGTATTTTTCCTGATTGGTCGCCTGTATGATAGTTTTAACCAATTTAATCCAACAAGTTTCTGCAGACAAAATAACAAAAATGTTTTTCTAAGGTTTTCTAAAACAAATTTTGAATTTAAAATTTTTAAAATTTACGCTGAACATTTTTTATAGGTATACTTTAAACTACTGCATGATATTATGTGGTTTCATTTACCTGACATATTCCATATACGAGATGAAGAGTAAATAAAAACTAAAAGTAAACAATAAGTACATTCTTCTAAGATTCTAAGGCATTAGCGGAAGCGGAGTCGATTTCGAGGTTATATTCTACTTCTTCTTTGTTTATGACGTCTGTAAACAAATAATAAGAAGAAGATAACCTCGAATTCGACTGTCCCCTGCTGCCAGTTGGGATAATAACAAATGACAAATATGTATTTGCTTTTGTCAGATTTAGCTAGGAGTGCGAGGTGGCTTTTAAATACTCTGAAGAATAGAGAGCTTAAGATTTATACAGAATAAAACGTTGTTCTACGTGTAGATTGCTTTTAAACAAATTGAATCACTTTCTTAAAAATTTTATCTATTACTATATATTTTACTGATATCTTGATTTGTTTATCTTGACAGTTTTGGCAAATGGCAACCCCGCTGATTGTTTATTGTGACATATTTTGTAACCTATTCGTTTCTAGTTTGATTTGGTGCATTTGTTTGCAATAGCAGCGTAACCCTGATATATCTGTCTGTCCTTGTCTAACATTATAGACACCAATTCAGAGGTAATTTCAGGTTATATCGTAAATTATTTATTTTTTATTTGGTTATCACTCCAAATTTGCTGAACCGATTAAGTTTAAATTTGGAAAACTAAAAGTAAACCCGGATATGGATCCTACGGGGCCTAGTTTGCGCTCATTTGAAGAAATTATTAACGATTTTTTTCTACGAAAATTAGCTAAAAATTATAGGCCGTTAAACCATAAACTTAATTAAAATACCGCCAAAGCATCAGAGAAAGGGTCTATTTGAAATGAAATTTCTGGAAACATTTTAGTAAAATGAAGGACAATGACGGTTTCAGCTGAAACTTAAGGGTGTGCGATATTTTCTTTACATAATCCTTTTTTGTTTTAGGTACTTTGCCTAAATGTTGCTAATTTTGACGTTTTCACTCGCGACTTGACGTTTCGAGGAAAACCCCATTTATGTTTTCTTTAAACGCCCATAACTCTTTTGTCTTTATGATATTGTGGAGGCTGATATTTGATGTAAATCCATTTTCAACTAAGGTTAATGACCAAATTGATTTACAATATTTTATAGAATGCATATGTGTATAATGCTGCAGTTTCGCTGAAGTGCTCAGCTATGTTAGACAAAGCTGAGCACATCAGATAAACTGCTGCAATTATACATTTACAGTTTATAAAAATTATTCGGGACGCAGCAAGTGTGTTAAGGTAGTGAATTTTCATAAGAGCTATATATTACAGTGATTTAGCCTTATATTAAAAGTTATATTATTTTATTTACTTAGGATAGTAAAAAATAAGGTAAAGGAAGGCAAGCAAAAACATGACCTCTAACATAAATATTTATACGGGAATCTGGAGTCAAAACTCAAACAAAGAAATTAATAAACAGGAAATATACTCAACAAAAATACACTAGGAAGCTGAACATTAAAAAAATCCCGTGGTTCATGCATTGAGGGTATTGTATGCATGCAGAAAGGGAACAAGAACTCCCAGGTCGAAGAGGGTTTCTGCCCCCTCAACCAAAAACACAGGGGGTTCTTCTTCCCTTTGTGCATGCCTACAACTACTTGCAAAGCATAAAGCACAAAAAAATCTTAGGAGCAACCCCCAAGAAAGTTACTGGACCTGGGCAAATATGGTTGCGATGCGGGGTAGACAGGGTTTAAAGGAGGTATTGCTGCAAAATGTGAAAAACGCATCTTTATTATTATCTGCATCCCTATAAACCACAACACGTTCAAGAGTTGATTAGCGGTGATTCTGATAGAAGACCGCAATTTTGTGAACATGTTACATATAAATGCTACTTCTTTTGCTGACGTTCTGTTTTCCGATGAAGCAACATTTCTTTTGAATGGCGATATAAACAGGCAAAAATTTCTGAAAACGCCCACTGGATACGAGAAACACACACTCAACGTCCTCAGAAGTTGAACGTTTGAGCTGGTATTGGTGATCACGTAGTTGGACCTGTTTTTATAGAAAATATAAACGGTCCAAGATATTTAGAAATGCTAAGAGAACAGGTTGTTCCAATGTTAGCAGAATGGTACCCAAATGTAATATTCCCCATAAAAGGATATGATTTCAACAAGACGGTGCACCGCCCCACTTTGCTCTTCAAGTACGAGAGTGTTTGCACGAAGTCTTTCCACAAAGATGGATTGTACGAAGAGGTTTCGTAGAATGGCCTGCTAGATCACCAAATCTTACACCTCTTGGTTTCTTTTTATGGAGATACCTTAAAAACAGAGTGTATAAAACGCAACCTGCTGATCTATATGATTTGGAAATGAACATATAATCAGAAATTAGTAACGTAACGCCTGACGTGTTGAACAGGGTTAGGGAAGAATTCCAGAGCAGATTATTTCGTTGTGTGCAAGTGAATGTAGAACATTTTGAACATTTATTATAAGAAAGGGACGTTTTTATTAAGTTTATTTTCGAAATTTGAAGTTCAGGATAAACTGTTTAGTTTTAATATTCCAGTATTAGATTTCCACCCTATATTCAAAACTGTAATATTAGACCACACATGTGGGGTATCTCCGCATTCAGAAAAACATGTGGGGTTGCTATTAAAAAAAAAGGATAAAGTGGTGGGGGTAAAATGGTGGAAGTTTATTGTTTTAACTATGATTATAAGATAATGTTCTACAAATTAAACTTCATGTGTCTCAGCGTTTTCCACAAAAACTATTTTTTGCTGAATAGTGAATTTTATTCTATATGTGTGTTTCACACTATATATATATATATATATATATATATATATATATATATATATATATATATATATATATATATATATATATATTGGGTACATAGACAGACAAATATACACCTTATACTAAACAAAAATAAGTATACTTTCAATGTTCAGTATTAAGTTCAAAAGGAACAGGACAGATAAACGAGGCATAATATTGTAAAAGAAGGTATTATTTACTTATTTATGTATTTAAGACGCAAAGTGATACACCTGTCATAAACGGAATAAAATGCCAACATATAATTTTTTTATATTAGTTCAAAAATTACAAATTAAAGAAAAATTTAAAAAATTTGAAATACCTTAAGGTGTACGTTTCACACTCTGTAGTATCACATGTTAGGGAGACAATAATATACAATATTCTAAGCCTGTCTCTTTAGCCCAATTAGATGAGGATCGCAGACTCATGGAGGGTTCTGTCTTCGTGGATCTCAAAAAAATATTAGAATGGGGAAGTAAAAATCTTGTACAATTCAACCCCACCAAATCTCAGTCCTCCTTTCTTTCTCATAAGAGATACACCAGCCCTAGACCCATCACAATAAACAACCAAGTTATTCAAAGAAATGAGCCCTTTTCACTTGTTGGCATTTCTGTGGATTGAAATCTCAATTGGCGCCAAGATGTCACATCAATTGCAGAAGCGGCTGCTAAGAAATTAGGTTTCCTCTTCCGGGCTCGCAAATACTCTTCACCAGCTAATCTCTATACCTTATATACTTCACAAATAAAACCAAACCTCGAATGCTGCTCCCACAACTAGGGTGCTGCTGCCGCTTCTACACTCGCTATCCTGGACTCCATTCAGAAGATGTTGCTATACGTCTCATCGGTGACCCTACCCTCACCCAACGGCTGCAATCCCTTGCCCACTGACCTGACCTGACCTGACCTGACCTGACCTGACCTGACCTGACCTGACCTGACCTGACCTGACCTGACCTGACCTGACCTGACCTGACCTGACCTGACCTGACCTGACCTGACCTGACCTGACCTGACCTGACCTGACCTCTTTCTCTCTTTTATAGATATGTGCAGGGGCATTGCTCAGAGGAGCTTTCTTCCATAGTTCCTCCACCTGCTGCCCCCAACAGATCTACCAGGGGAACAGAAAAAATGCACCCTTTTACTGTCCAAGTCACCAGACATAGAACATCTTGTTATGCCCGCTCTTTTGTCCCGAGGACTTCCAAGTTGCGGAATTCCTTGCCGGCACATGTTTTTTCTTCTCCCCCGAAGCTCCAAACCTTCAAGTCCAGAATTAACAAGTTGCCTCTTTCCTCCTTGTCGACACCCACGATAGTACGATAGTATTTAGGCAGTAAGCCCCCGTGGTGTGTTGTTGAAATAAATAAAAAAAGACTACTAAGTAAATTCAGAGTCAGGTCATAGTAAAGCTAATTCAATTGTTGAAGATCTAGAATAGTAAAATCACGATCAAGATTATGTAAATAATAAAATAAATAATAAACATGTAAAAATAAATAATAAAACGTACAAAGCATTTATTTAATTAAGTATTAAGTCAAAGAAATAAATAACAAAAATGAAATAAAACACTTATTTTTAAAGACGTGGACTGAGATATAATTAATTGGTATGTTAAAATTTAACAAGATTTTAATCAGTGAAATAAGACTAAGGAATAAGGTATAGGACAATCTATTTCTGACCTAAAGTAAGGCAATAATTTCGGTTAATAACTTTGATAAGAGCAATTAGGAAATAAGGTGCAGCATAAGTGGTTCAAAACGATTACTAAAATATGGTATAGACAATAGAAAATGTTTGAGTTCATTGAGATTAGATATTAAGTTTATTTAGAAAATTATGAAATGATAATAGAAGAATTCACTGATTGAGAGGTGAGTTATGAGACAATCAAAGATCAAATGATAGAAAGCAAAGCTGTAATATCCGAAGCAAAGCATTCAAAATGAATTTACACATTATTAGGATTTAGAAATTATAAAAATTCACTTCTATAACGAACTTTCTGCGTCCAGACTTTGTTTGAACATCCACGGCTTATTGGGATTTTCCTCTTTAATTAAAAACAACTAAGCTAACTGCAAAATAAAAACTCCATTCTCGGCGGTGAGATGTTCACAATATTGATCCAGTTCCTTGTAAGTTTATTGTTGATATGGTGGAAACTAATTGCTGATTTGTATATGTTTAATTTTTCCAACGGTGGAAGATTGGACGTGTATGATATTTAAATTTGCAGTATTAGAAATTCAGTGGACGCAGGATTTTTACATGTATGATATTCATTTTCATACATAAAAAATGTCGTTCTATTAGATTGTCAGCGCTCTGGGTATTTCTAAAAACTTTTGCAGCCCCTACCGAGCTTCTAACACTTATAATTTAAATATCATACATATCTAATATATAATCACTGAATACGTCACCCACATACAAATCTCAATTCTTTAATAGCAATTTTAGCGAATTTTCATTAATAAAAATTCGCTAATGTGAGATGTCACGATAGAACCTCGGTGGTTCAGGGGTAAGAACGTGTGCCTCTGAACCGAAGGGTACTGGGTTCGATCCCAGGGTACTCCTTTCACTTTTTCAGTACAAACTGTAACATTAACATCAGCCGAGGTTCTGGAATTGTATTTGAGCAAGTTGAATGTCTGCACGTTCCGCCGTTCGGAGGGGGCGTAAAGCTGTCGGTCCCGTGCCCAAGCGATGTTGGGCACGTTAAAGATCCCCACCCTCCTTACATAAAGCCAGGGGTTCGGCAAAACTTCCAGGATAGTGAGGTGAAACTGCTCCCTGGCGTCGGTGATTGGTGATAGTCGCGGAAATAGGCCGACGTTAAAGAAACAAAACACCCACGCACACAGAGAGAGATGTCACGATGATAAGCTTTAGAAAAAACTTCTTCAGATGAGCCCGAATTTGGGTCCCTAGAACCCAAAAGTAAGGTCTGTTAAAATGTTTATATATATATATATATATATATATATATATATATATATGATATTTTTGTATATTATTGGGGGAAGAAATATCCGTTATGGCTGATATATGAACTCATCCGCGGTCTTAATACAATGAAGATATATGCCAAGTTGCGTTCAAATCAGTTGTGTATTTTTTGAGTTATCGTTCGGATACATATACATATATTTTTGTTTAAAACGCCTGTATAACTTTGTCACCTTTGAGTCTGTTTGTTATTGTTGATATTGAAAAAACCGGTTTGATTAGGTTGACTAAAACGAAATCATACTGGAAAATCATAAGCAAAAATCACTGCTACGTTTATAATTTTGCAGATACTTTACTTTTCTAAATATGAGTTAAGTTTCCTTCCGGAAATCTTTTGTATAACTTTAATGTCACTGCTTCAGACAACCCCACTCTCTTTAGCCATACAGGCACTCCCAGTATCATCGACTTTGCCATCACCAAGAACTTCCATCACCAGACAGACGTCATGACCCTGAAGGAACTTCGCTCAGACCACAACCCAGCATCCTTACTACTGTGAAACGCTCATGACAACACCGGCAGCACTGCCGACAAAATGTATTTATGCAAATTGGCTGAAGTACTAACGGAGGTTGGTGTCAACATTTCTATAATGACAAACACACAACAGACACTTACAAAAGATTATAGCAGAAGCCATACTCAAAGCGACACACAAACAAAACCTTAAGAAAACAAACTACATCCCCACACTTATCAAAGAACTAATTAGGAATAAAAGTGTACCCAAACGACAATACCAACTTCACCAGGTGAGAAAAAGCGCGAAATTGCTTACAATTAAAGGTAACAAACGCTCTATTCGACCACCATAACGACGTATGTGACAAACAACCTACACTACTTAACCCAAAAGACAACTCAGTTTGGAAAATAACAAAACGGCTTACAAAACAAAAAAAAAGCATAGACACACGACAAACCTATGTCCTTCGAGGGAGGGAATAGCGTGCACATCCATAGAAAAGGCAGGAGCATTCACCGATTCAACGCAAGAACAATGCGCCAACAACCCCAGCAACAACTTTACCAAACATACTTTACCAAACTCATTGGCACAACCACATTAGACAAACACTTAAGATACAACCCAGCCAAAGACACACGAAGCCAACATCCGGTGAAATAAACTTAACAATAGAACACCTTAAAATAACAAAGCACCTGGACGAGACAAAATAATTAACAAAATTATCAAATCACTCCCCCATCGACTTTGCATGCACATACTGACTATTTTCAATGCTCACTGAGGTTACCCAACTACCTGAAAACATGCAGACGTTATCATGATCCTTAAACCCAAAAAACACCAACTCAACCCACACAACTATAGACCTAAAACCAACCTAGTAAAAATATAAAGAATACAAAACAGATACGTACGACAGATACTTGACATACTCTGGTACGCCAGAAACAGTCAAATCATTGAAATAGACGACAAGATAAACAACCTGACAACCAACATATTCCGAATGCATCCATACACATGAACAACACCTTAACCAAAGCCGTCAATTATGACTACGGCAACCCAACCAAAATCAAGAGGCCTAAACAAATTTTTAATCGATAACAAGATTACGTTACCAACAAACCATAACCTAACCAACAGAAGTAGCCACTGGCTCACGATAACGGGATAAACGGATAACTCTTCTGGTCTATCATCAAGACAAGACCATAAGCCAGAGTGTTCTCGCTGTCATTAGTATAGCGCACTGACGAGCCCTAATTAGAGCGAAACCGGTATGCGTTTCTAATTATGGTGAGAATACGTCTAGCCTTGGAATCAATTATATAAATCTCAACCAGATTTGCCATTACAAGTACATTGACATATTACTTACATAATCTCTACTTATACTGTTCTCTATAACTGTTAAATAGACATATTTCTAGAATTTTTGTTGAGTACTAGGAAAATAATAATTATGCCAATCTTACAAGTAGGTACTTCAACATGTGCCAGGATCAGCGTTCAATTATTTGTAGGTATAAAGGTATTGCTAACTTGTGAAAAAATTTAGTCACACAAAATGTTTGCTAAAGTTGTGCTCGTTGCGCTATTTGCTGTCTCTTTTACTCAGGTGAATAAATTTAAACTTATATTTGCACCAGTATCACATATTGGCACTTATGCAGATATTTGTAATCTTTTGTGTAATAAAAGTTTTTGCGTTCTAAATACAATACATATAATAACTCTGTTATGGTAGCGAAATTTTAAACAAATTTACTTAAAATATGTTTTGCCTTTGATTTTTAAATAAAGTAAAAAGATTTAGCCGCAACAAGTGTGTTATCAATTCGAAATTTCATAACAAATATTGTAAATGTGAAAAAGCAGATCTTCTTAGCTAATAGTTAGGTATAGAAACAAGCACCAAGTTCCATCAAAAAAGCTATACTATTTATTTGTAGCTAAAAAAATTTTTCAAAAAAATCTTGTGCGTTATAGTATCGAATTTTCATAGAAATGGGTTTTTGGGTCACTAGAACCCAAAAAATTTTTCAACGTGAAAATGCGATCCCTACCTTCAACCCCCTTTGAATGACAGGTACAACCCCCAATTTTTAAAGGGAAGGTATAGGCTTGTGATATGTCGTTTGAAAGGTCTGTTCATTTTATATTTAAAAATGATTAAGATAGAATAAAATAAAATCATGTGGTTACCGAAATTCGCTACAATACAATAAAAACTAAAATGTAATGCAAAATGTAATAAAATGTAAAACACTAAAAATAACTATGAATGTCAATGAAATAGATGTTCAAAATGTTCACCGAGAACTTCTTGGCAACACCCTAATCTTAAATAAAACTGTCTTCTAACATCATTTAACATATCAGATGTGACCGACCTAATTGCAAGCGTTATTCGTTCTTTTAAGTCGTTTAAGTCAAAACGTTTAGCTTTGTACACAATGCTCTTCACATATCCCCATAAAAATAAATCTAATAAGGTAAGATCAGGTGATCGCGCTTACCATTCTATCAATCCTGGCCTCCCTATCCACCGAGTTGGTAATGTGGTGGTGCTCCATCCTGCTGAAACCATATTGCATTCACTGGAACTTGAGGGTTTCCTGGATCAGGATCTGAATTTGGAAAAGTTGGAATGACATGATTTTGAAGTAGTGCCAAATAATTATCGCCATTCAACTTACCCTCAATGAAAAAGGGACCAATGATATGGTTTCCAACAATCACTGCCCAAACATTAACCTTATGAAGGTGTTGCGTGTGTTCTTCTCTCATCTAGTTACGATTTGTCGTTGGCCAGTAGCGACAATTTTGCCGATTAGCATGACCGTTAAGTGAAAAAGTGCACTCATCAGAAAACATAACGTCTTCTAATTGGATAATATTGTTATCCAACATCTCCACCATTCGCTCACAAAAATAAGTTTTCCTATCAAAATCGTCTTCCATGAGCTCCTGAGTAGGTATAATTTTATAGGGATGTATTTTATTTTCTTTTAGTATGTTAGCTATCGATGCATGGCTAACATTAAATGTAGTGGATGCCTGTCTAGCCGATGTATGTGGGTTTTCCACAAATGCAAGCATCACATCTAATTTTATTTCATCACTCAGTGCATTGGCTGCTTTCTTTTTATCTGCCTTACATGACCAAACTCGCGAAACTGCTTCTGTATTTTACTAATTGTTCTTCGGGATATAGGCGGTAAATCAGGATATTTCTCATGAAATAGGCGAGTTACTTCATATTGTGTTCGGGTTTTTGCTCCCTAACCAATCATTTGTATAACTGTTATTTTATGCATTTCCGTTAATCTAACCATTTTCCAGAATTGAAATTAACGAAATTCAAACTAAAATTATAATGCAATTTAAATGACAACTTACAATTACAAAACGATCTGCTTAGGCGTTTTAAACAAACTAACATTGCCTCGGAAACTCTTTAATGTATTTTTAATGGATACAATGTAAAAAGCACATTACTATGGTTTTCGCTTACTTTCTTATCTTCAAGACCTAAACGGGAAATAAGTGTTGAGTATACTAATTACAATATTGTAATAAGTTTTGAGTATTTTGTAGCGAATTTCGGTAACCACATGATTTTATTTGATTATATCTTAATTGTTGCAACAAACTTGAAAACGATGACATTTTTGAATAGAAAATGAACAGATCTTTCAAACGACATATCACAAGCCGATACTTCCCCTTTAAAAAATTGGGGGTTGTACCTATCATTCCAAGGGGGATGAAGGTAGGGATCGCATTTTCACGTTGAAAAGTGTCAATTTATAATCTGAATTTGACGTGTTTCGGGATTTTTTATAAGAGTGTACAGTAACCGAAATAAAGAATTTATTCCATTTGGCTTTTACAACACTATATATATATATATATATATATATATATATATATATATATATATATATATATATATATATATATATATATATAAATCCCAAAGACCTGCGTTGAAACGACTTAGTGGTTAAAGTCCAATGCCTGACAGACAGAGTAGTTAACTTCCAGGCGTAGATTGATTCATACAACAGGTATAAACCATACATCAACGATAACCAAACTAAATATATATCAGGCATAATACGTTCTACCCGACCCAACAATCGTGAAATCTCGGCCGCAGTTATGGAAAATGACAGACGACATGAAATTAAAAATTTGCTAAGTAATTGTTACTTAACTGGGGGATTCAATCAATTATTAAAAGACACTATATTTGCAGCTTTATGAACGGCCTCAAATACAGTTTTTGCGCAGAATATATATATATGTATATATATATATATATATATATATATATATATATATATATATATATATATATATATATATATATATATATATATATATATATATATTATGCTGTCGCATTATATAGTACGAATGTAGACAAAATCAAGACAGCTCTATAAACATATTTCTGAAATAGTTTCGTTTATCTTCAAACTTAAATATAAGACGTCATATAAGACCGAAACGTTCGTGGGATGTGTTTCAATGGTAATTCTATTAATTGCTACGTATACTTTGAATATAATATCCCCGGATTGAAGCCGAACTACTGTATCACGTAAACAAAACGTTTTTTAACGTATACCTAGATGGATCAAAGGCCCGGTGCTTGCCACATAAGCAGAAGGTTACGCGATCGAATCCACTTCGATGAATGTATGTTTTTTATGTTTTATTTTAACGTTTGGAGAAACAATAGTGCACAGATTCCATACGTTTTGAGCAAGATCTAATTTTTGTTTAAAACGCCTAAATACGCTTGTCACCTTTGAGTCTGAAATAATGTGTGTGTGTTTTTGTTTCTTTAACGTCGGCCTATTTCCGCGACTACGGCCAACGGCTGACGCCTAGGAGCAGTTTCACCTCACTATCCTGGAATATTTGCCGAACCCCTTCCTTTATCTAAGGAGGGTAAGGATCTTTAACGTACCTACCATCGCATGGCCTCGGGACCGACGGATTTACGTCCCCTCCGAAGGGCGAAACGTGCAGACATTCAACTTGCTCAAATACAATGCCAGAACTTCGGTTGATGTTAATGTTACAGTTTGTACTGAAAAAGTGAAAGGAGAATGCTGGGATCGAACCCAGTACCCTTCGGTTCAGAGGCACACGTTCTTACCCCTGAACCACCGAGGCTCTGAAATAACAATTTTCTTATTGTTGATATTGAAAAAACCGGTTTTATTAGGTTGACTAAAAGGAAATAAGGAAATCATACTGGCGATTAACAAGGAAAAATAACTGCTATGTTTAAAATTTGGCAGACACTTTACTTTTCTAAATATGAATTAAGTTTCCTTCTAGAAATTTTCTATATAACTGTAATGAAATTTGTAATACAAGTTTCTTTTAAAGAGACTTACACTATCTACAGATATAGCAAAATTTAGTTCTTTAATTTCATAGGAAATTGAGTTTTGGGCATTTTTCTCAAAAGGAGTTAGAACGCAAGATTTTTTTGTTAATAGACAGATATCGATGGTAATATTTTAGAAATTATTCTTCAAATGTGCGCGTACTAGGGCCTCTAACATCGATCTTCAAGTATTAACTTTTCTATTATGCCGTATAATAATAGTGTAAAATTCTTATGAAAATTCGCTACTATAACTCACTTGGTGCGTCCCAAAATTTTTTATGTTAAATAGGTTTTTTTAAGAATGGAATGAAATTTGGTAGATGGTGTAACTTTATAGTAGAAACAGTGCACCTACTTTAAAAGTTCTCAATAGCGGGATCAGATAACATAAAAATATATAGGATATTCCTTTTAAAAAAAGTAATTTGTTTGGATGTATCACAAAATCTGTGCTTAAGAGAAAAAAAACTCTGCATCGTAAAAAATATCTAAGAATTTTTTTTACAGTTTTCTTATTTTATCACCCTGGAGCTCAAAAACAAAGATCGCTTGCCAGTTTTCGTTTCGGTATTGTTAGTTTCAGAAAAAATAAAAGTCTGGACGCAGCAAGTGCGTCATGGAAGTGAATCTTCATAAAAATGTTTCTAATAGCAATTACGTCTTTTTTTTTAACGAAATCAGGTATCAAATTTGGTTACCAGTATAACCTATATTATAGTCGAGACAATGTATCATATTTCATCAAAACAACTTTATTATTTGAAAATGTACAAAAAGTGTGGGAAAATAAACTAAAAATTTTCCTGAAAAAACTGGTTTCCTAGCGAACGAACCTTAACTTAACAGCAAATTGAGTTACTGGAATTTAAAGCATTTAATAAAAATTCGCCACCAAAATGCAATTGCCGCGTCCCAAACTTCACTCCTCACAAAGTGTATTATATTTTGATGTAAAATGCAAAAATGCATAAGACGTATTCGATTTTAAAAAGAAAATTTGTATCACCAACGACTCACATTTTAATGTTAAATATGTTTTTTTAAGAAATTTTCAAGTATGCATTAAAATTAGACGGAAAATGTAATAATGCTACAATAAAAGGTATGTTCCAATAAAATAAACTTCTTTCATCAACGACTTATGGGCCAGCCTGTAACTGTCAACATAATTTTATAAGCATCAGCTCAAAACACACTATAGATACCTTTTATAATTTTTTCCCGTATCTTGCATATTAACGAATATATGGAGTTTTACAGTGAAAATGCTTCACCCTGTATATATGTAAACATATAAAATTTGAAATTGAAGGGGTCAGTGCAAAAAGTAGTTAAGTCACATTTTCACATTAACGAGATATTGAGACTTAAACATTTCAATATACTCCCACATCTGATTTGTATTTCCTAAAACATCAGATTTTTTATATTATATGCTTATTTTTAGGTACAATGAGAAGTCATACTGAAAGTTTAAAAATTCACTTCGGTTAAAAGAAAAAAATTGATTTTTCTTTTGGGACTTAGCTACTTTTTGCACGCACTTTGAACTAATAGGTATTAAAACAAACAAAAAATGTAATTTAAATGGCTTTATATGACATATAATAATATTTATCATTTACTGATATATAAGGAATTACATAAACCAAGGAAAGGAATATCTATTATTGTTAAAATTTGTGGAAATAAAAAAATATTCATCGAGTTTCGAAATCCTTATAACTATAAAAACTATGTGAAAAACAAAAACCTAAAAAGTGTCATCTTTCATGAATATTCTATTATTATTATTCTAAAAAACTGACGCAGGTAAATAATATACTATTCGTAAATATCAGTATCACTTCCTATGTCATTTTCTTCAGCTAATCCTGTTTCTTTACGACTGGGTACGGCAATATTAACAGTATTAAGGAGGGCCCTTCTGTAAAATTCAATATCACCTGTAGTAACTAAATTTAGCACTTTCATCACACATTTAAATTTCTTATCCTTAATTTTCAAGTAGCTTTCTCCATAGGCCAACATAGGTTCATTAGATATTTTTCTGTTCATACCTACCTTATAAAGCGGCATTTCTGAGAAGAGACCCGTCATGGTTTCCCTGGCTTGTGCAGGCTTTCCAGTTTCAAACACTACACCTCTAGTTTTAGATATACGTGGTACAGAAGACCTGGAAAAGTGTTCAATCCAGCTCTTAAAATCTTGCACTTTTATTATCATATCTCCTTGCTTCACTAGACCATTCGATCTAAGGCTATGTTGGACAAATACCACATCAAAAATGTTTTTCTTTCTGCAGGACTTAATAAGTTCGATGTAACTCTCATGGTTGTCAACTTTCTCAATTTTTAACCTTTTTTTCTCAATAGCAGCCAAGTCTGTGTCAACAGGCATCATTGAGTGCCCAGGCACTGGGTAAACTATTTTAATGCGATTAAATACATTCTTCTTGCATAACTGGTCCAATAATGTAAAGAGATATCTGTTTTTATTTTGGCTAAAACCATTGTCGCAAAATATCTTGAGCCGGTTTTGTCCAAGACTTTGTGGGATTTTATGTAATCAGATAGACAAGTAATCACTTCGTTGGGCCCTTTTAAGGCAAAGTTTTCAGTATATACATACATAGTTGCTTTCCTAGTTTGCAAGTCATGTATGCCGAATACATGTAGCCACAGTTGACTTACATAATACTCATCTTGAGCGTTAGTCACCGGTAAAGGAAGATTCTTTTCAAAATCGAAACATATCGTCATTTCTGACTTATCAAGATTTGTTTTTTTTTTTTGAATTTCTGTTAGAGCATTCTTAAATACCTCCACTTGTTTAATATGTAATTCTCTTTCACACTTAATATTTCTCAAAACATTGTCATTGCAATCCAACTGAGCTTGCCTCATCTCAACGATTAATTTAGTGCAAACATTGCAGATATCTTTTCTAGGGTAGCCAAAAGAAATATTAAACTCTTCATTGAAAAGCTTACCAAACATTCCGTAAGAAACTTTGCTGTTAGGATGTTTATGAGAAAAATTTTCATGCAACGTAGCAATCAAAGATTGGGATCTAGGTATTTTCGTTGTGACTATCGGACCGAGTGTAATGTGACTCGTGCGCTGGTAATTCCGAAATGAACTGCGTGCTAAGTCTAGAGATTCTTTTGGGGTTTTATTAGGTCCAGTTGAGTGGCATCCCCTATTATCCTTTGGTTGCGCTCCGGTATGCACTTTTCTCTCTAATTGTGACTTGAAGATTCCATGAATGGACAAAAAAGCCTTTTGGCAAAGAACACCAGTAGAAAACATCTTTTCAGGCTAAAAACTATATAAACATTCTGAGAACAGCTATAGATCAACAAGCAGCCAAAGCTAACACTGTCTGATAACTGCACCTGCAGATCAACAAGTAGTTAAGTCCATGGACATAACTACTTGTTGCAACTTAGCGACTTCTTGCACTGCATTTACAGAGCACTGAAATTTACACATATTAGTTTTGACGTACTTTACGACATCTTTCTATTAAACAAACTGTATCAAGTGATAGAAGGGGTAAATTTGTGTAGATGGCAGCACCTAACTCAATACCACACAAAATTGGACTTAACTACTTTTTGCACTGACCCCTTCAATTGAATCCCGGGGGGCGGGGGGTTGGTTCGAGCTCCTTTGAAGAAATATTTTTAAAATTCCGGTCTTCTCCCTAACGAATTTTTGCTACTAAAGTTCGTGAAAAAGTATAGACTATTAAACCCCAAACTGTATAACTGAAACTACTGCCAAATCATCAGCGGTATATTTGAAATAAATTTCTGCAAATATTTTAGTAAACTGAAGGCCAATAATGGTTGGAGCTGTAACTGAAGGCTTTGTAAACCCATTTATTATGACATTTCTTCTACACAACACGCATTTGGTCCAGGTTCTCCGTCTTAAATTCGCAAATTTAGACGTTTTAGATCGCGACTTTCACATTTCGAGAAGAAAAACTATAAAAATTTTAAAGTAATTTTTCTGTCATTTCTTTACTTCTTGTGTTAATTTTTTTTCTGTAATGTACGGTAGATTTTGTTATCCACGCAACATATTTTGGTTTTGCGCCTTGCTCTGGTCATCAGTGACACCCAAATTTTTTTCAATGTCTATAATTTTTTTTGGTTTCAACTTAAAGATCTGAATTTTGGCATGTAGAGTAAGTTTAATAATGTTAACGTGAGTACCGAATTTGGTTGGCATAGCTTTGTTATTTTCGGAGACACCAAAAATTTCCCGAAGAAAATCGAATCCCAGGCAAAACTGGTCCGATTTTCCTGACTATCGAACTTATCCAAGACACTTACAAAACGAAAGTAGCTACCAAATGTTATCAAAATCAGCCCATTTTTTTTTCTGTTATCGGCACGATATATATATATATATATATATATATATATATATATATATATATATATATATATATATATATATATATATATATATATATATATATATATATATATATATATATATATATAAACACAGACCTCCCCATCATTACTGAATGTTTTTAAGAAAACTCACTAAAACAGCATTGTAAAAATCTCCAGCGTCTATCTTTACTCATACACCACGAAAGCGAAATCCAGACACTCTGTACTTATTCTCTCGTTTAATTCTTTATACTATCACTGACAATTTTTTCTCCTTTCAGACAAACGCTGCAGTTACTTACAAACCTGTAGGAGGAATAATAGATGACGCTAAAAAACTATTATCCGACCTTACCTCTTCAGTTACGGTTGCCATCAAAGATGGTGTTGACCAGCTTACAGTTATAGGAAACGAAACTGCACTTTTTGCCGGAGAAATAATAGACCAAGCCACTTTCAAGGTACAAGAAGAATCAAGAAAATTGTTAGAACAGTTAAGCGAAATTAAGGAAAATGCCAAGCAAGCCGGAATTGATATATCTGACTGCCTTGAAGACAGAGAGACAGGGTTAACGGATTTACCAGGAAAATATCTGAAAATCATAACCACCTGTGTGGGTGACAAAACAAAAGAAACCATTGAAATTATTGCAAATACAACAACCACAGTAAAGGATATAATATTAGACGTCGAGGCTGACAAGGAGGCTTTAGAGAAATGTGGTACTGGTGTCGAGTCACTTGCCTGCACAACGAAACTATACGCTAAAATGGGATTACAAATTACACAAATTCCTTTTAAAATCACTGGAGAAGTAACAAACGCTGGCAAATTGGCCACTGACAAAGGTATAGAAATACAAAAGTGTAGTGTAGATAGTTCTGCAAACTTAGTTATAGAGGGTACAGCGATTATTCAGGAAATTAGCGATTGTGTGGACAAGAAGAAGCCCAAACCTAAGGAAAATTAAGACAGCTACTGAAATATGTACAAGTATTAAAGAAACACCGAACTCAACTGAGTTTAAGAACCTTAGATCTAGCTTCTATTTATTTATTTTATATTGAGTCAGTGTGTTTTGAAAAAGTCCTAGAACAGTTTATCTGTGAATTGTAAAACGACAGGAATATTATTTTAAAACAAATAAATCAAAAAACACATGGATGTATATTTATTTTGTGTCAAAGACGAATATTGATCGAATTAAGTGTTTTGTACTACAACAACTACTCCCCTGGCAGGCTTCTTACCACAGCTTCCCCCTTGCTGTACTTTGTGTACGTGAAATCCACTGTGGAAGCCTAGAACCATCACAACACCAGCGATGGTGCTTTGCTCTATTCTCCATTCTATTTACAGGTGTCCCACGTAAGAATGAACATCATGGGGATCTCGGAAATCGTAAGAGCTATAAAGTGGGTCAAATTATAAAAAAGTTTCGCAATGAGGAGGCCTCGTAGGCGTTGGCAAAAATCAATAATTATCTTTTTGGATTTTCTGGATGTTTTAAAAAACTGTTTTTTTTTAATTTTCGTTTTTTTTTCTGAACTTAATGGAAAATATATCGAAAAACAAAAAGCAAGTTGTTATTGCCCATATCTATATATATATATATATATATATATATATATATATATATATATATATATATATATATATATATATATATATATATATATATATATATATATATATATATAATTTCAACATAGTAAGTAGACGTCAACTTTCTTCTTTCAAATGAGAGATGGTGTCTTTTATTACGGATCTAGATTGCTCATCAAATTTTATGGTAGGTTTGACCAACATATTATGTCATTTTTCTCAACCATTTTTGAGATATTTGACTATCTTAAAAAATTCCCTAAAAAACATTGTCACATTTACACACCTGTATGTCTCTTATTTTTCAACCTGAAGAGTCGAAATTTTAAAATGCAATTCTGAAATGCCACAAAATATTCAAAATTTACTAAAGCTAGTACAAGTTGGACAGGGTGTCCGAAATAGCCGGTGAATCGTGACAACTTTAAAACCTTATAAATATCTTATTTTAAATAGAACGCCATGTATTTTATAACGGTAGTTCATGTACTTTTTATTGTTCTTTCGATTGGTATCAACATTCCCTACACCGAAGTCCCACCGATTTGAAGATATTTAAACATTATTTGCGATAAGAAATGATCATTAGTCAGTTTATCAGCTTGCCTATGAGATGAAAATATTAAACCTCACCTTCCGACGTAAGTAAAATATGCGACGACTTTTGAATATAACTTTCATTTACGGGGAGCATAATCGAATTATTAACAGAAGATGTCGTGTGGTTTCAAAGAGATTTCCACATAAACACAGATCAACTCGTTATATGATCAGAATACTACTAAAAAATTTCTAAGAATGGAGTGTTTCGTCCAAAATTTCATAAGAGCAAAGCATTATTAGGGAACAAAGAGATTTGTGTATTATCACTTCACAATAAATGTTCGAAATTTGCAACGTTCACATAGAGTCATATTTGCGATCAGAAATAATTATCAGTTTATCAGGTTGCCTGGGCAATGAAAATTTTAAACGTTATCTTCCGACAGTAAACTTAAGGGTTGTACTGTAAAGTACGTTTGTCAATTGTATTTTAATAAAAGAGAGAATTTTCCACAATAACGGCACACTTCAATTACTCAAACGATGACTTTTTGAATGATCAGAAGACTATTAAGAAATTATTCTGAGAATGGAACGTTTCGTTCAGAAGGTCAATCAGAGACTGCAGTAGAAATTTGCATCTTTCAAGAAGAATTGTTCACAGAATTCTAAAAATTAACAAATGGACACCATTTTTCTTCACTTTAATACACCATTTAGAACCTGGGGATTTTTCCCGGCGTGTAGAGTTCTGCGAATGGTATCTTTTGAAAACTCAAGAAGATGAAAATTTCTCTAGAAAAATTATATGATGCGATGAGTCAAAATTTTCAAAAAGGGGCGTGTTCAGTCGTCACAACAGTCACTGTTTGTTGGAAGAAAATCCTTACATTACTAGAGAACGAAATTTCCAGGACTGTTGGAGTTTCAATGGATTTTGCGCAGTAAAATACAATTCAGTTTTTGCCCTTAACATTTGTGATGAGAAGTTAACAGTTTGGTACCAATAATATTAAGCAATACTGAATTTTATTTGCGTATTAATACATTGTGTTATTAAAATATTTATTAGACTCACTGAAACTGAATTTGAAAATATGACCCTTTTATTCATATCAGTAATAATGGTAAGATTTAAAAAAGGTAAGAACGAATTCTAAACGTGCAGTGTTCAAAGGTCCTTGATATTGTCGCACTCTGCAGCAAGTAATAATACCAGCGCAGAACTCCTTGCATGAACACGAAGCTGCAGAAGTTTGGTATCAACAAGATGGAGCTCCGCCACACAACTCACATATAGTAAGCGACCTATTCCAGGCAACACTTGAAGACAGATGGATAGCTAACGGTGGTCCTCATCGTTGGCCGGCCCGCTCACTAGACTTAACTTCACTAGATGTTAGTATCTGGGCGTGCATTAAGAACAAAGTTTACCAGGAACTACCTACTACAAAACAAGATATGATAGCTAGAGTATTAGAGACCTTCAACGCAATGGAGCAAGAATACCTTTCTCGAGCCACGGGTACCATCATTAAAAGAGCCATCAAATGCCTCGCAGTAAAAGGTGCAATTTTCGAATTTTATTGTGAAGTGATAACACACAAATCTCTTTGTTCCCTAATAATGCTTTGCTCTTATGAAATTTTGGACGAAACACTCAATTCTTAAAAATTTTTTAGTAGTATTCTGATTATGTAACAAGTTGATTTGTGTTTATGTGGAAATCTCTTTGCAACTATACATCTTCTGTTAATAATTCGCTCATAGTCTCCGTAAATAAAAGTTATATTCATAAGTCTTCGCATATTTTACTTACGTCGGAAATGACGCTTAAAATTTTCATCTCCTAGCCAACCTGATAAACTGACTAATGATTATTTCTTATCGCAAATAATGTTTACATATCATCAAATCAGTAGGACTTACGTATAGGGAATGCTAATACGAGCCGAAAGAATAACAAAAAGTACATGAACTACCGTTATAAAATACAGGGTGTTCTATTTAAAATAAGAGATTTATAAGGTTTTAAAGTTGTCACGATTCACCGGTCTATTTCGCATGCAGATAAGCAGTAAAAAATGCCAAAACATTTATTTGTGTCTCTTCATTGTCCAATCGCGGTTTATTTTTATTACCTTCTGAACGAAACGTTCCATTCTCAGAATATTTTCTTAATAGTCCTCTGATCATTCAAAAAGTCATCGTTTGAGTAATTGAAGTGTGCCGTTATTGTGGAAAATTCTCTCTTTTATTAAAATACAATTGACAAACGTACTTTACAGTACAACCCTTAAGTTTACTGTCGGAAGATAACGTTTAAAATTTTCATTGCCCAGGCAACCTGATAAACTGATAATTATTTCTTATCACAAATATGACTCTATGTGAACGTTGCAAATTTAGAACATTTATTGTGAAGTGATAATACACAAATCTCTTTGTTCCCTAATAATGTTTTGCTCTTATGAAATTTTGGACGAAACACTCCATTCTTAGAAATTTTTTAGTAGTATCATGTAACGAGTTGATCTGTGTTTATGTGGAAATCTCTTTGAAACCACACGACATCTTCTGTTAATAATTCGATTATGCTCCTCGTAAATGAAAGTTATATTCAAAAGTCGTCGCATATTTTACTTACGTCGGAAGGTGACGCTTAAAATTTTCATCTCGTAGCCAACCTGATAAACTGACTAATGATTATTTCTTATCGCAAATAATGTTTACATATCATCAAATCGGTAGGACTTACGTATTGGGAATGCTAATACGAGCCGAAAGAATAACAAAAAGTACATGAACTACCGTTATAAAATACAGGGTGTTCTATTTAAAATAAGAGAGTTATGTCACGATTGACTGGTGTATTTCGGACACCCTGTCTAATTTGTACTAGCTTTAGTAAATTTGAAATATTTTGTGGCATTTTAGAACTTGCACTTTGAAATTTCAACTGTTCAGTTTGAAAAATAAGATAGATACAGGTGTGTAAATATGAGCATGTTTTTTAAGAAATTTTTGAAAAAAGTCAAATATCTAGAAAATCGTTGAGAAAAATGACATAATATGCTTGTGAAGCCTACCATAACAGTTAACGAGCAATCTAGATCCGTAATAAAAAACACCATCTGCCATTTGAAATAAGAAAGTTGACGTCTACTTCCGTCCCATATTAACGTCAATATTTCCAGTGAACTGGAAATTTTGAGAAACCCACGTGCGTGAATTTTCAGAATATAATTGTGATATCCACTCCAGAAACGGCTAATGGAAAATCTATGTGAAACACTCTATATATATATATATATATATATATATATATATATATATATATATATATATACATATATATATATATATATATATATATATATATATATATATATATATATATCAATTGAAACTGACACCGGATATGGGTTATAGGGGTTATAGTTCGTTCTCATTTGAAGAATTCTTTTCAAAATTCAAAAGTCGGGATCTCTCCATTAGTGATTTTTTTAAACAATATTTAATAAAAGCCCATTGTTAATTACTATACTTCCATCTGTCCAGATTATTTTGCTTGAAATTTGGTAATCAGCATTGCACTGCCTCGTATACCACTCACAAAATATTCTACGCCTGTCTTCATCACCAGGCCGAAGTCCTCGACAAATATGAAATTTGTAGAGATTGAACTTTTCTTTCGATAACATCTCGTATACTGTGAAATTTGGTGTGCCAGTAGTTTTAGTGAATTTTCTTTAAAAAAACTCACTAATGAAGCGATCGCGACTTTTGAATTTTGAAAAAATTTCTTCAAATGAGCGCGAACTAGGCCCCCTAGAACCGATATGTATAATTAGAAAATGTCAACCTATGCAAACTATGCAAAAAAAAATTTGTTCTTCAGGAATCGTTGAATTTGGGAAAAAATACAGGAGACCTTTTTTTGTTAAGAATGAATCACGCCATTCGAATTATATTTTAGAATGGCGATATAGTCGTAAAAACAATTTCTAGGGGTGGTTTTTTTATACTCACTACAACTTTACGGGAAAACTAACAAACTGTTCACTTAATGTTTTTTTGATAGCAGACAACACCTACTTAACTTAATATCTGTAACATCTTCCATATTTAAGCAAAAAATTTAAAACAACTTTTTTTGGTACCCCATTTAAGAGGTCGTACATTCATAGGACAAGGTTGTAATGAGTTTTTTTAATATAAAAGACCCCCTTTAATGTTCAATAAAGAAATACCCTCTTATTTTTTCCGAATTATTTGTTCACACCCTGTATATATATATATATATATATATATATATATATATATATATATATATATATATATATATATATATATATATATATATATATATATATATATTGGTCTAGTATTTAGTATAGTGTTTAATAATATATAATTTTACAGTGTGTCTTACAAATAACCTATTCGTGACTGCACTTGTAATAAACACAATTTAAATTCTTGAATATTCCAAATGAAACTGCCAAACCTTTCTGCTACTACTGTCACTTAAAATCTGATCAAAGCTGTGCTATCTTCCATGTTTATTCAAATGTTTATTATACTAAAATCATTCTTGTTCTTATCTATATCTTGTAAGCAAACGTTTAATTTGTCTAATACATTTCTATCGAAAATGCATTATTTTATAAGCGCCAAAATTTTGACGTTAACTTGAGAACGTCTTTATTTACTCCATTTTAAGATAAAAAGTTTATTTAAACATAAGTCCTAAACGGCTTTGTTTTATTATACAGGGTGTTAAAGTAGTTTTTTAAAACTTGTTTTCCTTAATAACTAGAAGATGAAAATTAGTAGATATGATATTGAAACTTTGTGAGAGTTTGTAAAGTATACAAAGAAATATTTTAAGCTGAAAATTGTTTGTCTCATTTTGTCAGTGGCGTGCACAGGTGTAACGCCCGAGGTTTAATTTAAAAAAAGATTATAGTAAGCCACTTTTTTTTGACAGGATTTTATGATTAAGAATCAAAACTACACGAAAGTCATCTCTTGTGTATTTATCCAGATTAACTGTAACAAAAACATGTAACAATAGGTAACACTAAACTTATAATAGTTGCACAAAATGTTCACCTTCTACTTCAATGCAAGCATTAGCTCGTCTTAATGTCGATTTTTGAACACGCTCAGATATTCTTGCGGTAAGTCTTATTTGATGACATAAATCTTGTATCCGCTGTCTTAATTCTTCTTTAGTGTTCACTGATGTTTTACAAACGGGGGACTTTAAATGCCCTCCAAAGGAAAAAAAAAATGGCTATACTATTGACCATTTAATCGCGAAGGTAAAATAGGAAGCCCAATGAGCAAATGGCCTACAATAATAATCCCAACATCTAGGGAAAACTGCTGTTGATAATTATTCTCAGTAACCCGTTAGGGATTTTTTTCACTCCAGATATGACTGTTAAGTATAAAAATTCCTAATTCAATTCTGGAAAAGACACGCTTCATTGGTGAACACAATTATGGATATAAATAACTGTGTGTGTTTGGTTTCTTTAACGTCGGCCTATTTCCGCGACTATGGCCAATCACCGACGCCAGGGAGCAGTTTCACCTCATTATCCTGGAAATTTTGCCGGACCCCTGCCTTTCTGTAAGGAGGGTAGGGATATTTAACGTGCCCAACATCGCATGGCCACGGGACCGGCGGCTTCACGCCCCCTCCGAGGGCGGAACGTGCAGACATTCAACTTGCTTAAATACACTGCCAGAAACTTGGTTGATCTTAATGTTACAGTTTTGTACTAAAAACGTGAAAGGAGTACGCTGGGATCGAACCCAGTACCCTTCGGTTCAGATGCACACGTTACTACCCCTGAACCACCAAGGTTCTGATAAAAAGAACTGAGATGCTACGTGTTGCTGCAAAATCCAAGTACAATAATCAACTAGCTGGGGAAAACGGCACGGAATAACAACTCAAAACGCTTTATGTGGTATAGATACAGCTGATATTTCTTCAAAATATTCTATGCAGTAACGTGGGTAATGTTTAATGGGTGTGTAATTTTGCGTGTACTTGTTTCGGGGCAACGCTCAATTTTATGTTTTTTTATTTTTTATTTCAATAACACACCAGGCTTACAGCCTAAATACTAACGTACCATGGGTTGTCGACAAGGACGAAAGAGGCAACTTGTTAATTCTGGACTTGAAGGTTTGGAGGTTCGGGGAGAAGGAAAAACATGTGCCGTCAAGGAGTTCCACAACTTGGAAGTCCTCGGGACAAAAGAGCGGATATAACAAGATGTTCTATGTATGGTGACCTTGACAGTAAAAGGGTGCATTCGCTCTGTTCCCCTGGTAGATCTGTTGGGGGCAGCAGGTGGAGGAACTATGGAAGGAAGCTCCTCTGAGCAGTCTGCGTGCAGAAATCTATAAAAGAGAGAGAGGTCACCAACCGTACGTCGGTGGGCAAGAGATGGCAGCCTTTGGGTAAGGGTAGGGTCACCGATGAGACGTATAGCTCTCTTCTGAATCGAGTCCAGAATAGCGAGTATAGAAGCAGCAGCAGCACCCCAGATGTGGGAGCAGTATTCGAGGCTTTGCCTTATTTGGGAAGTATATAAGCTATAGAGATTAGCTGGTGAAAAGTATTTGCGATCCCGGAAGAGGAAACGTAATTTCTTAGCTGCCGCTTCTGCAATTGATGTGACATGTTGGTGCCAATTGAGATTTCAATCCACAGAAATGCCAACAAGTGAAATTGACTCATTACTTTGAATAACTTGGTTGTTCATTGTGATGGGTCTAGGGTTGGTGTATCTTTTATGAGAAAGAAAGAAAGACTGAGATTTGGTGGGGTTGAATTGTACAAGATTTCTACTTCCCCAATATAATATTTTTTGGAGATCCACGGAGACAGAACCCTCCATGAGTCTGCGATCCTCATCTAACTGGGCCAAAGAGACAGGCTTAGAATATTGTATATTTGAGTGGAGGGTGCTGTCGTCCGCGTAAGTGTGAACTGGGTTGGATGTGCTAGAGAAGAGGTCATTTATGTGGAGAAGAAACAAAGTAGAATCTAAAGCTTAACCTTAAGGGACTCCTGCATTAATTGGGTATAGTTTAGAGGAATGGCCATCCACGACAACAGAAATGCTCCGGTTGGAAAGGAAGTTTGCTGTCCAGGTACAGAGTTTTGGTGGAATGCCATAGGCGGAAAGTTTATTAAGCAGGGCTGCGTGCCAGACCTGGTCGAATGTTTTGGATATGTCTAGAGCGACAATCTGGGATTCACCGTGTAGTTCCATAGACTTGTTCCAAGAATTGGTGACAAAGGAAAGGACGCCGGCAGTTGATCTGCGCTAACGAAATCCATACTGCCTTTCGTGGATTAGATTGTGTTTTTCAAGAAATTTTAGTAATTCGGTCTTTATATACTTTTCCATCACTTTAGAGATGACTGAAAGGAGAGAGATAGGCCTGTAGTTGCTAGGAAGCGCTTTGGATCCTTTCTTGGGGACGGGTTGTACTCGAGCAATTTTCCAGTTACTAGAGAATATACCCCTATTGTCAGATGTCTGAAACATACGAGTCAGGACAGGTGCAAGTTCTGGTGCGCATTTTTTGAGAACAATTGCTGGGATCTCGTCAAGGCTAGAGGATTTCCTGGCATTAAGAGAAGGGAGCATGTTTCGTACCCTTTTAGTTTTTAAAAAGACATGCGTCATTTTATGCGCGACATTGGGGACTGTCGGTGGTTGAACATTTGGAGGTGAGTTGAGAGTAGAATTGCCGGCGAACATCGAGGCAAAATGCTCAGCCTTGCTCAGGGCGGTAGAAACAATTTTATCCCCTGAGACAAGAGGTGGGAACGTGCTCTTGCAGAAATTATTCCCAATAGATTTAGCAAGAGTCCAGAAGGGTTTGCTGCTCTTGGAGCTTAAGAGGACTTTGTTTGTGATGTGGTTATTAAACGAGTTTTTTGCCTCAGAAAGCATGCTGATATAGCGGTTTCTTACGTCGTTAAAGGCTTGACAGTTTTCTTGACTTGGATTGTGTAGAAGCGCTTTGTGAGCTTTGACATTTTCAAGTCTGGTCTTGTTACAAGATTTAGAGAACCAGGGCTTTTGAGTGGCTGAAGAGGTTTTCTGTGTACGTGGAATAAATAATTCCATGCCAGCTTGGATAATTTCGGTGACGTTTTGTGAGATATGAGAGGGCCAGGATGAGAGAAGCAGACAGACGCCCATGGAAATGAGGAAAAGTAATCTCGCATTTCGTCCCAGTTCGCGAAGTTGAAAACGATACGTGGGTGTGATGACTGTGTGACCTCGGGTTGCATTACGCAGGAAGCGGTGACAATACCATGGTCTAAGAGACCGAGGGGGGCGGTGACTAATACCTTATAGCATTCAGGATTTGTAGTAAGAAGGAGATCCAAGGGATTTGAGCTGTGTGTTGGGACGCGAGGAAAGTAAGTGGGTTGCTGAACCATATTGGCTAAAGAGTTGCTGACTGCAAAGGCCTCCGCTAATCCCCCTTGTGGATCAGTTTTTGAAGATCCTAGCCATTCCTTATTATGGACATTGAAGTCACCAAGAATAGTTACCTCGGAGGAAGGATATTCAGAAATCAGATGGTCGGTTTCTTCAGAAAGATAGCCAAAGAGCTGGACAAAGTTGTTGTCAGAAGGTGACCGGTAAATGCAACAGATGAATTAAGTTGCAGCCGTGAGAGAGAGTTTTATCCAAAGTATGTCTTTTCTTCCAGCTTCTAAATTGGGGAGTCTGGTGCAGGGTAGATTGCTACGGACGTATGCGCACACGCCTGTATGCAATCTAAAGGAAGCAAGGAGCTCATACCCCGGGAAATTAAGGTGCTTAGTGGCTGTCTTGGAACTGATTTGTGTTTCGGTGAGGAAGATGAGTTTGGGCTTAGTAGCCTGGAGGAAATGTTGGACGGAGTTCAGATTAGAATTTAGGCCACATATGTTGGAGAAGGATATGTTAATTCTTGATGCTGGCGCCCTTTGTACACCCCTCTCCCGGAGATCTGAATGGAGGGGTATTTTACGTCCGGAATGTTTTGCACAAGGGGAAGTCATTATCACTTTTGCTTATAAGGGAAACCGACTCATACACCAGAACCGGAAACGTCCGTTGGAACTTCACCGGCTCCTTAATGCGTTGGGTGGTACCTCCTCGGGCGTGAAAAACCTTTACTATCACGTAAGGGAAAATTTCACTACCACCAATAAGTAAAACTGCTTCCTCCAACACCATTGTTGTTACTCTGTTGCAGGTCTCCCAATAACAGGAGTCGATCTTTCAAAGGTGTCAGATTCGCACACTCCTTCGTGGATTCTTACAAATGTTTGTCGATTTGATACAAGGTGACGAGAATATCTTTCTTGATAATTACGTCGATCAGCTCCTGAATTGCGGTGGGCCATTCCATAAGCAAACTGCATCTCCGCCATTTTTCTGTTTGTAAATTGAACCATGTTCTAATGTTAGTATCGACTTTAAAGACTTTTAAAAACAGTTTAACTTACGATTTAAGACTTCAAACAGTACGCACTGTGTAAAATTATGCCGTTTGTCAAATTTTTGAGAAAAACTATTTTTTTCCATGGCACTCTTTTTTTCCCTCAGGGCTCGTCTGCGGCCTTGTCGCCCCGATAGCACTGTAGCCTTTGGTTGATTGTGCATACACTTAGTCTTACTCCACCCATTCCAAAATCACTGTGCCTTGAACTAGTCTGCACAGCGATTGGTAGGGTGAAGTTTTATATTGCTCTGTCTCCGTTCTAGACTGACCGTAGAACAGTTGTCTTTTGCGGTCCAGAGCACTCGCACAAGATGTACTGGGCTGATTCCTCCCTCTCGCCGTAGAGTCTGCATGCGAGGTCCCCTTCGAACTGCCCCATTTTATGCAGGTGTTTCTTGACGGCCATGTGTCCCGTCAAGAGACTGCCATACTTTTTTTGTTATTTTCAAAACATCTCAGAAATAAATGGTATGCATAATTTCATTATTTGAGCGAAAAAAATTATGACAACACCCATAATAATAAAACAAAGCCGCTTACAACTTATGTTTATATAAACTTTTTGTCTAAAAATTTTGTAAGAATAACTCCTTCAAGTTTGGCTACATTCATTATTAACATCCTGCATATATATTATATATTGATCAACAGTAATACCTGAGTACAAACATATTTATTTCTTCTTCTACATCTGTTTATAAAACAATCATCTATAGATATGATTTTAAATTTACAAGATTTAAAAGATATCAGCGCCCTGAACAACACTCTAATCTAATGTGATTTACATGTTTAAGTGCGAAGATGATTACATATTAATTAAAATATGTGTACTTGAAATTGTCGATCTCTTATCTTGTAGTGGGCAAATAAAAATTGACATTCATAATACCAAAATTTGTTTTACATATATTGCTTGTTAATAACAATTTCCCTAGTACAAAAAGTCTGTCACAGCTTGACAGGATGCGTGTTTCTCAACTTCAAGAAAGGATTTCTTATTATGTTAATCTCGTACTATATTATTTGAATTTATTTTGTTCATGTTTTTTTCCTTTAACGTCGGCCTATTTCCGCGACTATGGCCAATCACTGACGCCAGGGAGTAGTTTAACCTCACTATCCTGGAAATTTCGCCGAACCCCTGCCTTTCTGTAAGTGTCCAACATCGCATGGACACGGGACCGACGGCTTTACGCCCCCTCCGAAGGGCGAAACGTGCAGACATTCAACTTGCTCAAATACAATGCCAGAACCTCGGTTGTTGTTAATTTACAGTTTGTACTGAAAAAGTGAAAGGAGTACCCTGGGATCGAACCCAGTACCCTTCGGTTCAGAGGCACACGTTCTTACCCCAGAACCACCGAGGTTCTTTTGTTAATGTTAAAATTATTATATCCAGTAAAATCGGCACCGCTGCTCAAAAAGAGTTAAGCGGTTACTTTATCGGTCATTTTCAACTCATCGTCGTCGCTGCAGTCTAAATGCAATGTCGCGTTGTGGTCGCATTCATGTGTCTCTCCAGAACACTCCTTTTTATTTTATTGTAGCTTCTGGACCTCAGCAACTGAGCCAGGTTTTCCAAATAGTTCTGTGTTAAATTTATACGTCTTTCAACGCCCTGTATATGAATACACATTATAGGAAAAAGTAATAATTGTTAGCTGGTTGAGTTTTGGAATATGATGAAATATCATCGTCTGTAATTATTGCTTCACCGAGTTGTGGTTTGTCTACAGGGAGATTTCAAACACGGATCTTTTATTTTCTTTCTCAATCTAAATAGAATACCCTGTATTTTATATCATAAATGCAATCCTCTATTATTCTACTTTACTTTTTGTTAGAAATTCCCTATACCTAAACTCAGTAAGTGATGCGATATTTGAAGATATTTATTGGAATTCAAATTGTCAGATAAATTTAAGATCTCTATAGTAGGCATTTGGAAAATCTGATAGATGAATCTTTCAGTTTTCACTTTTATTGTTTGTTGTATTTGTCGGGTGTAGTTTATTTAAGCTATAACAAAGTAAAATGATTTATTACATGATGAAGAGTAAACAATTTTCCGCTCGAGAATTAACAGACATTATTCGGATACTAGGAGAATGCAAGTAGAATTGTTTACTTGCCTTAAGATAATATCACGAAATATATCCAGAGCGACGGGAACCAAATAAAATGACTCTTAAAATAATGATGGACTGTTTTGATCGGACAGGTTCAGTAATGTATGAGAAAAAGGAATTAACAAAAACTGCAATGACTGAAGAAAGCCAATTCAAAGTATTCCTGAGCGTTGCTGAGGATCCGCACATAACTATACGAAAAATGGCATTGCAACAAGACATTAGCCACGCTGCGGTTCAAAATCCTGTCACTACATAATGTGCATCCTTTTAGCATTCAGATGTACCAAGAACTACTTGACAGCCATTTCCAAAGACGATTGAGATCTTGTGAATGGGCTAAAGACAAAATTAATCAGCAAAATAGATTGTACGACTTCGTTTTGTTGGGGGATGAAGCAAAATTTAATAAGAATGGAGGTGTAAATAGGCACCATCTGCACTATTACGACACATCAAATCCACATCTTGCGAACTCATAGCCAATTAAATGTTTGGTGGGGAATCGTAGGTGATCATGTAGTAGGACCACACTTTTTTGGAGGAAGAGTAAATGGTAAAGTTTATTTAAGTTTCCTTCAAAATCACTTACCAATTTTTCTGGAAGAACTTCCCCTCAATATCCGGTAAGACATGTGACTTTTACACGATGGCGCGCCTGTGCATCATACACGTCCTAATCGGAACCACCTGAGTGATACATTTCCAAGAAGGTGGATAGGTGGAGGAGGGACCTTACGGTTGGCCAGCTTGGTCTCCTGACTCGACAAAAGTTGACTTCTTTTTGTGGGGCTATATTAAAGGTGAAGTGCACAAAGAACCCGCAACGACAAAAGAGGACATGAAAAATAGGAGTAGAGAGGCGTTTCGAAGCGTGAATGTTAACATTCTTAGAAATGTAAGTCAATCATTTGAGACTCGACTACAATATTGTATTGAGGCTGGGGGGAGTTACTTCGAAAACTTGATGCATAAAGGTATAGTTTTATTATTTGGTTTTCGTTTTACTAGATTTCATAACTTAAAAAATGTATAATAGTAAAATGCATAAATCGTTATAACTGTGTTAAATAAGTTAGTTTTATGCTCCGTAACAATTTTCTTAGGAAACAAAATAAAAATGATATATTTATTTTTAAACTCAACGCCTACTATAGACATTTTAAATTTATCTGACAATTTGAATTTCAATAAATATCTTCAAATATCTCATCAATTACTGAGTTTAGATATAGGGAGTCCCTAACAAAAAGTAAAGGAGAATAATATGAGATTGTATTTATGATACAAAATACAGGGTGTTCTATTTAGATTAAGAAACAATTTAACAGGTCCGGGTTTTAAATTGTAGACAAACCACAACTCAGTTAACGAATAACGACAGGGTATAATATTACATCATATTACAAAACTCAAATAGTGCAATTTTTTTTCTTCTATAATGTGTATTTATATACAGGGCGTTGAAATGGGTTTACAACAAAACGATCAATATCTCCTAACGTACCCTGTGTAGTGTAGTAGAAACTTATAATAGAGAATTCGGGAGGATGTGAGTTATCCAAAAATATAATAATATACAGGGGTTCCAATTTAAAGAAACATGTTTGATTCGTACCTGAATTATGAATCATCCTGTATAATTCCAAATAATTTTAAATTATGTATCTTGGCTCCCTGTACCATAATTGCTGAGAAAAATTTTTGATATCTATAATAAAAAGGGAGTATTCGAACTTTGTCGTATGATTGGTACACCCTCCCACGGTCAGGGTTGGCTAGAAGTATTAGGAGAGCCAGAGAAGCTAGCAAATAAAAATTTGGTAAGAAGCCTTTAGAGCCTACTATCCATTGATTTAAAATAATTCCAAAATGGCGGAATTTTCGGAAGTATCGGAAATTGATAACAATTTACTTATTATAAATAAAATGGCCATATTTTCTAATATTTTGAGAATTCAATGTCCAATTTTAGATTGACTTTATGGGACATATTACTAACCTAAAACATCAACTTTCGGAGATTAAAATTTTTTTATGTGAAAACTGCCAAAATACCCGGTGTTACCAACATTTGTAAGAGTGGAACTATCGAAGATAGAACCACAAAATTTTAGCAGTAGGCAGTCAAGAGGTTCAAGTTAATTATAGTTTAATTCAATTTTGAAAACCGTTCAGAGGGCGGTCTGTAAAAGAGTTTAAACAGAGTCAACACAAAATTGCCAAAAGTTACTTTTTCAGATAGAACATCCTGTATGTTATAAGCTCATTAGATGCAAAATTAAACTCCATAAATATTATAAATCTATGTATCAAATTTGGGTATCATAGATTTTTTATTTTTGGAGCTATCGGTGTTATATATATATATATATATATATATATATATATATATATATATATATATATATATATATATATATATATATATATATATACATATATACATACATTATTTGTTTGTTGTACATTTTGGGATTTTTTAATTGTTTACGTGAACTGCAGTTTCGAACCGTCCTGGTTCATCATCTACTGAGTAGCGTGCTGCTGATAAACTAGAAAGGTTCGAAACTGCAGTCTGCGTAAACAATAAAAAAATCACAAAAAGTACAGCAAACAAATAAAGTGTACATTTAAAAGTGATTACAGTGTAGTGTAACATTCCAAAACATTAAAAACATATATATATATATATATATATATATATATATATATATATATATATATATATATATATATATATGTATATATATAAAGTATTAAATTTTTGTGACGGTAATAGTTTTATTTATCAAAAAATTGTGGGAAAGCCGTCAGTTGTAGAATAAAACTCTTTATTATAGGCCGAGCTTTTTTCGGAAAAATTTATTCCTTTATCAGGGCTACAACATTGAAAGAAAAAAGTTTACAATTTACTTGGAAAAAATATAAAAGTTTAAAATACTTACATATAACATGAGTTCTACTAAACTAATTATGTAATAACAAACATGAAAAGAAAACTTTTTGATGAATTTGAGTGAAGTCTAAACAATGCCAAACTGACATATAAAGCTAAATATTGTCTAATTGAATTTGTTTTTTGTTTTTGTCTAGGAAATATAAATAGGGGTAGTGATTTCTAAAATTATTATATTTCTTTAAGTTTATTAAATTTTCGTTAAAAGTAATTTCAGTTTCTTCTAAACACATTCTTTTATTACTTAGGTTTCACAGTGTAAAAAAGAAACATTACTAAAATTTATATTATGGCCAGTGTCGAGATTATGATCTGACAGAGCGCAAGTTCTTTTTTGTAAACGTATGTCACTTTTGTGCTGTGTTAACCTATCTTTGAGATCTCTGCTTGTTTGGCCAATGTATCTTAAACTACAATTATTACATGGAATACAATACACCACTCCAGACACTTTGGAAATTTCATCCTTACTTTTGAGTTTACTGAAAATTTTATTAATTGTTTTTGAATATCGAAACGTTATTTTAAAATTGGTTTCATTTTTAAATATAAACTTTAACGTATTGGAAATACTTTTAATGTATGGGATTGATATGTAAAAAAAGTTAGATGTTTCCGAACTCGAAATTATCTGACAGACATTACACCCATATAATTTCGAGTTCGGAAACATCTAACTTTTTTTACATATCAATCCTATACATTAAGAGTATTTCCAATAGGTTAAAGTTTATCTTAAAAAATATATTATATATATATATATATATATATATATATATATATATATATATATATATATATATATATATATATATATATATCCAAAAACAATTAATAACATTTTCAGTAAACTCAAAAGTAAGGATGAAATTTCCAAAGTGTCTGGAGTGGTGTATTGTATTCCATGTAATACTTGTAGTTCAAAATACATTGGCCAAACAAGCAGAGTCCTTAAAGATAGGTTAACACAGCACAAAAGTGACATACGTTTAGAAAAAAGAACTTGTGCTCTGTCAGAACATAATCTCGACACTGGCCATAATATAAATTTTTAATGTTTCTATTTTACACTGTGAAACCTTAAGTATTAAAAGAATGTGTTTAGATGAATTTGAAATTACTTTTAAGGAAAATTTAATAAATTTAAAGAACGATAATAATCTTAGAAATCACTACCCATATTTATATTTCCCAGACAAAAACAAAAAACAAATTTAGACAATACTTAGCTTTATATGTCAGTTTGGCATTTTTTAGACTTCATTCAAATTCATCAAAAAGTTTTCTTTTCATGTTTGTTATTACATAATTAGTTTAGTAGAACTCATGTTATATGTAAGTATTTGTAACTTTTATATTTTTTCCAAGTAAATTGTAAACTTTTTTCTTTCCATGTAGTAGCCTTGATAAAGGAATCAATTTTTCCGAAAGCTCGGCCTATAATAAAGAGTTTTATTCTACAGCTGACGGCTTTCCCACAATTATTTGATAAATATATATATATATATATATATATATATATATATATATATATATATATATATATATATATATATATATATATATATCGCCAAATACTTGAAAACCTATTTTATCTTTATAACAAATATACAAAAAGGCAATAAATTCAATAGACAACTTTATTACCCCATTATCTGACTCAACAAATACCTGCAAATCCTCTTAATCCTTTAAGTACCGTGACGAAAGCCCCTGACTTAATTGACCGTGACCCGACTCATTACACTGATAACGAGCAGGGAGACGAAACGGTACATACAACAAAAGACTTGCAGCGAACTGCTAGACCTCTCTTAGGTCTAGTGTTGAACACACTGAGACCTTAGAGACAATCTGCGGCGGGATTTGGGGAGTAGGCAGATTGGGGCCCCGTAATCGAGCTACAATAACCCAACACACCTTGTTCACCGCTCTAAGAAGTTGGCAGATTGAGGCCTTAGAGTTCACATCCTTACATATTTCCTTTACCTCTTGAAAATTAATCCACCCGAGAACCAAGTATGTCTCACATTAAAAACCGCGGAAATCTTTCCGCATTTATAAATATATATATATATATATATATATATATATATATATATATATATATATATATATATATATATATATATATATATATATATATACATATATACATACATTATTTGTTTGTTGTACATTTTGGGATTTTTTAATTGTTTACGTGAACTGCAGTTTCGAACCGTCCTGGTTCATCATTTACTGAGTAGCGTGCTGCTGATAAACTAGAAAGGTTCGAAACTGCAGTCTGCGTAAACAATAAAAAAATCACAAAAAGTACAGCAAACAAATAAAGTGTACATTTAAAAGTGATTACAGTGTAGTGTAACATTCCAAAACATTAAAAAACATATATATATATATATATATATATATATATATATATATATATATATATATATATATATATATATATATATATGTATATATATAAAGTATTAAATTTTTGTGACGGTAATAGTTTTATTTATCAAAAAATTGTGGGAAAGCCGTCAGTTGTAGAATAAAACTCTTTATTATAGGCCGAGCTTTTTTCGGAAAAATTTATTCCTTTATCAGGGCTACAACATTGAAAGAAAAAAGTTTACAATTTACTTGGAAAAAATATAAAAGTTTAAAATACTTACATATAACATGAGTTCTACTAAACTAATTATGTAATAACAAACATGAAAAGAAAACTTTTTGATGAATTTGAGTGAAGTCTAAACAATGCCAAACTGACATATAAAGCTAAATATTGTCTAATTGAATTTGTTTTTTGTTTTTGTCTAGGAAATATAAATAGGGGTAATGATTTCTAAAATTATTATATTTCTTTAAGTTTATTAAATTTTCGTTAAAAGTAATTTCAGTTTCTTCTAAACACATTCTTTTATTACTTAGGTTTCACAGTGTAAAAAAGAAACATTACTAAAATTTATATTATGGCCAGTGTCGAGATTATGTTCTGACAGAGCGCAAGTTCTTTTTTGTAAACGTATGTCACTTTTGTGCTGTGTTAACCTATCTTTGAGATCTCTGCTTGTTTGGCCAATGTATCTTGAACTACAATTATTACATGGAATACAATACACCACTCCAGACACTTTGGAAATTTTATCCTTACTTTTGAGTTTACTGAAAATTTTATTAACTGTTTTTGTTAAAAAAAATTTGTATTTATTGAGATAAAAAATGTGGAACTTTCTTCAAATGAGCGTGAATTAGAGCCCCTAGAACACAAAACAATATATATATATATATATATATATATATATATATATATATATATATATATATATATATATATATATATATATATATATATATATATATAAATGCGGAAAGATTTCCGCGGTTTTTAATGTGAGACTTACTTGGTTCTCGGGTGGATTAATTTTCAAGAGGTAAAGGAAATATGTAAGGATGTGAACTCTAAGGCCTCAATCTGCCAACTCCTTAGAGCGGTGAACAAGGTGTGTTGGGTTATTGTAGCTCGATTACGGGGCCCCAATCTGCCTAATCCCCAAATCCCGCCGCAGATTGTCTCTAAGGTCTCAGTGTGTTCAACACTAGACCTAAGAGAGGTTCTCTATAAACCAGTTTGATTGGGGTGAAATTAGAAATTTAGTAGGTACTTTCATTTTGTGAATAGGTTATGTAAGTTGGATACCTGCGGAAAATGTTTAATTCTTCTTTTCTTCAGTGACGTTGAATATGTTGTTTTTATCATATAAAAACTTAACTTTTAATCTTGTGATGTCTTTTGGTTTCCCGAAGGAATAAAAATAAATCAATATAACTCAATTTTCTATAAAGCTAAAATTTAAAATTTGGTATGTTTTAGTCTATATAAAGGCCTGTTGGTTCCAAATTGATATGAATAAATAAAGTTTTTGTGGCTAACTTATCTATTTACTAACGAAGTACACCCGCCAGGTTCAATAAAAAATAGGTCCATCAACTTTTTTTATCGTTTGTTGTTTCCAGGATGTAAACAATAAAAATCATAAACCAGCTCCGGAAGTGTGCGGAACTTTACAGATTTAAAACCATTTTTGCAATGAGCTTAAGAAACTGGACATTATTGCTAGTTTAAGCATCTCACCAACTCAATAAAGAAAACTCTGTTTTGTTCTTTCGCAGTAGTATATCTGCTGCTTCATCGCTCAATAAAAGGAATGGAAAAGTACTAAGTGAAGGTTTAAACCTGCGCTGAGCACTGATAAGTACACTCGGAGAAATCCCAATCGCCACAACACATCTTTTAATGACCTAACGATCATTTCGCTAACAACGTTAGCACTAAGTGAGTAGTGAACGTGTCGCCACCTAGTTCGGTACCAAGTACTATGTTGTCACGCCCGCTCCAAATAACACAGAGTGTTAAAAATAGAGACAGTATACAACTAACTAACAATTTAAAAAATTGTTAGCTCTGGTCCATTTCTACCCCAATATAGGGACAAAGTATGTAAGACTAGATGCATTCTCGCAACAATTAGAACCGTACGATACGGTTCTAATTGTTGCGAGAATGCATCTAGTCTTAACAACGTTAGCTTCGTTAGAAGATGAAATTGAAGCTAACGCTGTTAGTGAAACGATAGTTATGTCTGGAAAAGTAAATATACAATAATTGAAAAGGACTATCCAAAACACTTGAAACAAATTGGGTAAAATATGGTAGATATTAAAGATTCTGAAAAAAGTTGCACTTAAAATTTTGACTTTAATAGATAAAATGGTAAAGGGAAAATACTACAAATCAGCACTTAATATAATTCATTTAAGTATAAAACAAAAAAAAGTATGAACGCAGCAAGTGCGTTCCATAAACTTCAGCAAACTTACAGCGAAAGCATCAACTAAACTAAATAGACAGCCAAAGCATCAGAGAAATGGTCTATCTGAAATGAATTTTCTGTAAATATTTTAGTAAAATGAAGGGCAATGATGGTTGAATCTGAACCTTAAGGGTTCGCAAAACACTCTTCTTGCAACATTTTCTTTTCACAATCCGCATTTGTTTCAGGGAAAAATTTTTCGAGGAAAACTCTTTTTTTTTTAAGTGCCTGTAACTTTTTTGGCTTTAAACTTAGAAACCTAAATTTTGGTGCAGGGTTCACTCTTTATAAGGCAAACACGCGTACCAAATTTGGTTGCCCTCACTTTGTTATTTCCGGAGATTTAGGTTTTTTAGAAAGAAAAAACAAAATTTTCCAGGAAAACCTGTGGCGATTTTCCTGGCTAACGAACTTTTTCAGGCCACTTGTAAGAGGAAGGCACTTATCGAATTTGATCAAAATCGGCAAATTATTTTTTGAGTTATCGGTGTAATACCTATATATACCTATATATATATATATATATGTATATATATATATATATATATATATATATATATATATATATATATATATATATATATATATATATATATATATATTACTTTTATGATAAGGTAATAAATTTATTTCATACTAAAGTGATGAATTGTTATTGGTAACTGTGTTAATTTGTATAAAGATGCCTGAAAACAAACATTTTATAGAGATTTTGCTATATTCATATAAAATTTTGAGAAATGGCATAATAAGCACCAAAATACCTAAAATTCTAGTTTTCTCTGAAACGGAAAAACACATTCGTTTTGGCTTTTTACCGACTTCATGCACTTTTTGATAGTTATATTATAATACCATGCTGCTATTTGAAAATTTTCCAAAGAGTTAATAAAACTAGACTCCTCTACTCTAACGCCCTCTGTATTTGTGCATGTGTGACTGTAGATTTAAAATACTAATACGTGGAATTTCGTATGAAAGCTCTTTCAAACAAGCCAAAATTCTTGAAATTATGTCTACTAGTTATCAAGTTATAGGCATTTGTTTATAAAAAAATCCTGCCCCCTACCTCCGCCACTGGTCCAGATGGAATTTTTTTTAACAGAAGTTGTAGATAAGTGAACGTTGATTACAAATTACCTAAAACCAGCTTACGTTGTGCGTCAATATTTTCGAGAAATTAAAGAATTTAGATAAATCCTGGAATTTTCGCCACCTAGCGGTAGATTTATAAAGCTGAAGATAATTTCCAACATTTTCTCATGGCCACTTTACTTATGACATTTTTTTTCCGAAAGCTCCAGCTGTGACGGTTCGCGAGATATAGGCGGTCCGTGTCCTTAGAACAGTATATATATATATATATATATATATATATATATATATATATATATATATATATATATATATATATATATATATATATTAACATATAAAAATTCAAACTGCCCCCGGATATGTGTTCTAGGGGGCCTAATTAGCGCTCATTTGAAATTATTTTTTTTAAATTCAAAAGTTGGGATCTCCTCATTAGTGATTCTTTTTAAGAAAATTTACTAAAAAGATAACAAATATGTTTAGATATCTTACTTTGGTCACATTTGGGGAAACATTTCGAAAACTTTAAATGCCACTACAAATACATAAGTTGCTTTCATATCTTACACAACACGACGCTTGACTTAGAATTTAATACAAAATGAGAATTGTGTTTCTTGACAAAAGCCGGAATTAATAAATTGGCTTGTACATATTGGAACGCAGTCTACATCTTTCAAACTGCTAGCAACTTTACCACCAGGTATTCAATATTTTTGTCTTTAGAAACAACCACGCTAACAAATCTACATTTTCAAAACTATTATCTATACTTAATATAGGCGCACTGAAAAGAACAGCATAAAGTAACTACATTTTTGTGCTGACAAACGGAAATTGAACTTTTTGGGAGATATTTACATAAAAATAAGTTCAGGACGTAGCAAGTGCGTTACGGTAGTAAATTTTCATTTTAGTAATATATTAGTGATTTAGCCTTATATTAAAAGCTATAAAAATGACTTTATTTAATTAGGAACGCTAAAAAATAAGGTAAAAAAATGCAAACAAAAACATGATCTCTAACATAAATATTTATACAGTAATTTGGATACAAAACTCAAACCAGGCAATTGATATACAGGAAATACGCTCAACAAAAAATACACTAGAATGCTAAACATAAAGAAATTCTTGCATTGAGGGTGATTGTATGCATGCAGAAGGGGCAGAAGAACCTCAGACAGGGTATAAGGGATGTATTGCGGCAAAATGTAAAAAACTCATCTTTTCAAAATCCAACTAAGTGGTTTTTTTAGCATATTTCGCTCATATTTCCTCCTTGCTCAGTATCCCTTAACTTTCTTTGGGATTGTTTGCAATAAATTGGTCTGGTGGCTTGTGCATTCGAGAAGAGTTCTAAGCATGTTTATTAAAAAACAATTCTAAAACCCTAGGTGGAGTAAACTGCAAATTTACCAAAATTACATCCCGCTTCGTCGCCTATAATGTCTTTTTCAAATAATATAGAATACAGCACTAAATTAAATAAATTCCCTTGCATTTTCACTTCTTTTTTATTGTTATATTACATATGTAAGCACAAGAAAAATATAATTAAGAGGGGCCCTTAATTAACATTGGGGCAACACAAACTTGAAAAGTAGATAAGTTATTTAGAGCGCGTTAGCAGACACAAACTTGATTTTATCATCATGTCACAGTCGTATTCTGATCATAAAAAATTACTTCTAACTCTGTGCACACAAAAAATCGTTAAATACTTAAATAGTTAAAAAACAACAGTTTCGTAATTTGTCAAGAGGTTATAAGATGTGATGAGACGTCAAACTCAATATACCATAGCATAATATTATGTTGCGACTGTACTCACCCTATGACATCATGCGCGCGACAGTGAAAAAATAGGTAGCCGCATTATCACAATATATAAAAAGTCATTTTATAGATCTTGGCAATATCATATCTCTCTAGTAATTGTATCATATACAAAACCTAAATTTGAAAGTGAGTTTCCAATTTTATATTGACAATTGATAACAAATGACATTACCACAGAATGACAAATTACAGCGGAGCTCCAGCACGAAAGCGGTCTGACAACGTTGTCAGATATAGTAAAGCAGGATTGAAGGGATGAATAAAAAAATCATGAGAATGGGTAAATCGAAATTTGCAGGTATTAAATACAGCTATGGATTACAGTATTCTCTAACTAACTGATCCAATAAAATTTTATAAAATATTTTGTTTATTACCAGAACTTGAAGGTTTTTTTTTTGGTAATAGAGTATATCTTTAAAATCTCAGTGCGACTGTCTGACCACGGACTTTTATATGTTTGACATTCAGTATGAACGCATCTATATACATCTGTTTGACCATAGAAAAATATGTATTTGACATCGACAAATTAGATATTAACGGTCTGCTCAGAACTAGCATATGTCGGGGGAATCCGATTATCTAATTAAAACAAAGCAATGTTTAATCTATTTGTACATAAATCTTATCTTTCTGCACTCCTTCTCCATAAGAACCTTAACTATGCCAAATCTCACACTCCTTCTTTCGCGCAATGTGCTTATCATGGGGGGTAGGAATTTTTTTCTCCGCGTATTAATATATAGATATAGAGCTGTACCGTAGAAATCCTTCACCCTAGATATGTGGGTTCTAGGGGGGCCACGTTCGAGTTTATTTGGAGAACTCTTCTTACAATTTAAAATCGCAGTCACCTCAATAGCGAATTTTTTTCTATATCATTCGCTAAAAATTATAGACTTTTAAGCAATAAACTCTATAACTAAAACTACTGCCTAGTATCAGTATTTCAGTAAGATTAAGGACAATGGCGGTTCTAAAAATATTAACTTAATATTTGGTATCTAAAACCTCTGTATCTTTATATGCAGCCTTGATAGTGGAATAAATCATTCCGAGCGCCGGCAATTTAATGAAGAGTTTTTATTTTGCAACTGAGGGCTATCCCACTGTAAAAAAAGTCTTTTTTAATTGACACCGTCCAAAAAGAACACTGTAAATGTTTTGCTTGCTTTCTTATCATGAAGAATAAAACACCATTAGTTATTAGTTTTTTAGGGTATTGTAGCGAAGTTCGTCAATCAGATGAATTTCTTTTTTACTGTAAGGTTTTGAATAAATTTTAAAATCATAGAAATTTTGTATAGAGAATTAGGGGATCTCTTAAATGGGATATATCACAAGTGCCTGTTTTCTGTTTAAAAACTTGTGGGTTGCAACTATCACTCGAAGGGGGTTGATTGTCGGAAAACTTGTTTTTTTTGCGAAGAACTAGCCGATTGGGCTGGCTAACTTATAATTATATTAACGAACTTTTGCAGAAAATTAGCTGATAAGAAACAAATAGTTAACTCTGACATGCACTGATGAAATATAATAAAGCAATATTAATTGATTGATTTAGAATATTATTAACAAATTATCATGTTTAGATTTTTCTTTTAGATAGTTCTTTGTTGATTTTTTGAACATACTATATAAGAACTAGTAATGGATCATTATCTAGTATTGAGTATTAGGTTACCTGGAAATATCAGTGAAGATTAGAATACTGTTATCTCTGAGGCAAGTTCTTTGTTAGGTCTAAAAGTATCCAAGAAGACTTAGAATAATTCCTGATAAATTTTAAGGTATTTATGTTCGTTCACAGATAAAAACTAGAAATACATGATTATAATGGGGTATTTGTTGCTAAATCTAGAAATAAAAGAAAGCTCATTAAAGGGACATTACTGACATTTATTGTGTATCTTCTTAGAAAGGCTTAGTACGGCATTCCTTTCGTTTTCCGTAGCTGACAACTTTTACAAATCTAATACCTGGATAGCCTATATAAGCAAAACTTTCCCTACAAACATATCAGTTGTGACTACAGGTTGAGCAAGGTGTAAGTTCAAGTCCAGTTTGCAAATTCTCAAGAGTCCTGTAGTGCTTATGTTTGTTCTATATATTTTGCAAAAAAGTGATACTAGTTTCAGAGAAGACACTGAATCAAGGTAACTATGCCTACAATTAATTGTAAACTATTTATATTAACAACCATCTCTGTGTTTATGACAAAAACGCCGCATTTAAGGTTTATTTATGTGTCTTGAAATACGAGTGCTAATAAAATTGTAAATTTGGTAAAACTTTTATATTGGCTGTTGAAACACCTACTACATTATTTTTTTTTTACTGATGTGATTATATTTTTAATAGCTTGGTTCAATTGACGAATAAGACCTTTGATATTTGAAATTCAAAAAGTATCTATATTGAAAAGTCACAACGCACTCAAAAATTTGGTTTACTTATAATTTAATTTTAAAACAACATAGAAACATTCTACAGGGATATTCACACAACCTAGTCGATATTTTGCTACGCTGCAATCAATGTCAATTTTTGAAATAATAGTTTTAAATAGTTTTAAATAACTGCCTCTCTTTTAAAAACATTTTTGTTTAGCCAGTGTTTCCAGTCTAAAAGGAAACTAGACATTTATCCCGACCTTTCCGTACATGTTACGTCTGTTTAAAGATGAAATTTTGATATCTATTTAAGAACCCTGCATGCAGAGCACAATTTAAGCTACTACAAATAATACATTGATTATACATACACATATTATATAAAAAAATCAAATTCAACTCTTACAATGAATATTTTCGGACACGAAAAATTCAATATTTCGAAAAATAAATATTTATATACTATATCATAAAGTCGCTGGCATATCTTCGTTGTTTTTTTTTCAAAACTATCTTTAATAATTTTTAGTGCATTAATACAAGTTTGTGTTTTCTAATATAGATAGATTAAAAATAATAATATAGCGCTTGGTGATTTGCCATAGGATATATATACATATATATATATATCTACAAACTAACTGTTCCAGATTGTAATATTTACTAAGTAAAGATTGGAAGCTGTGATGAGCACTGAGCACTTGGAGAACCCAAATGACCCACAACACTATTTTAAAAACCTGACGATCCTTTCAGTAGCAAAGTTACAGAGAGTAAAAAATTCTGCATTTCTTATTTTCTAAAGACGCATTTTTAGTGAACCGATAGTCAGGTCCTTAAAATATGTGTAGTGGTGACTTGGGTCGTCCAAGTGTCCGTATTGTTATATTTGGTTGAAAACCTGACGCAATGTGGAGTACTATGTATTAGACGCGTAATTTCATATGTTTGTTTATCTGTGACCTCGCAGCTTATCGTAGGGATACCTGATTTTAATTCAGATTTGGTTAATTAAAGCTACAGAAAGAAGCTTCTTTGGAAACGGTCTATTTAGTGTGTTAAGCATAAGAACCCGAAGGAGCTGATATTTAAGCTCTTTGAAGTTCATTGAAAAACATATTTAGTATGGCAATTTCTTAAACTAATAAAACCAGTCACCTTTTTCAAAATTTTTTAATAATTAAACGCAAAGCTTATATGAGCAATCCGATTTAGTTCTTTTTTAACCACCCTTTTAGAGGTTTTACTTATTAAACATGAAGTTATTAGGTCAAGGCTTTCTAAAGGTATTCTGTTTACAAAATCGTTCTGGATATAAACATATTGGCCGCCGTTTTGAAATGCTTGATATGGCGAAAAATGTATAGAATCTACAAATTCACATCTTCACTTGTTTACAAGTATTCTAAACTAGTTTAAAAGCCATTACAAAATATATTATCAATAGTATCGATGCAGCAAGTGCGTTATGGTAGGGAGTTTTCATAAAATTTTTTTAAAGAAAGCAGCCATCAAATTTGTTTACCAATAATAACCATAGAGTAGATACAATATGGTACATGGTTTCATTAAAATAACTTTATTGTTTGAAAATTTACAAACATTGTCCAAAAATAAACTTGAAATGGTCCCGCAAAAACTGATTTCCTGGACAACGAACCTTGGGTATTAGCAGCTTGAGCTATTGAAATTTAAAGAATTTAATGAAAATTCGCTACCATAACGCATCTACTGCTTCCTGAATTTTTTGTTACAAATGCACATTATATTTCGATAAAAATGCAAGCACGCAAAAATAATTTTGTAAGATGCAGCTTTAGACACCCTATAATCAACGTATACAATTTATTCATGAACATTTTTTTAAGTTTCGTCAAATTGCTTTTTGTATGCATAATTATATCTTTGTAGGTGGGTAAATAGTTTGAATAGGTTCGTTGGCCATGCAAATCAGACCAGTATTTCGGGAACATTTAAAGTTTATTTTCGAAAACATTATTTACTTTCTCAAATAATAAAGTTATTTTAATTAAATATGGTACACTATTTTTACTATACAGATTATACTGGTAACCAAATTTGCTATTAAAAGCATTTTTATGAATATCTTTAATATATAAACTCCTGCAAATATAAGTAAAATGAAGGACAATGATCGCTGTAGCTGAAACTCTAGGCTTTATAGAACACCCTTTTTACGACATATCTTCTAGAAACCCCGTATTCATTTCAGATTCTTTATCTAGGCCCTGTCAATTTTGACGCGACTTTGGGGTTTTAGAAAAACCTATAATTTTAGTGAATTTTCTTTATGAATTTCACAAATCAATTTTCCACTTTTAAATTATGAACAAATTTCTTCAAAACAGCGCGAACGAGGCTTCCTGGAACCCAAATCCGAGGTCAGTTTCAGACGGGTACGCGGATTTGTATCATTAAAAGTAAACTATATAATATAAGTTAATATAAGTTAGAAGACAAAATATTTATAGCCATTAAAAAAACGGGATTTTCTCTTAAAACGTGAAAGTCTCGATTGGAAACGTCAAATTTGCCTACGTTTATGCAGAGAACCTAAAAAGAATACGGGTTAGCTGGGGAAAATATCGCAAACTCTTAAGCTTCAGCGTCAACCACCACTGTCGTTCATTTTACAAAATTATTTCCAGAAAAGTCATTTCAAATAGACTTTTTCTCTAATGCTTTAGCAGTAGTTTTAGTTATAGAGTTTATTGTTTAATAGACTATAGATATAATTAATATTAACGAATTTCCGTCGTAAAAATTCGCCATTGGGGAGACTGCAACTTTTAACTTTCAAAAAAAATGTCTTCAAATAAGTGCGAACTAGACCCCTTAGAACCCATATCCGCGGTTACTTTCAGTTTTTATCTGTTTGCAGATATACACCATGGCGCATATCTATAGCCAAGCCCAATATATCCGTTATTATACAAGATACGAGAAAAAAATGGTGTACGTTATTTATGGAGTGCCTTCAGCCGCAGCTTATAAAATTTTTTTGACGATCACAGGCTGGCCCATAAGTCTTTGGTACTAAAAAGTTTCTTGTTTTTTTCGAACACTTCAGATATTATTTCATTTTCTCATTTTTAGTCGGATTATAATGCATGTTTGCAGAGAAAAAATTTTACAGCATTCATCGATCGTTTTTCAGTTACTTCAATTTTTGGCAACTTTTCATCCTTTTGGCGCATCAAAACTTATGATACGACGTTGTTACTAATACATATCAGAGTCCCATAAAAGTAACGCATTCAGAAAGGTCTTCGTTTATATCATTCGTCGAAAAAATCGAAGTGCCCTATACAGGCCGGTCTCAAGTAGTAACTGAATTTAAAAAAGTCAAATTGTCGTAACTCAATTGTTTCAAATGGAACAGCTTGTATTTTGTGTTTCAGAAATAAAGGGCATAAGGGCATAATAATAAACGTTTAACAAGTTATTGCAAACTTTTTTTGGATTTCCATAAAAAAAATGGTTTGTAAATTTTAATGCGAAACATTTTTTGGGAGTTTCGTCGAATCGTTTTTGGGGGGTAAATAGTGGAAAGAGGTTTGTTGCCCATGAAAATCGGGACAGTTTTATGGGAACATTTAAAGTTTATTTTCGGAAAATTATTGTATATGTTCAAACTATAAAGTTATTTTGACGAAATATGGTACATTGTTTCTACTATAAAGGTTAGACTGTTAACCAAATTTGATGCCTGTTTTCATAAAAAAAAGACATATTTGCTATTACATTTTTTTAAAATGAAAATTCGCTACCATAACGCATTTGCTGCGTCCACACTTTTTATAAATGCTTATAGCTTTTTTTCTTTAAACTTAGAAATGCACATTTCGTTACATGGTTTCCTTTTTTTATAAACCCGAGCACCAAATTTGATTGCAATAGTTTAGTTATTTTCGGAGATATGAACATTTACGGGAGAAAACACAAAATTTTCCAGAAACAACTGATCCGATTTTCCTGGCAAACTTATCCAAGCTACTTACGAAAGGAAAGGACTCGCCAAATTTGAATTTGATCGCCAAAGTCGGCCGAATATTTTTTTAGTTATCGGTGTGACACATAAATCTATATATATATATATATATATATATATATATATATATATATATATATATATATATATATATATATATATATATATATATATATATATATATATATATATATATATAGAGGGTGTTTCACAACAGGTGGGACCCACGCCGTGAGGTGGTTGGGGATCTCAAAATAATCAAAAAAGGTCCGAATTGTAGGATTTATAATATGACTACCTATCATGAAAACAACAGGATTTTGGACTTATGTTTATAGATCCTTTTGTGATTATCTTGAGATCCCCGATGGCCTTGTAGCGTATGTTCCACATATATTTAAAAAGTTCTACAGGGTCGTACTAACATTTCTTTTCAGCTTGTTTCTAACCCCTTTTTACTGACAAACTAAGACACATATGGAAATAAATCCGGACACACTTTTTGTAGAAAATTAGATGCTTCTATTTAAAATTTTCAATATAAGGTTTCTGCAGGGCCCCACAAATTTTTTATGTAACTGAATTATAAAGAGCCCATATAAATCCGCCACTGAACGCTTGAAAGACTTGAAATTTTGCCAAATATGGCAACCTATTGGTGAATGCTTTGGAACAAATTTGGTTTGTCTATCTCAGTTTTGTCACAAAATATGAAAAATAATCATTTTTTTTTCAAACATTCAATACCCTGTATCTCGGAAACAAAGGTTTCGTACATATATTTATAAGATATTTTTTGATTAGTTTGAGATCCCCAATCACCTCACGGCGTGGGTCCCACATGTTAGGAAACACCTTTTTATATATATAATATACATATATATATATATATATATATATATATATATATATATATATATATATATATATATATATATATATATATATATATATATATATACATATATATATATATATATATATATATATATATATATATATATATATATATATATATATATATATATATATATATATATATATATATATATGCGTGGATTGAATGTGGCCCGTCCACCTTTTGTATTTATTCGATTTTGATAAACAAAGGATATAAGATAACAAACTCTATAAATGCTTTTTCTTTTTTTTTTATGTCAACAACACACCACGAGGGCTTACAGCCTAAATACTATCGTACCGTGGGTGTTGACAAGGAGGAAAGAGGCAGCTTGTTAATTCTGGACTTGAAGGTTTGGAGGTTCGGAGGAGAAGGAAAAACATGTGCCGGCAAGGAATTCCACAACTTGGAAGTCCTCGGGACAAAAGAGCGGGCATAACAAGATGTTCTATGTCTGGTGACCTGGACATTAAAAGGGTGCATTCGCTCTGTTCCCCTGGTAGATCTGCTGGGGGCAGCAGGTGGGGGAATTATGGAGGAAAGCTCCTCTGAGCAGTGCCCGTGCAGATATCTATAAAAGAGAGAGAGGTCACCAACGGCACGTCGGTGGGCAAGGGATGGAAGCCTTTGGGTGAGGGTAGAGTCACCGATGAGACGTATAGCTCTCTTTTGAATTGAGTCCAGGATAGCGAGTGTAGAAGCGGCAGCTGCACCCCAGATGTGGGACCAGTATTCGAGGTTTGGCCTTATTTGTGAAGTGTATAAGGTATAGAGATTAGTTGGTGAAAAGTATTTGCGAGCCCGGAAGAGGAAACCCAATTTCTTAGCAGCCGCTTCTGCAATTGATGTAACATGTTGGTGCCAATTAAGATTTCGATCCACAGAAATGCCAACAAGAGAAAAAGACTCATTACTTTGAATAACTTGGTTGTTCATTGTGATGGGTCTAGGGCTGCTGTATCTCTTGTGAGAAAGAAAGCAAGACTTAGTTTTGGTGGGGTTGAATTGTACAAGATTTCTACTTCCCCAGTCTAATATTTTTTGGAGGTCTACGGAGACAGAACCCTCCATGAGTCTGCGATCCTCATCTAATTGGGCTAAAGAGACAGGCTTAGAATATTGTATGTTTGAGTGGAGGGTGCTGTCGTCCGCGTAACTGTGAACTGGGTTGGATGTGCTAGAGAGGAGGTCATTGATGTGGAGAAGAAACAAAGTAGGGGCTAAAGCTGAACCTTGAGGAACTCCTGCATTAATTGGATACAGTTTAGAGGAATGGCCATCCACAACAACAGATATGCTCCTGTTGGAGAGGAAATTTGCTGTCCAGGTACAAAGTTTTGGTGGTAGGCCATAGGCCGGAAGTTTATTAAGCAGCGCTGCGTGCCAGACCTGGTCGAATGCTTTGGATATGTCTAGAGCAACAATCTGGGATTCACCGTGTTGTTCCATAGACTTGTTCCAAGAATGGGTGACAAAGGAAAGGAGGTCGGCAGTTGATCTGCGCTGACGGAATCCATACTGCCTGTCGTGGATTAGACTGTGTTTTTCAAGGAATTTTAGTAGTTCGGTGTTTATATACTTTTCCATCACTTTAGAGATGACTGAAAGGAGAGAAATAGGCCTGTAGTTGCTAGGAAGCGCTTTGGATCCTTTCTTGGGGATGGGTTGTACTCGAGCAGTTTTCCAGTTACTAGGGAATATGCCTTTATTGTAAGATATCTGAAACAGACGAGTCAGGACAGGAGCAAGTTCTGGTGCGCATTTTTTGAGAACAATTGCTGGGATCTCGTCAAGGCCAGAGGCTTTCCTGGTATTAAGAGAAGAGAGCATCTTTCGTACCTTTTTAGTTTTGAAAATGATATCAGTCATTTTATGCGCGACATTGGGGACTGTTGGTGGTTGAACATTTGGAGGTGGGTTGAGAGTAGAATTTCCGGCGAACAACGAAGCAAAAAGTTCAGCCTTGCCCAGGGCGGTAGAAACAATTTCATCACCTGAGACAAGAGGTGGGAACGTGGTCTTGCAGAAATTATTCCCAATAGACTTAGCAAGAGTCCAGAAGGGTTTGCCGCCGTTGGAGCTTGAGAGGACTTTGTTTTCGATGTGATTATTAAACGAGTTTTTTGCCTCAGAAAGAATGCGGACATAGCGGTTTCTTGCGTCGTTGAATGCTTGACGATTTTCTTGACTGGGATTGTGTAGAAGCGTTTTGTGAGCTTTGACCTTTTCAAGTCTGGCCTTGTCACAGGATTTAGAGAACCAGGGCTTTTGAGTGGCTGAAGAGGTTTTCTGTGTACGTGGAATAAATAATTCCATGCCCGCTTGGATAATTTCGGTGACGTTTTGTGAGATATCAGAGGGGTCAGGATGAGAGAAGCAGACAGACGCCCATGGAAATGAGGAAAAGTAATCCCGCATTTCGTCCCAGTTTGCGGAGTTGTAGTGCCAAACGATACGTGGGTGTGATGACTGTGTGACCTCGGGTTGCATTGCACAGGAAGCAGTGACCATGCCGTGGTCTGAGCGACCAAGGGGGGCGGTGACTGATATCTTGTAGCATTCAGGATTTGTAGTAAGAAGGAGATCCAAGGGATTTGAGCTGTGTGTTGGGATACGAGGAAAGTAAGTAGGTTGCTGAACCATATTGGCCAAAGAATTGCTGACTGCAAAGGCCTCCGCTGCTCTCCCTTGTGGATCGGTTTTTGAAGATCCTAGCCATTCCTTATTATGTACATTGAAGTCGCCAAGAATAGTGACCTCGGAGGAAGGATATTCAGAAATCAGATAGTCGGTTTTTTCAGAAAGGTAGTCAAAGAGCTGGACAAAGTTGTTGTCAGAAGGTGACCGGTAAATGCAACAGATGAATTTAGTTGCAGCCCTGAGAGAGAGTTTTATCCATAGTATGTCTTTTCTTCCAGCTTCTAAATTGGGAAGTCTGGTGCAGGGTAGATTGCTACGGACGTATGCGCACACGCCTCCATGCAATCTAAAGGCAGTAAGGAGCTCATACCCCGGGAAATTAAGGTGATTAGTGGCTGTTTTGGCACTGATTTGGGTTTCGGTGAGGAAGAGGAGTTGGGGCCTGTTAGCATGGAGGAAATGGTGGACGGAGTTCAGGTTAGAATTTAGGCCACATATATTCGAAAAGGATATGTTAAATCTTGATGTTGGCGCCCCCTGTACACCCCTCTCCCGGAGATCCGAATGGAGGGGTATTTTGCCTCCGGAATATTTTATACAAGGAGGAGCCATCATCATTTTTGCTTATAAGGGAAACCGACTCATACACCAGAACCGGAAACGTCCGTTGGGACTTCACCGGCCCCTTGATGTATGGGGTGGTACCTCCTCGGGCGTGAAAAGATCCTTTACTATTACATAAAGGAAAATTCCACTACCACCTGCTGTAAAAATCGTTCTTTATGTCACCTGATCAAGGCCTACTAATGTAGTTTTTCTAGGTCAGAAAATGGGAAAAAGGGTAAGGGCGGTTTTTAGGAAGAAAATATATACGCCACTACATTTGGCACTCCCAAAAGAGATATATATATATATATATATATATATATATATATATATATATATATATATATATATATATATATATATATATATATATATATATATATATATATATACTAAATTTCATAAAAAATAAAGATTCACTAACCATTTTAGAGAAGTTTTTTTGCGTGAGCCTTCTAATATTGAAACACCCCTGTAACTTTTGTATTTATAACCAAGTGTCTTTAACAAGGTCTTAAAAGATAAAAAATGAAGAAGTCTATAGATCCTGTGAAAATTGTGTCCTATGCCATTCGATCAGGGCCTACTAAAATTATTTTCATCTGTCAGAAATGATAAAAAAATTTGAGACTTAGTTGTAGGAAAAAATAGGTACGCCATTTTTCAAAACTGTTACCTACCAAATTAAATCGATAAATAACTATTTTGACGAATTATAAAAGTCAACAACATCTCAAAGGTTAAAGAACAAAAGTTTATAAATGCTGTGACATGAAAATACTGTTACTAGGCCGTGAACGAATACCGTAGAAAACAATTTTCACAGGATCTATAGACTTCTCCATTTTCTAGCTTTTGATATCTCGTTTAAAGAATCGTCTAATAAATACACATTTACAGGAGTGTTTCAATATTAGAAGAGTCACAAAAATAAGCTTCTTTGAAATCGTTAATATTTTTTCTTTTTTGATAAAATTTGTTACATATCTATTTTGAGGGAAGCCAAATGCAATGGAGTCCTTATTTTTTCCGGCAAATGACTCTAACCGTTTTGTTTTATTTTACATAGAAAACTGCCCTGGTAGGCCTTGGCCATATAAAGTCTGAAACAGACCTAGGATTTGTGTTTCACCAGTACTAGTTCGCGCTCTTTTGAAAAAAGTTTTTTTTTAATACAAAAGTCGTGAATTTTGTTGAAAATGCCCAACTACGATCCTCTCCGTCCCTGGTATATCTTTATGTCCTGTTTTCTTCTTGGAAACAACTATCCCAGTATTGTCGAACATCTCATTTAAATCTAAACACTGTTATGTAATAGATCAGTTGACAATTTGGATGCACTCGGTTGAATTCCTTAGCGGCTTCCCTGGAAGATCTTGCGATATCACGAATAATTTCTACCTTTTCTACTAAACTTAACCATGCTGTGATTGAGCGAAACTAAACAAATTCGTTATTTATTAGAACTGTCAAAATATAGCAAACAAAATACTTTCAAAGCACACTAAATTTTCCGAATTAATTTTTACTTACCCTGCTAAATAAAATATCTAGCTGGTTCATCTGCTTGGAAAAAATCTATATTCTTTAAAACTCCTAGAGTTAACTAAAATTTCAGTGGACCTGTCGATAAAGGATTGATATTTCAAATGAAAATCATTGATTTGAAGAATAAGAAAAGATCACTTTAATGTTTTTTCGGGGCATCGCAGAAAACATCCGTTTCTGGATACTGCATACTGTCCCTAATTATTTGCCAATCAATATTTACCGGAGGCAGATGTGCTTTCTATACAGGGCAAGTCAGAAAGTGTAAAAATCGAAAATTTACTCTTAAATTATACAAACACCATATATAAGGACTCAAATTTGGTACAACAGTAAACTAGGTATGCCAAAATCTATCAAACACCCTATGTGAGGTAAAGGCCTCAAATTTGGTAAGAGATTAAACTGGGTACGCCGAAATCGATTCTCCTATCCATAAAGCCTAATAGGGCTATCTCGAAAATTCGACACATTTGCGGAGTCATAGTAGGCCTTGAAAAAGGAATATTTTAATCTTTTTTGTACAGCTAAGGAAAGGTCATCGGGTGCTACCACATGAAAAAAAAAGAACCATTCGATTGGGTAAACACGTTCCAAGATAAGAGGTGTTGCGCTTTAAAATCACACACGGTATGTAACAAGCGTATTATTCTGGAATCTCCTGGAACCCAGTGCTTCTAAACTTTAAATATACTGTCCACATTTCATGATCTTTTTTCACGTCAGCTAACGACACTGATTAAGAGTGGGATCAATCCACCTGCAACTCACTGGGGAAATAAAACAAGCTCTTTCTCCCCCAATTGGTTCAAATCACACCCTCAGATCTTAAGTCAGTGTCAGTGGTATTTAACCATAGCACCTGCCTGGTTTAATGTGTTATATTGTAAGTTGCAGTCGGCCTTAGTAAAATCAATTTCTACTTTTTGCAAAAATTGTATATGGGGTTTACGGTATTGGTTTTATACTGATATGGTTCAGGATTGTGCATTTTTTTGTAAAAAGTGAATATTGAAAAGAAGCACAAATCATGAGAGATTATCAATATGTCATGAATATATTTTATATAAATAAGCCTCTTTTCCTTTTTTTTCAGAAAAACCAGCAAAATTCATTTATTTTTCCGTGGAAACTCAACTCACGTGTTGGAATGTCAAGAACATGACACCATTGTCAGCTTGAGGGTAAGATATATTATCGCTTGTGTTAATAATTTTCTGTTATTGTTGTTTACATGTGTTTAGGGCATTTTCTTAAAAAAAAATCACTTATGGGGACATCGCGACTTTTATTGAAAAAAATTTCTCAAATGAATGTAAACTAGGTACCCTTGAACACATATCAGGGGTGAGTTTCAATTTATATATGCAGGGTGTAAAAAACTGTGGAATATTGCCAGTATTTCGAAAATTAGTAAACATATTTTTTTAGGCTTGGTATATTGATGTACCTAAATTTAATACCGTGTTGACGAGTACAAGTTTAACTATACAGGGTCGCTCAGAAATAATACCAACATTTTTATTTCCAATAGAACACCCTCTACGTTATTGCGTTTTCTGAATTTACGTCTAATTTAAGGTCTAATTGTATTTGAAGTTTCTTTCTATCTTCATTCTCTACTGAAAAAAAAATGGTTGTTAAAAACAATTTTAAGAATTGTTAAAGATCCGAAAACTACGTATCATACTTTTTGACGCTTGGTGTATTCATGTATTTAAGTTTAATACACTTTTGTCAATTAAAAAGTACAGAGTAGCTGAGAAATAATACCAACTTTGTTATTTTGAATGGAACACACTGTATAGTTTGCAGATGCAGGTGCATTTAAGAGATAAATTCAATGATGTAGGTTTTAAGTTGTTTATTCGTCTACATAAACGGAATTATGGTATTCATGTTACAATTTCAAAGTGAGTACATAATAACACATAACATAAGAAAACAAATTAACGGTAATAAAGAAGTAAAAATTAGATTGAATTACTTTATGTGATGTTCAAAATTTTGACCATTAATTGCTAAACAATAGCCGGTGTCTAGATCAATGCAAGACGTTATCAAAAGGATTCCAACTAATTTCATGAATTTCATTTCTAATTGTAATCTTCAAATGTCCAATATCATCCAGCCTATATTTGTCAACTTTTCTCTTTAGATCACCTCACAAATAAAAGTCTAGTGGTGTGAGATCTGGGGACCTTGCGGGCCACCGAATTGCACCTCTTTTTCCTAACCGTCGATTTGGAAATGTCTGGTTGTTAAAAAATGACTTCTAAACCAAAATGAGCAGGAGTACCGTCCTGATGAAATCAAATGTCTCTTCGGTTTGCGTACAGGGTTTCTAATTGTGGCATAATCTGTTCACGTAATAACTGCAAATACATTTATGAGGTAAGGTTTTCATAGTGAAAAATGGTCAAATGATATTATGGCATATAATACATATCCAAGCGTTGACTTTTTGTGACCTTTGCGTGTGTGCTTCAGCCACCCACCGCGGATTGTCTGCTGTCCAATATCTACAATTATGGCGATTGACGGTGCCATTCCGTATAAATGTAGCCTCATTGGAAAAGATAATATTATTTACTAAATTAGGATAGAATATTATTTACTAAATTAGGCTTAGCATTGCAACTCTCCATAATAAATTCACAGATCTCCGCTCTTCTATCAAAATCGTCCTCTATAAGTTCCTGCATTGGATGTATCTTGAAGAGACGTATCTTTTCGCTGTCGAATAGCTTTTTAACTGATATGTGAGACATATTGTGTGCTGTTGGCCCATCTGTCGAAGCGATTGATTGGGATTGTCCTGTAAATCAACTAAAACATTTATAGCCACATCACCGCTAGTAGTGCTTTTCGATCTGCCTGTTTGTGGTCTGTCTTGGAAACCTCCTGTTTCATTGACGTTCTGCTTACACAAAATTGTGTATTTGCAAACCGATTAGGGTCAGCTTGATCAAATCGACAACTTCCGCTTGTGTTCTCTTGCGGTCACCATACCCAACAATCATTAACACTCCACTTTTTTTAGTTAGAGCTACCATGTTAATTTCTGTTAACTGAGACAAAAACTTTTATATTTATCACTGCAGATAAGGCACCTAGCAACAATAAAAATGTGACGAGTTATTTTCATAGTTTCAGTCTATTCATTCGACTGAATTAAATTTGAGTACATGAATGTCTCATTGTAACGAATAAACAAAAACTTACATCATAGAATCTATCTCTCAATAGATTATTATAATCTGCAAAATGTACAGGTGTTTCATTGACAATAACAAAGTTGGTATTATTTTCCAGCCACACTATACACATACTTTTTTACTTGTTAAAAGTGTATTGAACTCAAATACATCAATATACCAAGTGTAAAAATTATGTTCCGTAGTTTTCGACATATTAACAATCTTTCAAAATGTTTCTGAACACACATTTTTTCAGTAGTGAATGAAAATAAGAAAAAGCTTCAAATAAAATAAAACCTTACATTAGATGTCAATTTAGAACACGCAAAATTATACTGGGTTTTATATTTGAAATTAAAATGGTGGTCTTATTTCTTTGTAGTTACACATACTTTTGTACTTGCCAACAGAGTATTAAATTTAGGTACATCAATATACCAAGTGTCAAAAAAAAAGTTTAGTAGTTTTTGAAATATTGGCAATATTCCGCACATTTTTACACCCTATATATATATATATATATATATATATATATATATATATATATATATATATATATATATATATATATATATATATATATATACTACAGGGTGGTTACTTTTATGTTGCACACTAATGCTATCTTCTAAACCTTTAAAGATAGAGAGTTGGATAAACTACGAAAATGTACAATTTCAGCTCATTGGGAATTTTGAAACAAATTCCGAATAAATCAAGTCGTTACTGAAATTCTAATTTCTTTCATATCTATTTTTAATTTAAGCGAATGATATGAATGTAGAGCTTTACATAAGTCGTCACGAGTTATCTACTGCCCGTTTCCAAAATTTTCTAGGCTTACTAGATCATTGGGTTTTCATAGGCATATTGGATTTTTGCATGGTTGAATATAGAAAAAAATTACAATTTCAACAATGTGACACACTGTGTTATCTAAAAAGTTCTTTTAATGAGAATCAAGTTGCCATGAGATTAGAGTGTTCAATGTATAAAATTGTCTTTGCAAAAGTGGTACAATTTGCATGCATGTTAAATGGCAAACTGACACTACACCAGAATTAATTACTTTAATGGCAACTAGATTTTCAAATTTTTTTTAGTTAGGTACTTATTAAAACTATGTAACTGTGTCAAATCACCGAAAATTTAATTTTTTTCTCTTATTCAACACTATAAAAATCCAATATGCCTGTCATAAGAAAATCTAAACCTGCTATAAAAACCTAATTACCTAGTGGGCCTAGAGTTTTTTTTAACGGGCGGTAGATAACTTGCGAAGACTTATGTAAAGCTAACAAATATCATAGCATTCGCCAAAATAATAAAAAATATATGGAAGAAATTCTAAAACGCAACTGTTCAATATTTTGCGAATCTTTCAGTAATGGCTTGATTTATTTGGAAGTCGCACAATATTTTCGTAATTTAACCGACTCTGAATCTCTAACGTTTTGGAAGATAGCAATAGTGTCAAAGATTAAATTGACCACCCTGTATATACTTATATATACATATGTATCGCATCGATAACTCCAAAAAACGTCAATTTTGCTCAAATTTGGTGAGTGCCATCCTTTTGCAAGTTACTTGGATGGGTTCGTTGGCCAGGAAAATCGGTCCAGTGTTTCCGCGAATATTTTGTGTTTTCTTTCGGAAAATTTTATATCTCCAGAAAAAAAGTTATGGCAACCAGATTCGGTACGCGGGTGTATATCATAAGGAGTAAACTATGTACCAAAATTTAGACCTTTATGTTAAAACGAAAACAAGTTATAAGTACTTAAAAAAGCATGTTTGCCGTTTTCGTCTAAAAACGTCAAAGTCGCGATTTGAAATGTCAAAATTGGCACCAGCAATGAATCTGAAACGAATATGGGTTATGTAGGAAAAATATCACGAGAAGAGTGTTTAAGAAACCTTTAAGTTTCAGCTTCAACCGTCATTGGCCTTCATTTTCCTAAAATGTTTCTAGAAAATTCATTTCAAATAGACCATATTGCTGATGTTTTGGCAGTAGTTTTAGTTAGAGCGTTTATCGTTTATTCGACCATAAATTTTCGAGAAATTTCGTAGAAAAAAATGGCTATAAGGAGACCACGTCTTTTGAATTTAGAAAAAAATATTAAATGAGCTCGAACTATGCATTTTAGAACCTATGTCCGGGGATAGTTTCAGTTTTATCTAATTACGTATATACAGGGTGACGATTAATACGGTAAAGTTCAATATATCTGTTATTATACAAGAATCGAGAAAAAAATGTATACGTTAATTATATGCTGTCTTGGGCGGCATCTTACAAAAATATTTTGACAATCACAGGCTGGCCCATCAGTTGTTGGTGAGACAAATTTAATTTTTTTTCAAACACTCCTTATATCATTGCATTTTTGAATTTTTTATCGAATTATAATGCATCTTTGTAAGGGAAAAACTGATAGCGCTCATCGTTTTCAAGTTACTTCAATTGTTTTGCTATTTTTCACATTTTTGGCACATATCAAAAATTATTACACGGCGTTTTTACCAATGGTCCAATAAAAGTGCCGCATTTAGAGAGGTCTTCTCAAATAGTGACAACTCAATAAAGTCAAACTCCCGTCACTCAATTGTTTTAAATGGAACAAGTCTATATTTTGTCTTTCAGAAGGGAATGCATTATTAAAAATGTTTGAAGTTATTGTTTTTGGAATTCCGTGAGAAAATTCTAAATGTCCATGCAGACTTTTTTTTGGAGTTTCGGTGAAAAGATTTTTGGGGGTAAATAGCTTGAAGTTGCCAGAAATATCGAACCAGTTTGTTCTGGAAAGTTTTAGGTTTACTTTCTAAAAATGTTGTACATTTTCTAACAATGAAGTTATTTTGATAAAATATGGTAGATTGTTTTTACTATATAGATGATATACTGGCAACCAAATTTGATGCCTGCTTGCATTAAAAACATTTTAATGGAAATTCACTACCCCAACGCAATTGCTGCGTCCCGACTTCTTTAATACTTAACACGTCGATGATTTTAAAATTACTGAAAATTGAGCATTCGTCTGTATAGAATATAGGCTTTGTAGTTTTCTGCTTATGATAAAGTTTACCTGTAATGTCAAAAGTTTTTTATTTAGTTGGCTATAACCAAGGCAATTTGTCGAAGTATTTTAAATTATAAAAATGGTTATATACTAATAAGTGAATTAAAAAGCTGAACAAGTGGTATTATATTATTATTATTGTTTTAGGCACGCATAGCTGCTTTGGAAAATTTAGAACCAACCGACCTAAACTTGTACTGTGAAGGAAGCCCGGTTAACGACGAGTCTAGAGCTTCGGAATTCAAGCTTTCCATTATTGAATACAACGTTGGCCTACTTGGTGGTAAAGTACATGGATCTTTGGCTCGTGCCGGTAAGTAAACACTTTACATCCTTTATAATGATAGCCTTTTCTATTAAAAAAGCCCACCTTAGTAGGCTGCTAAAAATGCAAATCAAGTTGGCAACAACCGGTGGGTAGCCCACCGATAACTCAAATAACACTTAACTGATTCCGCCCAAATTTGGAGATTACCTTCATCGTTTTAATGGCTTGGATAAGTCCCATGGCTCTAAAAAAAGTAAAGAAAAATTTTAAACCGCAACATTTTTTGAACTATTAAAGTGATTCGAATGAAAATTTGGAGGTTCGTGGAAAAATTAAATCCATTCAATACCTGCGCTTATTACTCATAAATTTTGAAATACCAATCCCTCATGATACTTTAAAATAATATATTTCATACTACGTTATCATCTGACAACTCTGTGCCGCTGTCACTTGCGTTTGCATGCTAGTAGCTAATCTGTCAATGTTAGTTGCCAATCGGCAAATCTCAACGATTTGTCATGAATAAAAGTTGAGTATCGTCTGATTTTGCTAGTTTGTGTATATGTACTATTTATTGATAAGTAATTAATATTTATTGATAATTATAGATGACAAATAGGTTTTAAAGTTGTGCTTGTCCAAGATGAAATTTTGACAGGTTGTATCTAAATATTATAACCAAGATTTTCAGGATGACAATTTTAATTACTTGAAGGTTGACATAAACCAAATTATAAATTCTCATCTACTATTCAATTAAATTGTGAATTTTAGCTAATGTCGTTACTCACAAAAAAAAAACACAAATCATTTAAAATGATCATCCATCTTCATTCGTTCTTCTTTTTACGATATTTACTAAAATAAACCTAAATAGGGCTGGGAATTTACAGAGCATATATCTTCAAAATATCCGTACAAGGTAAACGCTCAATTTGCAGTTTACCTTATGAACAGTTTAGATGAATCGACTGCTAATAGATAGTTCGGTATGTTGTATGTACCTCGACATTATTTTTAAACTTTGTTTCCTTGCATTTCCTGAAATAGTTACATTTAAACTTCTTCGCTGTCCTGGTGCGGTAGATTAAAAAGCGATTAATGGATGCATGTGAAAAAGGCAGCTTTTAGAGGGCCGACTGAGCTGGTTTTAATGCGATATTCCGTTCATTTTTCCTTGTGAAATGTGAGCGGAAAGTGCAAAAAACAGTTGAGTTTCAGCTATAACTCTTTATAATCCTGTTTACCCCGCGCAGAACGTCTATTTACCAGTGTTCACATAGCGCAGGTCCTGTAATTTTCTTGGAAGTTGTTCCCAAGAAATGTTTCTTCTTTACATTGTTCTTGTTTATGCATTGAGGGTAGTTGTAGGCAGGCAGAAGGCGACGAAGCAAAGAACCAAGATTTGCAATTTATGTTTAAATTGCTACCTCATTTTATTAGTTAAAAATTTTGTTCCAAAAATTATTTTCAGCTTGCCTTGTTTTTCAGTATCACATAGACAGCAACAATATTTTATTATTTTTAGAAAGTATGGATAAAGCAACAGTAAATCAGTAATAAAAAGGGTGTGGGTGCAGCAAGTACGTTATGGTAGAGAATTTTTATACAAATATTTCTAATCTGATAAATCCATTTTTCATTAAAGTAAAACCTATGTAAACCTAGCGTGAGTGCTAAATTAAAGAAAAATGACATAATGATGCTTCAAGGTAACTACAAATTTGTTTGAAAAAACCTTATTAGTTGCTTTGTTTGCAAAAACTGGTTCGATCGGTTTGACTAAAACAAATCCATCCAAGCAATTAATAGGGACAAATACCTGCCATATTTAAAATTTTACAGGTTCATTTCCTCTGTAAATGATTAATTTTTCCTGGAAAACAATTTTTTTTAAAGCGACTTGCAGTACTTACATATATCTACCAAAATTTTATTTTCTAGCTCAATAGAAAACAGACATTTCTTCGAATAATCGCTCATTGGGACCTCTAAAACCGATCTTCAAAGTTCGTTTTAATTGAAAGAATTAATTTGATAATATACCTTATATTCCACAATTTTTGGGAATCCACTAGTATAAAACACTTGCTGCGTCCCAAAGTTTTTTAATGGGTCACTTTTGTTACTGTCAATTTCAATTAATGATAATCAAAATTAAACATCAAATTAATCCCGCTTACCTTGCCAGTTATATTGTTAAGCATATATTAAACATTTGAAATTTCTAATATGAAGATTTAAAATTGAATATAATATAAACTAACCACGCATTTTGCATTGCTTATCCATAACCATAATACAGTCTAGTACTAGTTTAAAGTTCAGAGTCTAGAAATATTTCTTTTTTTTCTTAAATAAAATGTAGGCACCACTGGTCGCCAGTCTTAATTATCGTTCTTGTAATTTTATTAAATAATTTGTGAGTTACCAATTGACCGATCTGTTAATTACAAAGTTAATTAGATAATTGAGTACATACATGTTTTTAATGTTTGCAGGTAAAGTAAGGGCTCAGACTCCCAAAGTGGAAAAACAGGAAAAGAAGAAAAAGAAGACGGGTAGGGCCAAGAAACGCATGCAGTATAACAAGAGGATTCTCAACGCGCCTAACACTTCCGGAAGACGTGTAGGACCCAACTCTAATGCCCAATGTAATTTATAGTATTTATAGTTTTAATGTTAGAAAATGATTCATTTTACGTTCTTTACTTTGTATTTAATTATTTAATAAACATGTATAATAATTAACCCTTTATTTAAATTTGTTCTATGCATTCCTATGAATTAAGCCTCCTTAAAAAATGCACTATATAGCCATTTATTTTAACCAAATTACAGTGACATTATAGGTACAGTGTGGCCCTTGGGTGGTAGGTTTTGGTATTGCTTGGCCAGTCTCGTGGTAAAAAATCCGCAATGAACTCTCCAAACTGTGTTTGTTTCATTCACTACTTACGTGTACGAAGTAGTGAGCTTTGTAGTTTTTGAGTGGTTTTTATGTTATTTTAGCGTATTCAGTGATCAATTAGGACTTTAAATGATAGACAGTTGTTATCATTGCAACTGTGGAAAAGGCGAGTGAAATGTAATAAGTTTAAATTGTAATAAAATCAAAACAAAATTCATTGTATATGGCTGGATACTGATGTTTCAAAATAAATTCTTTATTTTAGCAACCAACAAAGATTTAACTTTTTTTAAGACTAGACATTATTTTCCGAAAGCTGTTTTGTTTTGTTTAAAGGTAGAATTATAAATTTGAAGTTTTTCATTGTCAAGAAAAGGTTGAGTTCAAATGTCAGGTATATTTACATCGCCATAACCTAAAACTCGGGACGCAGCAAGTGCGTTATTGTAGTGAATTTTTATTAAATGCTTCAAATTTAAATAACTCAATTTTATATAAACCTGGAGAGTTTAGTTTTAATACGTAGTAAGGTCTTTCCTAAGGCAAGGTATCCACAAAATTTCATTAAAATAACTTTGTAATTTTCGGAGAAAAAAATTTTTTTCGAAAGAAAATTTAAAATTTGAATAACTCAATTTTCTCTAAACTTAGAAAGTTTAATTTTGGTACGTAGTAATACCTCTCCTGAGGCAACATATACACTCAATTTCATTAAAACAGCTTTGTTACTTTCGGAGAAAAAAATTTTTTTCGAAAGAAAACTCAAAATTTTTCCGGGAAACCCCGTTCGATTTTTCTGAATAACGAACTCATCCAAGCCATTAATAACATAAAGGCACTTGCCAAGTTTCATCGAAATCGGTTAATTATTTTTTGAGTTATGAGACGGACACATATACATATACATATACATATATATATACATATATATATATATATATATATATATATATATATATATATATATATATATATATATATATATATATATATATATATATAAACATATAAAAATTAAACCTATTTACAAATGAATAATTAGAATTAATAAGATATTATGCTGTGACAATACCTCTCTCAAGCAGTGGCGATTTCTCCTAGTGAGCTAGGTGTGCGCCGCACACCCTAAAATATAATCAAAATGTGCACAGTTATATATGTTTTATTTTCTTTTCCCTTAGTCTTGATACACTACATATTTTATGACAATCGATTTAATTTACTTATTTGATTTCATAAATAGTCGGTTAATAGTGACTTGGAATGAAGTAGATACCACGTATTCAACGAATGTGAGTAGATCAAAGCAACTGGGAATGAATTCGGTCACTCTCCGACTTACGTGTTTATACAATAGTGAGGAAAATACTTGATTTTAACACTGCAGTGAGCTATAAAAATTTGATTAGCTCAGTTTTCCATAATCTTGGAAAGTTTAATTTTGGTAGGTAGTAAGGTATTTCCTAGGACAAGATATCCACCAAATTTCATTGAAATAACTTTGTAATTTTTGGAGAAAAAAATTGTTTCAAAAGAAAATTTAAAATTTGAATTACTCAATTTTTTATAAACTGAGAAAGTTGAATTTTAGTACTTAGTAAGTCCTCTCCCAAGGCAACAAATATAGTACATTTCATTAAAGCAGCTTTGTTATTTTCGGAGAAAAAAATTTTTTTTGAAAGAAAACTCAATTTTCCAGAAAAACCAGATTTTCCTGCCTAACGAACTCATCCAAGCCATTAATAAAAGAAAGGCACTTGCCGAGTTTCATTGAAATCGGTTAATTATTTTTTGTGTTATCAGACGGATACATATATATATATATATATATATATATATATATATATATATATATATATATATATATATATATATATATATATATATATATAGATATATATATATATATATATATATATATATATATATATATATATATATATATATATATATATATATATATATATATATATATATATATATATATATATATATATATATATATAAACATATAAAAATTGAAACTGACCCCGGATATGGGTTCTAGGGGTCCTAAATCGCGCTCATTTGAAAAATTTTTTGCAAAGTCTCACCATCGATACCTCTCTATTAGTGAATTTTTTTAAATAAAAATTCAATAAAAAAATGTGAATATACTTATTGTATTCAGGCTAAAAATAGTGAAGAAAGGACTAATTAAAAAAAAATTGTTAATAGCAAAAGTTTTCCATCCCTGAATTTGTTAATGATTCACAAAATTGTTTATTCTCAAATTTTACTGGTATTATTTAAATACAAATTACAGAGTGGTTGAAAGTTAAGGCTAATATTTTGAAAGGCGAGTTGTACAATATATTAATGCAGTCTCCCACATATTTGATTTACTACCTTGCACGTTTGTTTGTAATTTTGAAAAATTGAAGAAAAACCGAAATTTCCTAGAATGATTACACATAGCCAGGGGCATAGTGAGACTAAGTACTTTGAATATTCACTCTCACTGTGTGCTTGCCTCAATATTGCAGATTACATGAACTTCTGTGGCTTGATAATAATATTCTCATATGCAAAGATACAAAATAACTAAATAAGGAATTCAGTTTAAAGTAAATTTAAAATTTCTTGCGTTGGTAGGAAACATCGCAATCACAGTAAAATAAACATAAAACTTTTTCGGCTGGTTTTCTAATTTCATCCTGTAACCTGCAACACTCAAGAGTCCTCTTTAAAGTATTTCCCGACGTTAATTAATCCCAATAAAATCAGCTGGCTGTTATCAAATTGAAAAATTAGAATTTATGGTCGAAAGTGGGAATTTCAAACTTATATTTTTGCAGATGGCTTCTTATGATATTTTGTATCAAATGAGGTCGTAAAAGATAATAATACTGCTTAATTGTTAGTGATACTTACTCTTTTTGAGGAACAATTTTGACTAAAAGCTTATATTCTTCAAACCTCCAGTGCAAAATGTTTACTTTGCTAACGTTAGTTATTAATTTAGATATCTATATAACAGTACAATTTTTATTGACAATGACATCAAAAAGAGAAAATAATTAGGAAAACTGTTTCAATAACGAGCAATAGTAAAACACACCATAACTTTTTATTGATCTTACATAAAATACAGACAGTAATGAAAAGGTTATTCGAGTCAACATGATTAAATTAATAAGCCATAAATTTCAAACGTATTTTATAGTGTAAAAAAAATTCTTAAAAATAACCTTAAATAAATCATCGATCAGGCGAGATAGGTTCAATTATTTTTAGATGCATGCCAGACTCTAAACAATACAGGTTTTTGAGCTGAAGGCTCTTTACTCATTTTTAATTTGTCTTTTAAATTTGATAGGCAAAAATAGATAAAATATTTAGGGTTAAACAAAATAAATTTTGCAAGGAAAATCACAGGGCTAATAATGATTATTTAAAGAATGGACTCTATATTTAAACGGGCAGCATTTAATATTAGAAAAAATTACTTTCTATTGAGATAATTACACAACTTATTAATGATGACTTAAGCAAAAATAATCCTAGATTAAATTTTATTCTTAATGCAATAAATTTCAGCAATTTTACACGAAAAAGATATGGACAAATACAAGACAGACAAAATATGGTATAAAATAAAATGGCCTTTTTAAGTGACTTGTGTCCTGCCCAGAAGATTTGTAGACGTTAAGGGAGTTAATAGATTCCAGATTTTGTAAAGAAAAAGCCACTTGTTCCTTTGTGGTCAATTATCACGTCATATAAGGACAAAACTTAGGCTGGACGTTAAAATGTCATTCCAATGTTGAGTAGCGGGATTTATCAGACCAAAACCAAAATGCGGAACAATAGGTTGATTAAACGGCACGGCAACGACTTTCCCGGTAATTATTCATTAATAACAGAACCCATAAATTTAGCCCAAACTCAGACTTGGCTAAATTAGCAGATTTATACACATAAGTAGGTATATAGTAGAGCGGTTCTAGTAGAGAGTTACCAGACAACCTATCTAATCTATAAACCTTGAGTGCCATATACAATTTTTGTGTGTTTCCATAGAATTCATTGTTTGTAAAGTTTTTGTAAATTTTGGTAACGAATAATAAATGTTTAATAAGTTATTGTAAAAAAAAAAAATATTTCAGTTCAACAATGAGTTTATTAAACAAACCTAAGGCACGTCAATGGAAAACCCCTATTGCCATTTATTCCGGACCTTTACATGAGTAGATTTCAAACGGGGCTAGAGGAAAAGTGAATATTTTCCTAGAGTACTATTTCGTTATTTGGATGATATTTTTGCAGTGTTTAACAAAAACATTTGCAAAATAGACGACTTTATTGCTAAATTGAACAGTAAATTAGACTCTAAAATTTACTCACGAATTAGAAATTAATAATAAACTATCCTTTCCAGATTTAATGGTTATCAAAAAAAGACACTTTAGAATTCGACGTCCATATGAAGGGAACCACCACAAATGACTTATATACGCATGGACAAAAAGTTGCTAGTATATTTTTTTAGTAAATAGGTTAATACATTTTCCCTTAAGCAAAAATAGATATAGCAAAGGGTTAGGGTATATTAAGAAGGCGACTGATTATAACGGATACACTCTTTGCTCAGTGGTGAAACTAATTAACAAACAAAAAAAGTTTGGACGCAGTAAGTGCGTTATGGTAGTAAATTTTCATAAAAATGTTTCTAATAACTACCAAGCAGGTTTTTTTAATGAAAGCTGGCATCAAATTTGGTTACCAATATTACCTTTGCAGTAGAAACAATGTAACATAGGTAATTCATCACAATAACTATATTGTTTGGAAAAGTAAAAAAGTTAACAAAAAATATAAACAAAAGCATCCCTGAATGCGTCATTTTCATGGGATTCGCCATCTATTGGTAAAAACGCCTATCATAATTTTGATATACAAAACAATTGAAATAACTCGAAAACAAGAACACCATAATTCTTTCCCCACAAACATACATTATAATTTGAGGTGAAATGCAAAAATCCAATGGAATAAGGGATGCTCGATTACAAAAAATGTCTGGACGCAGCAAGGGCGGTTACGATAGTGAATTTTCATTAAAATGTTTTTAATAGGAATTATATATTTTTTTTAGAAAGTTTGCATCAAATTTGCTTACCAGTATAACCTATATAGGAAAAACAATCTACCATATTTAATCAAAATAACTTAATATACAACAATCTTCCCAAAATATACTCAAATGTGCAAAAAAAAACTGGTTTCCTGGCCAACGAACCTTAGGTTAATAGTAAATTAAGCTATCGAAAGAAACATTTTATGAAAAATCGCTATCATAACGCACTTGCTGAGTCCCGAATTTATTTTCTTACAAACATGCATTATCTTTCGATGGAAAATGCAAAAATTGCAATAATATAAGGCGAATAGGAAAAAAAATTGCCTCACCAGCGACTTCTAGGCCACCTGTGATTGTAAACATAATTTTATAAGATGCAGTTCCAGACATCGTATAATTAACGTATTAAAATTTTTCTCAAATCTTGTATAATAATGGATATATTGAGCTTTACCCGAGAAATGCGTCACCTTGTATATATGAAAACCAATAAAAACTGAAACTAACCCGGATATGGGTTCTATGGGGCCTAGTTCGCGCTCATTTGAAGAAATCTTTTCAAAATTCGAAAATCACTAAAATTGTATCCAACTCTATGAGTAAAATTGTGATGGCCAAAAATAAATATGAATGTAAGAAGAAGAGCATGTCTACATTAGTATTACAAATGTCAGAAAACAAAATACTTATTAACATGTCACTTTGAAAGCAGATCTGACATTTATCAAATAATTTGTCAGTTGATTATAACATGTACTGTTGCCCTGGACTACTAAGCACTATTGTATTACGCCTTATACGAACCTTGGTTGTTGTTTTTTGGAGTACGAAAGCGTATTTTACTGTTTAAAATTTTTCCATCCCTTAACCTGAAATGGTTTTTGTCTCATTTAACGTTGTTTCATTATAGCGTCACAGTTTAGGATCTAGAAATTATTCTATTTTGTGTCAATTTTTTCGTTGCATACCTAGAACAGATTTTAGTTTCCTTCAATTATAAATGACAATTTTAAGTAAATTCCTGTATTTTCTGTGCCCAATGTGTTGAACGGATGCTAAACGGGAAAAGGAAATTTCATTTAAAGTTAAAATGATGAAGAGAACTATTCGAGGCACGAGCGTGGTTTCCATTTTTTTAATATTAATAACATTTATAGGTAAATTGGCAGATTAGCGTATTGTTCGTTTTTTGAAAAAAAATGTCAGAAGCACGCTTAGAGGAACCCCTTTATGCATTAACCATCGGACAAATGCTGTGATCTCAACTCCACAATACAGTTAAGAGACCTAAAGTAAATTTGAGGTTCTATGCAACGTAAACATGCTACAACGGGGCTAGAAATGCAAACTGTAAAAAACTCACCTTACAGAAGTTCATAGAAGGGAAAATTAAATAAATAACTGAAACTGCTACCAAAGCATCACATACGGTCTATTTTAAATTAATTTTCTGCAAATAATTTAATAAAATAAAGAACAGTGAAGATTTCCGCAGAAACTTAAGGCTTTTTAACTTCTTACGACATTTACGCTGCATAGCCGTTCATGTAGGTCCTCTATCTAGAACATGTCAATTTTTACGTTTTGAATCGCGACTTTTTTGACGTTTTAAGAATAAATACCTAAAAGCTTTTAACGTAGAGATTCAAATTTTGGTGCATCGTTTTCTTTCTATGATATAAACCCTCGAACCCAATATGGTTGTCCTAACTTTGTTATTTCCGGAGATATAAAAATTGTCCGAAAGAAAACGCAAAATTTTCCGGGAAAAACTACTTTTTCTGGCTAACCAACTTGTCCAAGCCACCTGCGAAAGGAAGATATTCACCAAATTTTATCAAAATCAGCATATTATTGTTTGAGTTAGCGGTGTGACACACACACACACACAAATATATATATATATATATATATATATATATATATATATATATATATATATATATATATATATATATATATATATATATATATATAAAGTCTGAAACCGACCTCGGATTTGGGTTCCAGGGGTCCCAAATAGCGCGCATTTGAAGACATTTGTTCAAAATTCAAAAGTCGCCATCTCCCCATCAGTGAATTTTTTAAAATAAAATTAACTAAAAAAAAAGAAAATTTTAATAACGAACGACTTAAGGGCGCCCCTGTGATTGTTAAAATAATTTTTTAAGATGCAGCTCAAGACGCCCTATAATTAACCTATAAAATTTTTTCTCATATCTTTTATAATAACGGAAAATTGCGCACCAACATGTAACATCAATTGCAAAAGCGGCTGCTAAGAAATGAGGTTTCCTCTTCCCGGCTCGCAAATACTTTTCTCCAGCTAATATCTATACTTTATATAGTTCACAAATAAGGCCATACCTCCAATACTGCTCCCACATCTGGGGTGCCGCTGCCGCTTCTACACTCGCTGCCCTGGACTCCATTCAGAAGAGAGCCATACGCATCATCGGTGAGCCTACCCTCACGCAAAGGTTTCCACCCCTTGCCCACTGACATGCCGTTGGTGACCTCTCTCTCTCTCTCTCTCTCTCTCTTTTATAGATATCTGCACGGGCACTGCTCGGAGGAGCTTTCTTCCATAGTTCCTTCACCTGCTGCCCCCAACAGATCTACCAAGGGAACAGAGTGAATGCACCCTTTTACTGTCTAGGTTACCAGACATAGAAAATCTTCTTATGCCCGATCTCTTGTCCCGAGGACTTCCAAGTTGTGGAATTTCTTGCCGGCGCATGTTTTTCCTTCCCATCCGAACCTCAAAATCTCCAAGTCCAGAATTAACAAGTTGCCTCTTTCCTCCTTGTAGACACCCACAGTGCGATAGTATTTAATCGTGGTATGTTGTTGAAATATATATATATATATATATATATATATATATATATATATATATATATATATATATATATACATATACCTGTGCCTTGGTCGAAATTCGACGTAATTCATAAAATTTTTAATTTTAAAAGTTATTGAGTTTTTTTTTTATAATAGAGTATATCTTTATAATCTCAGTGCGACTGTCTGACCACAGACTTTTATATGTTTGACATTCACTATGAACGCATCTATGTACATCTGTTTGACCATAGAAAAATATGTATTTGACATCGACAAATTAGATAATAACTGTCAGCTCAGAACTAGCATATATCGGGGGAATCCGATTATCTAATTAAAACAAAGCAATGTTTAATCTATTTGTACATAAATCTGATCTTTCTGCACTCCTTCTCCATATGAACCTTAACTATGACAAATCTCACACTCCTTCTTTCGCGCAATGTACTTAAAATGGGGGTACGAATATTTTTTTCACGTATTAATATATAGATATAGAACTGTACCGTAGAAATCCTTCACCCTCTATATGTGGGTTCTATGGGGGCCACGTTCGCGTTTATTTGGAGAACTCTTCTTACAATTCAAAATCGCAGTCCCCTCAATAGCGAATTTTTTCTATGTCAATTCGCTAGAAATTATAGACTTTTAAGCAACAAACTCTATAACTAAAACTACTGCCTAGTATCAGAGAAAGGGTCTATTTGAAACGATTTTGTGCAAGTATTTCAGTAAGATTAAGGACAATTGCGGTTCTAAAAATATTAACTTGCTTTTGGTATCTAAAACCTCTGTATCTTTATATGCAGCCTTGATAGTGGAATAAATCATTCCGAGCGCCGGCAATTTAATGAAGAGTTTTTATTTTGCAACTGAGGGCTATCCCACTGTAAAAAAAAGTCTTTTTTAATTGACACCGTCCAAAAAGAACACTGTAAATGTTTTGCTTGCTTTCTTATCATGAAGAATAAAACACCATTAGTTATTAGTTTTTTAGGGTATTGTAGCGAAGTTCGTCAATCAGATGAATTTCTTTTTTACTGAAAGGTTTTGAGTAAATTTTAAAATCATAGTAATTTTGTATAGAGAATTAAGGGATCTCTTAAATGGGATATATCACAAGTGCCTGTTTTCTATTTAAAAACTTGTGGGTTGTAACTATCACTCGAAGGGGGTTGAATGTCGGAAAACTTGTTTTTTTTTTCGTAGAACTAGCCGATTGGGCTGGCTAACTAGTAATTATATTAACGAACTTTTGCAGAAAATTGGCTGATTAGAAACAAATAGTTAACTCTGACATGCACTGATGAAATATAATAAAATAAATAATAAAATAATATTGATTGATTGATTTAGAATATTATTAACAAATTATTATGTTTAGATTTTTCTTTTAGATAGTTCTTTGTTGATTTTTTGAACATACTGTATAACAACTGGTAATTGATCATTATCTAGTATTGAGTATTAGGTTACCTGGAAATATTAGTAAAGACTAGAATACTGTTATCTCTAAGGCAAGTTCTTTGTTAGGTCTAAAAGTATCCAAGAAGACTTAGAATAATTCCTAATAAAATGTTAAGGTATTTATGTTCATTCACAGATAAGAACTAGAAATACATTATTATAATGGGGTATTTCTTGCTAAAAGTAGGACTAAAAGAAACCTCATTAAAGGGACATTACTGAAATTTATTGTGCATCTTCTTAGAAAGGCTTAGTACGGCATTGCTTTTGTTTTTCGAAGCTTGTTGAAGTTATCGCCACAGACAACTTTTAAAAATCTATTACCTGGATACCCTATATAAGCAAAATTTTCCCCGCAAACATATCAGTTGTGGCTGCAGGTTGAGCAAAGTCTAAGTTCAAGTCCAGTTTGCAAATTCTCAAGAGTCTCGTAGTGCTTGTGTTTGTTCTATATATATATTGGAAAAAAAGTGATACTAGTTTCAGAGAAGACATTGAATTAAGGTAACTATCCGACAATTAATTGTAAAATATTTATATTAACAACAATCTCTGTATATATGACAAAAACGCCGCATTTAAGGTATGTTTATGTGTTCCGAAATACGAGTGCTAATAAAATTGTAAATTTGGTAAAACTTTTATATTGGCTGTTGAAACACCTATCACATAAATTTTTACTTATGTGATTATATTTTTGATAGCCTGGTTTAATTTACGAATAAGATCTATGTTATTTGTAATTCAAAAAGTATCTTTATTAAAAAGTCACAATGCACTAAAAAATTTGGTTTACTTATAATTTAATTTTAAAACAAAATAGAAACATTCTATAGGGATATTCACACAACCTACTCATTATTTTGCTACGTTATAATCAATGTAAATTTTTGAAAATACAGTTTTAAATAACTGCCTCTCTTTTAAAAACATTTCTGTTTAGCTAGTGTTTCCAGGTTAAGAGGGAACTAGACACTTATTCCAACCTTTCCGTACATTTTACTCTGATTAAAGATGAAATTTGGATATCTATTTAAGAACCCTGCATGCAGAGCATAATTTAAGCTATTACAAATAATACATCAATTATACACATACTATATAAAAAAACTCCAATTCAACTGCTACAATGAACATTTTCAGACACGCAAAATTCAATGTTTCCAAAAACAAATATTTATATACGATATCATAAAGTCGTTGACATACCTTAGAGTTATTTTTTTCATAACTATCTTCAATAATGTTCAATACATAATACAAGTTTGTGTTTTGTAATATAGATAGACAGATAGATAGATATAGAGACAGATATATAGGTTAAAAAATAATAATAGCGCTGATATGATATATATATATATATATATATATATATATATATATATATATATATATATATATATATATATATATATATATATATACAAACTAACTGTTTCAGATTGTTATATTTACTAAGTGAAGATTAGAAGCTCTGAGCACTTGGAAAACCCAAATCACCTCAACACTATTGAGAGACCTGACGATCCTTTCAGTAACGAAGTTAGCGTCATCAGAGAATAAAAAATTCTGCATCTCTTATTCTCTAAAGACGCAAATTTTTTTAGTGAACCGATAGCCAGGTCTTTAAAATATGTGTAATGGTGACTTGGGTTATCCAAGTGTCCGTATTGTTATATTTAGTTGCAAACCTTGCGCAAGGTAGAGTACTATGTATTAGACGCGTGATTTCATATGTTTGTTTGTCTGTGACCTCGCAGCTCATCGTAGGTATGGTTGATTTTAATTAATGTATGTGCGTTTGAAAGGTTATAAAAGCCAGAAGGTTGTAAGCCTCTTGGCTAAAAATCACTTTACAACTTCTTAGATTTTTCAACCATTTTTTCTGTAGGGTTTTTAAATTAGATTAAATGATATACTCTTGATATTACATGTAGAAAATACTTGACCACTTTTGTGCTAGTCGATCAAAGTTGTACGTGAGATAGAGGTGCCTAGGTTGTACTCGCTGCTGGCTAGCTATTTGGCATATTTTAGACTGCCAGTTTGTTATGGATAAGCACACTGTCCGCCATTTAAAAATATGACTGGGTACAAATTTTATACTTTTAGGATCCATTTCGATATAATTTAAACCTTCAGATTTGGTTAATCAATAACTACAGATAGAAGCATCCTTGGAAATGATGTATTTAGTGTGTTACCCGAATGAGCTTATATTCAAGCTCCTTGAAGTTCATTTAAAAACATATTTAGTATAGCAATTTTTTAGACTAATAAAACTATTCACCTTTTTCAAAAAAATTTAGAAAATAAACGAAAAGGATCTATAAGCAATCCGATCTAGTTCTTTTTTAACCACCTTTTTAGAGGCTTTACTTCCTGAACTTGAAGTTATTAAATCAAGGGTTTCTAAAGACATTCTGTTTACAAAATCGTTCTGGATATAAACATATTGACCGTCGTTTTGAAATCCTTGATATGGCGAAAAATTAGTAGAATCCACAGATTCACATCTTCAATTTATTTAAAAGTATTTAAAACTAGTTTAAAAGCCAGTACAAAATATATTTGAAAATGTCTGGATGCAGCAATTGCCTTTAATGAAAATTCGTCACCACGACGCACCTGCGGCTTCCTGAATTTTTCTTACAAACGCACATTATATTTCGATGAAAAGACCTGTTCGATTGAAAAAAAGGCTGGACGCAGCAGGTGCGTTATGGTAGTCAATTTTCATAAAAATGTTTTAAATGGCAAATATGTGTTTTCTTTATAAATAAAGGAGGCATCAAATTTGGTTACCAGTATAACCTATATAGTAGAAACAATGTACCATGTTTCATCTAAATAACTTTATTGTTTGAAAATGTACAAAAAATTTTTAAAAATAAACTTAAAATGTTCCAAAAAAAAAATTAGTTTCCTGGCCAACGAACCTTATAGGTTAATAGCAAATTGAGCTATTCAAATATAAAGCATTTAATAAAAATTCGCGACCATAACGCACTTGCTACGCCCCGAATTTATTTTCTCATGTTGAACAGGTGTTACTGCATTTTTGCATTTTTCATCGGAATATAATGTGCGTTTCTGAGAAAAATTCAGGAAGCAGCAGGTACGTTATGGTGACGAATTTTCATTAAAGGCTTCAAATTTCAATAGCTCAAGCTGCCAATACCCAAGATTCGTTGACCAGGAAACCAGTTTCTGCGGGAACATTTCAAGTTTATTTTCGAAAAATGTTTGTACATTTTCAAACAATAAAGTTATTTTGATGAAACAATGTACCATATTTTTTCTACTATATAGATTTTACTGGTAAACAAATTTGATGGCTGCTTTCTTTAAAAAAATTGCTAATAAAACACTTTTATGAAAATTCCCTACCATAACGCAATTGCTGCATCCAGAAATTTTGATAAATGTTTTGTAATGGCTTTTAAACTAGTTTAAAATACTTTTAAATAAATTGAAGATGTAAATTTGTGGATTCTACTAATTTTTCGCCATATCAAGGATTTCAAAACGGCGGTCAATATGTTTATATCTTGAACGATTTTGTAAACAGAATATCTTTAGAAACCCTTGATCTAATAACTTCAAGTTTAGTAAGTAAAGCCTATAACGGGGTGGTTAAAAAAGAACTAGATCGGATTGCTTATAGATGCTTTTCGTTTATTATCTAAAATTTTTGAAAAAGGTGAATAGTTCTATTAGTTTAAAAAATTGCTATACTAAATATGTTTTTCAATGAACTTCAAGGAGCTTGAATATAAGCTCCTTCGAGTTCTTATGCTTAACACACTAAATACATCCTTTCCAAGGATGCTTTTATCTGTAGTTATTGATTAACCAAATCTGAAGGTTTAAATTATATCGAAATGGACCCTAAAAGTATCAAATTTGTACCCAGTCATTTTTTTAAATGGCGGACAGTGTGCTTATCCATAACAAACTGGCAGTCTAAAATACGCCAAATAGCTGGCCAGCAGCGAGTACAACCTAGGTAGCAAGTTTTTCTGGCTAACCAATTCATCCAAGCCACTTTTAAAAGGGAGGTACTCCTTAACTTTAATCACAATCGGCCTCTTATTTTACGAGTTATCGGTGTGATACCTACACACACAAACACACACACACAGATATATATATATATATATATATATATATATATATATATATATATATATATAATTTAAAAATTTTCATTTGAAGAATTTTTTTCAAAATTCAAGAGTCGCGATCTGTTCATACGGATTTTTTAAAAAGAAAATTGACTAAAAACAAAATTTGTATCACCAGCGCAGTCTGAGATTCTAAAAATAATCTTATAAGATGCAGGTTGAGACCCCCTCTGAACAACGAATAAAATTTTTCATGAAAATTTTTTTTTGGAAGTTTCGTCGAATACCTTTTTTGTGTGAATAATTATATCTTGGTAGGTGGGTAAATAGTTTGAAGGGGTTCGTTGGCCAGGCAAATCATACCAGTTTTTCGGAAACATTTAAAGTTTATTTTCGAAAAAATTATTTACTTTTTCAAATAGTAAAGTTATTTTAATGAAATATGGTACATTATTTCTACTATACAGATTATACTGGTAACCAAATTTGCTATTAAAAGCATTTTTATGAATATCTTTAATATATAGAATAAACTCCATAACTGAAACTACTGGCAACGCATGAGCGAAAGGGTCTATTTAAAAGTAATTTCCTGGAAATATAAGTAAAATGAAGGACAATTATGGCTGAAGCTGAAACTTAAGGCTTTATAGAACACCTTTCTTACGACATTTCTTCTACAAAACACGTATTCGTTTCAGGTTGTTTATCTAGGACATATTGGTTTTGACGTTAGAAATCGCAACTTTGACATTTTAAAAAAACCTATAATTTTAGTGAATTTTCTTTAAAAAATTCACAAATGAGGGGACGGCGACTTTTAAATTAGGAACAAATTTCTTCAAATGAGCGCGAACTAGGCTTCCTGGAACCCATAACCGAGGTCAGTTTCAGACGGGTACGCGGATTTGTATTATTAAAAGTAAACTATATAATATAAGTTAATATAAGTTAAAAGACAAAAAACTTATAGTCATTAAAAAAGGGGTTTTTCTCTTAAAACGTGAAAGTCTCGATGGAAACGTCAAATTTGCCTACGTTTGGACAAAGAACCTAAAACGAATACGGGTGAGCTGGAGAAAATGTCGCAAACCTATAAGCTTCAGCTTCAACCACCACTGTTATTCATTTTACTAAATTATTTCCAGAAAAGTCATTTCAAATAGACTTTTTCTCTGATGCTTTGGCAATAGTTTTAGTTATAGAGTTTATGGTTTAATAGACTATAACTAATATTAACGAATTTTCGTCGTAAAAATTCACTCACGGGGAGACTGCAACTTTTAACTTAAACAAATGCCTTCAAATAAGAGCGAACTAGATCCCTTAGAACCCATATCCGCGGTTACTTTCGGTTTTTATCTGTTTACAGATATACACCATGGCGCATTTCTATAGTCAAGCCCAATATATCCGTTATTATACAAGATACCGGAAAAAAATGGTGTACGTTATTTATGGGGTGCCTTCAGCCGCATCTCATAATTTTTTTTGACGATCACAGGCTGGCCCATAAGTCTTTGGTAATACAAAGTTTCATTTTTTTTCGAACGCTCCAGATATTATTTCATTTTCGAATTTTTAGTCGGATTATAATGCATGTTGGTAGAGAAAAAATCTTACAGCGTTCGTCGTTTTTCAGGTATTTCAATTGTTGGCAACATTTCATATTTTTGGCACATCAAAACTTATGATACGACGTTTTTACCAATATATATCAGAGTCCCATAAAAGTAACGCATTCAGAAAGGTCTTCGTTTATAACATTCGTCGAAAAAATCTAAGTGCCTTATACAGGGCGCTCTCAAGTAGTGACTGAATTTAAAATAAAAATTCACTAAAAGTCAAATTGTCGTAACTCAATTGTTTCAAATGCAACAGCTTGTATTTTGTGTTTCAGAAGTGAAGGGCATAAGGGCATAATAATAAATGTTTAACAAGTTATTGCAAACTTTTTTTTTGATTTCCATAAAAAAAATTGTTTGTAAATTTTAATGCGAAACATTTATTGGGAGTTTCGTCGAATAGTTTTTGGGGGTGAATAGTGGAAACAGGTTCGTTGCCCATGAAAATCGGGACAGTTTTTTTGGGAACATTTAAAGTTTATTTTCGGAAAATTCTTGTATATGTTTAAACTATAAAGTTATTTTGACGAAATATGGTTCATTGTTTCTACTATAAAAGGTTATACTGTTAACCAAATTTGATGCCTGTTTTTATAAAAAAAGACATATTTGCAATTCCATTTTTGTTTGATGAAAATTCGCTACCATAAAGCATTTGCTGCGTCCACACTTTTTTTAAATGCTTATAGCTTTTTTGTTTTAAACTTAGAGATACAAATTTAGTTACATGGTTTCCTTTTTTTTTATGATATAAACCCGACCACCAAATTCTATTGCAACAGCTTAGTTATTTCCGGAGATATAAACATTTTCCGAGAGAAAACACAAGATTTTCCAGAAACAACTGATCCAATTTTCCTGGCAAACTTATCCAAGCCACTTACAAAAGGAAGGGACTCGCCAAATTTGATTTTGAGCGCCAAAGTCGGCAGAATATTTTTTTAGTTATCGGTGTGACACATAAATTTATGCATATATATATATATATATATATATATATATATATATATATATATATATATATATATATATATATATATATATATATATATATATATATATAGGGTGTTTCACAAGAAGTAGGACCCACGCTGTTGGGGGATTGGGGATCTCAAAATAATCAAAAAAGTCCGAATTGTACGATACGACTACCTATCCTGAAAAAACAGGAATTTGGACTTATGTTTATAGATCCTTTTGTGATTATCTTGAGATTCCCAATGGCCTTGTAGCGTATGTTCCACATATATTTAAAAATTTCTACAGGGCCGTACTAACATTTTTTTAAGCTTGTTTCTAACCCCTTTTTACTGACAAACCAAGACAAATATGGAAATAAGTCCGAACATTCTTTTTGTAGAAAATTAGATGCTTCTATTTAAGATTTTCAATACAAGATTTCTGCAGGGCCCCACTAATTTTTTATGTAACTGAATTATAAAGAGCCCATATAAATCCGCCACTGAACGCTTGAAAGACTTGAAATTTTGCCAAATATGGCAACCTATTGGTGAATGCTTTGGAACAAATTTGGTTTGTCTATCTCAGTTTTGTCACAAAATATGAAAAATAATCATTTTCTTTCAAACATTCAACACCCTGTATCTCGGAAACAAAAGGTTTCGTACATATATTTATAAGATATTTTTTGATTATTTTGAGATCCCCAATCACGTCACGGCGTGGGTCCCACATGTTAGGAAACACCTTTTTATATATATAATATATACATATATATATATATATATATATATATATATATATATATATATATATATATATATATGTATATATATATATATATATATATATATATATATATATATATATATATATATATATATATATATATATATATATATATATATATATATATATATATATATATATATATATATATATATATATATATATATATGCATGGTTTGAATGTGGCCCATTTAAGACGGAAACACCCGTCTAACTTTTGTATTTATTCGGTTTTGATAAACAAAAGATCAAAGGATATAAGATGACAAACTCTATAAATGCTGTGAAAATTGTTCTTTATGTCACCTGACCAAGGCCTACTAATGCAGTTTTTCTAGGTCAAAAATGGGAAAAAGGGTAAGGGCCGTTTTTGGGAAGAAAATATGTACGCCACTACATTTGGCACCCCCAAAAGAGATATATACAAAATTTTATAAAAAATGAAGATTCACTAACCATTTCAGAAAAGTTTTATTGTGTGAGCCTTCTTATATTGAAACACCCCTCTAACTTTTGTATTTATAACCCAGTTTTTTTAACGAGGTCTCAAAAGATAAAAAATGAAGAAGTCCATAGATCTTGTGAAAATTGTGTCCTATGTCATTCGATCAGGGCCTACTAAAATTATTTTCATCTGTCAAAAATTATAAAAAAGTTTGAGAGTTGGTTTTAGGAAAAAATAGCTACGCCATTTTTCTAAACTGCTACCTACCAAATTTAATCCATAAATAACTATTATGACGAACTATGAGAGTCAAAAACAACATCTCAAAGGTTGAAGAAGAAAAGTTTATAACTGCTGTGACATGAAAATACTGTTACTAGGCCGTGAACGAATACCATAGAAAACAATTTTCACATGATCTATAGATTTATCCATTTTCTAGCTTTTGGTATCTCGTTAAAAATCGTCTAATAAATACAAAAGTTACAGGAGTGTTTCAATATTAGGAGAGTCACAAAAATAAACCTCTTTGAAATCGTTAATAATTTTTCTTTTTTGATGAATTTTGTTACATATCTATTTTGATGGAAGCCAAATGCAATGGAGCGCTTATTTTTTCCGGCAAATGAGCCTTACCGTTTTGTTTTATTTTTTACATAGAAAACTGCCCTGGTAGGCCTTGGCCATATAACATCTGAAACAGACCTCGGATTTGTGTTCCACCAGTTCGCGCTCTTTTGAAGAAAGTTTTTTCAAATACAAAAGTCGTGAATTTTGTTAAAAAAGCCCAACTACGATCCTCTCCGTCCCTGGTATATCTCTATGTCCTGGTTTCTTCTTGGAAACTACTATCCCAGTATTGTCGAACATCTCGTTTATTCTAAACACTGTTATGTAATGGATTAGTTGACGATTTGGATGCATTCGATTAAATTCCTCAGCAGCTTCCCTGGAAGATCTTGCGTTATCACGAATAATTTCTACTTTTTCTACTAAACTTAACCCTGCTATGATCAAGCGAAACTAAACAAATTCGTTATTTATTAAAACTGTCAAAATTCAGCAAACAAAATACTTTCAAAGCACACTAAATTTTCCGAATTAATTTTTACTTACCCTGCTAAATAAAATATCTAGCTGGTTCATCTGCTTGGAAAAAACTTATATTCTTTAAAACTGCTGGAGTTCACTAAAATTTCAGAGGACCTGTCGATAAAGGATAGATATTTCAAATCAATGATATTTAAAATGAAAATCATAGATTTGAAGAATAAAAAAAAGATCACTTTTAATGTTTCGGGGCATCGCAGAAAACACCCGTTTATGGATACTGCATACAGTCCCTCATTAATTAGTCAATCAATATTTGCCGGAAGCAGATGTGTTTTCTATACAGGGCAAGTCAGAAAGTGGAATAATCGAAAATTTACTCTTAAATTATACAAACACCCTATATTAGGACTCAAATTTGGTACAACAGTAAACTAGGTATGCCGAAATCTATCAAACACCCTATGTGAGGTAAAGGCCTCAAATTTGGTAAGAGATTAAACTGGGTAGGCCGAAATCGATTCTGTTATCCATAAACCCTAATAGGGCTATCTCGAAAATTCGACACATTTGCGGAGTCATAGTAGGCAGTGAAAAGGGGATATTTTAAATTTTTTTTGTACACCTAAGGAACTAAGGAAAGGTTATCGGTTGCTACTACATGAAAAATAGAACCATTCGATTGGGTAAACGCGTTCCAAGATAAGGGGTGTTGCGCTTTAAAATCACACACGGTATGTAACAAGCGTATTATTCTGGAATCTCCTGGAACCCAGTGCTTCTAAACTTTAAATATACTGTCCACATTTCATGATCTTCTTTCACGTCAGCTAACGACACTGATTAAGAGTGGGATCAACCCACCTGTATCTCACTGGGGAAATAAAACAAGCTCTTTCTCCCCCAATTGGTTCAAATCACACCCTCAGATCTTAAGTCAGTGTCAGTGGTATTTAACCATGGCACCTGCCTGGTTTATTGTGTTATAGTGAAAGTTGTAGTCGGCCTTAGTAAAATCAACTTCTACTTTTTGCAAAAATTGTATATGGGGTTTATGTTATTTGTTTTATACTGATGTGGTTCAAGATTCTGCATTTTTTTTTGTAAAAAGTGAATATTGAAAAGAAGCATAAATCATGAGAGAAAATCAATATGTCAGGAATATATTTAATATCAATAAGCCTCTTTTCTTTTTTTTTTTTCAGAAAAAACAGCAAAATGCAGTTATTTTTCCGTGGAAACTCAACTCACGTGTTGGAATGCGAAGAACATGACACCATTGTCAGCTTGAGGGTAAGATCTATTATCACTTGTGTTAATAATTTTCTGCTATTGTTGTGTACATGTGTTTAGGGAATTTTTTAAAAAAAATCACTTCTGGGGAGATCGCGAGTTTTATTGAAAAAAATTTCTCAAATGAATGTAAACTAGGTACCCTTGAATACATATCAGGGGTGAGTTTCAATTTATATATGCAGGGTGTAAAAAAGTGTGGGATATTGCCAGTATTTCGAAAACTAGTAAACATATTTTTTTAGGCTTGGTATATTGATGTACCTAAATTTAATACCGTGTTGACAAGTACAAGTTTAACTATACAGGGTCGCTCAGAAATAATACCAACATTTTCATTTCAAATAGAACACCCCCTATGTTATTGCCTTTTCTGAATTTACGTCTAATTTAAGGTCTAATTGTATTTGAAGTTTCTTTCTATCTTCATTCTCTACTGAAAAAATGGTTGTTAAAAACAATTATAAAAATTGTTAAAATTCCGAAAAATACGTATCCTATTTTTTTGACGCTTGGTGTATTCATGTATTTAAGTTTAATACACTTTTGTCAATTAAAACGTACAGGGTAGCTGAGAAATAATACCAACTTTGTTATTTTGAATGGAACACACTATATAGTTTGCAGATGCAGATGCATTTAAGAGATAAATTCAATGATGTAGGTTTGAAGTTGTTTATTCGTCTACATAAACGGAATTATGGTATTCATGTTTCAATTTCAAAGTGTGTACATAATAACACATAACATAAGAAAACAAATTAACGGTAATAAAGAAGTAAAAATTAGATTGAATTACTTTATGTGATGTTCAAAATTTTGACCATTAATTGCTAAACAATAGCCGGTGTCTAGATCATTGCAAGACGTTATCAAAAGTATTCCAACTAATTTCATGAATTTCATTTCTAATTGTAATCTTCAAATGTCCAATATCATCCAGCCTATATTTGTCAACTTTTCTCTTTAGATCACCTCACAAATAAAAGTCTAGTGGTGTGAGGTCTGGGGACCTTGCGGGCCACTGAATTGCACATCTTCTTCCTAACCGTCGATTTGGAAATGTCTGGTTGTTAAAAATTGACTTCTAAACCAAAATGAGCAGGAGTACCGTCCTGATGAAATCAAATGTCTCTTCGGTTTGCGTACAGTGTTTCTAATTGTGGCATAATCTGTTCACGTAATAACTACAAATACAGTTATGACGTAAGGTTTTCATAGTGAAAAATGGTCCAATGATATTATGGCATATAATACATATCCAAGCGTTGACTTTTTGTGAACTTTGCGTGTGTGCTTCAGCCACCCACCGCGGGTTGTCCGCTGTCCAATATCTACAATTATGGCGATTGACGGTGCCATTCCGCATAAATGTAGCCTCATTGGAAAAGAGAATATTATTTACTAAATTAGGATAGAATATTATTTACTAAATTAGGATAGAATATTATTTACTAAATTAGGCTTAGCATTGCAACTCTCCATAATAAATTCACAGATCTCCGCTCTTCTATCAAAATCGTCCTCTATAAGTTCCTGCGTTGGATGTATCTTGAAGGGACGTATCTTTTCACTGTCGAATAGCTTTTTAGCTGATATGTGAGACATATTGTGTGCTGTTGGCCCATCTGTCGAAGCGATTGACTGGGATTGTCCTGTAAATCAACTAAAACATTTACAGCCACATCACCGCTAGTAGTACCTTTCAGTCTGCCTGTCTGTGGTCTGTTTGGAAACCTCCTGTTTTATTGACGTTCTGCTTACACAAAATTGTGTATTTGCAAACCGATTAGGGTCAGCTAGATTAAATCGACAACTTTCGCTTGTGTTCTCTTGCGGTCACCATACCCAACAATCATTAACACTCCACTTTTTTTTAGTTAGAGCTATCATGTTAATTTCTGTTAACTGAGAGGTACACTTATCTGAATGCTTAAGAGCATTTGACAAAAACTTTTATATTTATCACTGCAGATAAGGCACCTAGCAACATTAAAAATGTGACGAGTTATTTTCATAGTTTCAGTCTATTCATTTGACTGAATTAAATTTGAGTACATGAATGTCTCATTGTAACGAATAAAGAAAAACTTACATCATAGAATTTATCTCTTAAATGCTTATTAGAATCTGTAAAATATACAGGTGTTCCATTGAAAATAACAAAGTTGGTATTATTTTCCAGCCACACTGTACACATACTTTTTTACTTGTTAAAAGTGTATTGAACTCAAATACATCAATATACCAAGTGTAAAAATTATGTTTCGTAGTTTTCGACATATTAACAATCTTTCAAAATGGTTCTGAACACACATTTTTTCAGTAGTGAATGCAGATAAAAAAAGCTTCAAATAAAATAAAACCTTACATTAGATGTCAATTAAGAAAACGCAAATATATACTGGGTTTTATATTTGAAATTAACATGGTGGTGTTATTTCTGTGTAGTTACACATATTTTTGTACTTGCCAACAGAGTATTAAATTTAGGTACATCAATATACCAAGTGTCAAAAAAAATGTTTAGTAGTAATATTGAAATATTGGCAATATTCCGCACATTTTTACACCCTATATATATATATATATATATATATATATATATATATATATATATATATATATATATATATATATATATATATACTACAGGGTGGTTACTTTTATGTTGCACACTAATGTTTTCTTCTAAACCTTTAAAGATAGAGAGTTGGATAATCTACGAAAATGTACAATTTCAACTCATTGGGAATTTTAACAAATTCCGAATAAATCAAGTTGTTACTGAAATTATAATTTCTTTCAAATCTATTTTTAATTTAAGCGAATGCTATGAATGTAGAGCTTTACATAAGTCGTCACGAGTTATCTACTGTCCGTTTCCAAAATTTTCTAGGTTTACTAGGTCATTGGGTTTTCATAGCCAACTTTGGAGTTACTTATGGCAGCCATATTGGATTTTTTCATGGTTGAATAGAGAAAAAAATTAAGATTTCAACGATGTGACACACTGTGTTATCTAAAAATTCTTTTAATGAGAATCAAGTTGCCATGAGGTTAAAGTGTTCAATGTATAAAATTGTCTTTGCAAAAGTGGAAGAATTTGCATGCATGTTATATGGCAAACTCACACTACACCAGAATTAATTACTTTAATAGCAACTAGATTTTCAAAAATTTTTAGTTAGTTATTAAAAGTAGGTAAGTAACTGTGTCAAATCACCGAAATTTTAATTTTTTTCTCTTATTCAACACTATAAAAATCCAATATGCCTGTCATAAGAAAATCTAAACCAGCTATAAAAACCTAATTACCTAGTGGGCCTAGAGTTTTTTTTAAACGGGCGGTAGATAACTCGCGAAGACTTATGTAAAGCTAACAAATATCATAGCATTCGCCAAAATAATAAAAAATATATGGAAGAAATTCTAAAACGCAGCTGTTCGATATTTTGCGAATCTTTCAGTAATGGCTTGATTTATTTGGAACTCCATTTTAAATTCTTAATGAGCAGAAAGTCGCACAATATTTTCGTAATTTAACCGACTCTGAATCTCTAACGTTTTAGAAGATAGCAATAGTGTCAAAGATTAAATTGACCACCCTGTATATATTTATATATACATATGTATCGCATCGATAACTCCAAAAAACGTCAATTTTGCTCAAATTTGGTGAGTGCCATCCTTTTGCAAGTTACTTGGATGGGTTCGTTGGCCAGGAAAATCGGTCCAGTGTTTCCGCGAATATTTTGTGTTTTCTTTCGGAAAATTTTATATCTCCAGAAAAAAAGTTATGGCAACCAGATTCGGTACGCGGGTGTATATCATAAGGAGTAAACTATGTACCAAAATTTAGACCTTTATGTTAAAACGAAAACAAGTTATAAGTACTTAAAAAAGCATGTTTGCCGTTTTCGTCTAAAAACGTCAAAGTCGCGATTTGAAATGTCAAAATTAGCACCAGCAATGAATCTGAAACGAATATGGGTTATGTAGGAAAAATATCGCGAGAAGAGTGTTTAAGAAACCCTTAAATTTCAGCTTCAACCGTCATTGGCCTTCATTTTCCTAAAATGTTTCTAGAAAATTCATTTCAAATAGACCATTTTGCTGATGTTTTGGCAGTAGTTTTAGTTAGAGCGTTTATCGTTTATTCGACCATAAATTTTCGAGAAATTTCGTAGAAAAAAATGGCTATAAGGAGACCACGTCTTCTGAATTTAGAAAAAAATATTAAATGAGCTCGAACTAGGCATTTTAGAACCTATATCCGGGGATAGTTTCAGTTTTATCTAATTACGTATATACAGGGTGACGATTAATACGGTAAAGTTCAATATATCTGTTATTATACAAGAAACGAGAAAAAAATGTATACGTTAATTATATGCTGTCTTGGGCGGCATCTTACAAAAATATTTTGACAATCACAGGCTGGCCCATCAGTTGTTGGTGAGACAAATTTAATTTTTTTTCAAACACTCCTTATATCATTGCATTTTTGAATTTTTTATCGAATTATAATGCATCTTTGTAAGGGAAAAACTGATAGCGCTCATCGTTTTCAAGTTACTTCAATTGTTTTGCTATTTTTCACATTTTTGGCATATATCAAAAATTATTACACGGCGTTTTTACCAATGGTCCAATAAAAGTGCCGCATTTAGAGAGGTCTTCTCAAATAGTGACAACTCAATAAAGTCAAACTCCCGTCACTCAATTGTTTTAAATGGAACAAGCCTATATTTTGTCTTTCAGAAGGGAATGCATTATTAAAAATGTTTGAAGTTATTGTTTTTGGAATTCCGTGAGAAAATTCTAAATGTCCATGCAGACTTTTTTTTGGAGTTTCGGTGAAAAGATTTTTGGGGGTAAATAGCTTGAAGTTGCCAGAAATATCGAACCAGTTTGTTCTGGAAAGTTTTAGGTTTACTTTCTAAAAATGTTGTACATTTTCTAACAATGAAGTTATTTTGATAAAATATGGTACATTGTTTTTACTATATAGATGATATACTGGCAACCAAATTTGATGCCTGCTTGCATTAAAAACATTTTAATGGAAATTCACTACCCCAACGCAACTGCTGCGTCCCGACTTCTTTAATACTTAACACGTCGATGATTTTAAAATTACTGAAAATTGAGCATTCGTCTGTATAGAATATAGGCTTTGTAGTTTTCTGCTTATGATAAAATTTACCTGTAATGTCAAAAGTTTTTTATTTAGTTGGCTATAACCAAGGCAATTTGTTGAAGTATTTTAAATTATAAAAATGGTTATATACTAATAAGTGAATTAAAACGCTGAACAAGTGGTATTATATTATTATTATTGTTTTAGGCACGCATAGCTGCTTTGGAAAATTTAGAACCAACCGACCTAAACTTGTACTGTGAAGGAAGCCCGGTTAATGACGAGTCTAGAGCTTCTGAATTCAAGCTTTCCATTATTGAATACAACGTTGGCCTACTTGGTGGTAAAGTACATGGATCTTTGGCTCGTGCCGGTAAGTAAACACTTTACATCATTTATAATGATAGCCTGTTTTTATTAAAAAAGCCCACCTTAGTAGGCTGCCAAAAATGCAAATCAAGTTGGTAACAACCCGTGGGTAGCCCACCGATAACTCAAATAACACATAACCGATTCCGCCCAAATTTGGAAATTACCTTCATCGTTTTAATGGCTTGGATAAGTCCCATGGCTCTAAAAAAAAGTAAAGAAAAATTTTAAACCGCAACATTTTTTTAACTATTAAAGTGATTCGAATGAAAATTTGGTGGTTCGTGGAAAAATTAAATCCATTCAATACCTGCGCTTATTACTCATAAATTTTGAAATACCAATCCCTCATGATACTTTAAAATAATATATTTCATACTACGTTATCATCTGAAAACCCTGTGCCCCTGTCATTTGCGTTTGCATGCTAGTAGCTAATCTGTCAATGACAGTTGCCAATCGGCAAATCTCAACGATTTGCCATGAATAAAAATTGAGTATCGTCTGATTTTGCTAGTTTGTGTATATGTACTATTTATTGATAAGTAATTAATATTTATTGATAATTATACATGACATCGTGACAAATAGGTTTTAAAGTTGTGCTTGTCCAAGATGAAATTTTGACAGGTTGTATCTAAATATTATAACCAAGATTTTCAGGATGACAATATTAATTACTTGAAGGTTGACAAACCAAATTATAAATTCTCATCTACTATTCAATTAAATTCTGAATTTTAGCTAATGTCGTTACTCACAAAAAACGCAAACCATTTAAAACGATCATCCATCTTCATTTGTTCTTCTTTTTACGATATTTACTAAAATAAACCTAAATAGGGCTGGGAATTTACAGAGCATATAACTTCAAAATATCCGTACAAGGTAAACGCTAAATTTGCAGTTTACCTTATGAACAGTTTAGATAAATCGACTGCTAATAGATAGTTCGGTATGTTGTATGTACCTCTACATTATTTTTATACTTTGCTTCCTTGCATTTTCTGAAATAGTTACATTTAAACTTCTACGCTGTCCTGGTGCGGTAGGTTCAAAGGCGTTTAAAGGTGGTATGGCTGCAAAATGTGAAAAAGAAAGCTTTTAGAGTCCCACTGAGCTTTCCTTTTTAGTGAATTTTTCTGGAAAAAAATCACTAATTGGGAGATCCCGACTTTCGAATTTTGAATTTTTTTCTCCAAATAAGCAAATAAGCGTTAACTAGGATCCCTAGAAACCATATCCGGGGTCAGTTTCAAATTTATATGTTTATATATATATATATATATATATATATATATATATATATATATATATATATATATATATATATATATATATATATATACAGGGTGGCACATTGAAAACGAAACAGACCGATTTGCGTCCAGATAATTTTTTTAAGAAACGCTGAAATACGTCAATTTTAATATTGAGGGGGGCATGTTTTGACATAAAATATATATATATATATATATATATATATATATATATATATATATATATATATATATATATATATATATATATATATATATATATATATATATGTGTGTGTGTGTGTGTGTGTGTGTGTGTGTGTGTGTGTGTGTGTGTGTTGCAAACAGTCCACAAGAGAATTACGGGACCAGGAGGAAATAGGGGTGCTGGGCGGGGAAGAAGAGAAAAACAAAATGTGAGCGGAAAGTGCAAAAAACAGCTGAGTTGCAGCTACCTATACCTCCTTATAATCCTGTTTACCCCGTCCAGAATCTCTATTTACCCGTTTCTTGGGGGTTGTTCCCAAGATATTTTTCTTTTTTACATTGTTCTTTACATTGCATTGAGGGTGGTTGTAGGCAGACAATTTTCCATTAAAGTAAAACCAATGTAAGCCTAGCGTAGTAATGCACAATCAACCAAGGGTTGCGGTGCTATCGGGGCGGCAAGGCCGCGGACGAGCCCTGAGGGAACAAAAAAAAAAAAAGCCTAGCGTGGGTGCTAAATTAAAGAAAAATAACATAATGATGCTTTAGGGGTAACTACAAATTTGTTTTAGGAAACATCATAAGTTGCTTTGTTTGCAAAAACTAGTTCGATTGGTTTGACCAAAACAAGACCATCCAAGCAGTTAATAGGGAAAAATACCTGCCATATTTATAATTTTCCAGGCAGATTCCCTTTGAAAATAATTAATGTTTTCCTGAAAAACACATTTTTTAAAAGAGACTTATTAATTTAAAGAATTAGTTTAATAATATATCTTACCAATAGTCTACAATTTTTGAGAATTTACTACTATTATGTACTTGCTGCGGCCCAAACTTTTTTAATGGGTCACTTTTGTTACTGTCAATTTCAATCACTAATAATCAAAATTAAACATCAGAATAACTCCGGTTACCTTGCTTTGCCAGTTATACTGTTAAACATGTATTAAAAATTTATAATATGAAAATTCAACTTTAAAAATAACATAAACTAACCTCGCATTCCTGCATTGCTTATCCACAACTATAATACAGTCTAGTACTAGTTTAAATTTCATAGTCTAGAGGGATTTAAGGTCTAAAATAAAATGTAGGCACTACTGGTCAGCATTTTTAATCGTTCTTGTAATTTTATAAAATAATTTCTGAGTTACCAATTTACCGATCCGTTAACTACGAGGTTAATTTGATATTTCAGTACATACATGTTTTCTTTAATGTTTGCAGGTAAAGTAAGGGCTCAGACTCCCAAAGTGGAAAAACAGGAGAAGAAGAAAAAGAAGACGGGTAGGGCCAAGAAACGTATGCAGTATAACAAGAGGATTCTTAACGCGCGTAACACTTTCGGAAGACGTGTAGGACCCAACTCTAATTCCTAATATAATTTATAGTATTTATAGTTTTAATGACAGAAAATGATACGTACTACGTTATTTACTTTGTATTTAAGTTCTTTAATAAACATGTATAATAATTAACCCTTTATTTTTATTGATTCTCTGCGTTCCTATAAATTAAACATCCTTACAAAAAATTCACTATATCGCTATGTATTTTAAACAAACTACGGTGACTTGATAGAGACAGTGGGCCCTTGGGTGGTATCATTTTCTATTGCCTTGCCAGTCTCATGGTACCAAATCGGTAATGAATTCACAAACTGTGTTTGTTTCATTCGCTATTTAAGTGTACGAAGTAGTGAGTTTCGTAGCTTTTGAGTTTTGAGACTTTAATTAAAGACAATTGTTTCCATTATCATTTCAACTGTGGAAAAGGTGAGTGGAATGTAATACGTGTAGATCGTAATCAAATCAAAACAAAATTAATTGTATATGGCTGGGTATTGATGTTTCAAAATAAATTCTTTATTTTATTGCAACCAACAAACATGTAACTTTTTTTCAAGACTTGATATTATTTTCCGCTAGCTGTTTTGTTCTGTTTAAAGGCAGAATATCAATTTGAAGTTATTCTTTGTTAAGAAAAGGAGTTCATATGCCAGGTATATTTCCCATTGCCATATTCTAAAAAAATGTGAATATACTTGTTGTATTCAGGCTAAAAATAGTGAGTAAAGGACTAAATTTTAACAAAAATTACATGATAGCAATAGCAAAATATAAAGAATTTTTGTTTTCTCATCCCTGATTTGGTCAATGATTCATAGGATTATTTATTCTCAAATTTTACTGGTATTATTTAAATACAAATTACGATTAATAACAGTGTCCGAAAGTTAAGGCTAATATTTTGAAAGGCGACTTGTACAATATATTGATATATTCCACATCCCACATATTTGATTTATTACATCACACATCTTTTGTAATATTGAAAGATACGACCGAAAATTTTCCCAGAATATTTGGTTAGATTTTCGTGGACAACCAGTAGGAAAAGGAGCCAGTAGGAAAAATAAAGTACCTACCAAATTTAATCAAAATCAGCTTATTATTTTTTGAGTTATCGGCATGACACGTTTATATATATATGGAGCGAGTTCGCTCCATTCAAATCCGCAGGCTGCGATGGGATTTTTCCAGCCCTGCTCCAGAGGGGCCTGGATATACTGCTTCCCAACATAAGGGAGGCTGGCCAAGGTGTACAGGCTAATCAGCCTAACATCCTTCCTACTTAAGGCATTGGAAAAGTTAGTAGATAGGTTTATGTTGGGAGGGATCCTCAAGGATCATCCCTTCCACACAGGTCAGCACGCGTACCAGCGGGGGAAATCGACGGAGACGGCGCTCCACGCTGTGACGCGGAAGGTGGAAAGGGCTCTACACTACGGGGAGAGCACATTAGCTGTGTTCTTCGATGTGGAGGGGGCCTTTGATAAGGCAAGGACGGATACGGTCTGTAACGCCCTACAGGAGAGGGGAACGCCGAGGTCCCTAACAAGCTGGGTGGCGAGCATGCTGGAGGACAGGAGAGTGTCGCTGACCTTGAGGGGCCGAGGGCTGGACGTTGGGGTGACGGGCGGCTGTCCCCAGGGGAGCTGCCTTTCGCCTCATCTATGGTGTCTGGTCATGGACGGCCTCTTGGAGCGGCTCTCTGAGAATGGCTTCTACGCCCAGGCGTACGCTGATGATGGGCTGGTCTTAGTCACCGGCAAATTCCTCGGCGTCGTCTGTGAGTGCATGCAAGCTGCCTGTAGCATAATCGAAAGGTGGTGTGGTGAGCAGGGACTCTCCGTAAACCCGGCGAAGACGGAGATGATCCTATTTACCAAGAAGAGGAAGGTAGAGGGGTTCAGGGCGCCCGTGATGTTTGGAAAACCTTTAGCTTTAGTGCGGGAGGTCAAATATCTGGGGGTGATCCTGGACCCGAAACTAACATGGGGGTCGCAAATAGAACGAGTTGTGAGGAAGGGAGTGGCGACCCTCTGGCAGCTGCGTCGTGTGATAGGGAGGACCTGGGGAGTTAATCCCCGGATCCTTCATTGGATCTACACTGCGATCGTCAGGCCGAGAATCCTCTATGGGGCGTTGGTCTGGTGGTGTGAACCAAACAACCAGCAGGAAGCTGGCCAAACTCCAAAGGCTGGCTATCCTGGGTATCACAGGCGCTATGAGGACGACACCCTCAGCCGCGCTAGAGGTCCTGTTGATGCTGCCACCGCTTCCCATCTGTGTCAGAAGGGAGGCTATGGCGTCGCATCTTAGGATCCGGGACTCAGGTAACTGGAGCGGAGAGGGAGCAGTAATAGGGCATGCAAGAGTCGCCAAGGAGGTGGAAAAGGAAATTCCGATTTCCGCCATAAAGGTGAGGGATGCCGAGGACGATATTAGGTTGACTAGGCCATACACCCTCAGGATCCCCAGTAGGGATCAGTGGAGGGAAAATGAGGTTGCATTCCAGCCCGCAAGCCTGGACTGTTTCACCGACGGATCGCGGCTGGAGGACCAGCAATCCTCCGGGGCAGGAATATACATCGAGGGCCTGGGGGTGCGCGAGAGCTATGCTCTTGGCGCATACACCACGGCATTCGAAACAGAGGCGTATGCTATCCTGTCTGTGGCCAATAGACAGGATGTGAAGATGAGTCCCGAGAAATGTGTGTGCATTTCCTCGGATAGCCAGGCGGTCCTCCGGCCAGTCTGCGCGGCCAGAATCAGGTCACCCCTGGTTCAGGAGTGCGCTGACGCCCTCAGAGGGCTAGCCAGGACGAAGGAGGTCAAACTGGTGTGGGTTCCGGGACACTGTGGCGTGGCGGGGAATGAGGTGGCGAATAATCTCGCAAGGCTCGGTTCCCGGCGGCCGTTCTGTGGCCCGGAGCCTGCGATAGGCATAAGTAGGAAGACAGTCTCTGTCGCCTTAGACAGGTGGACCGAGGAAGCAATGGAGAGGCACTGGGGGTCGGTTGATGGCTGCAGGCAGGCGAGGGACTTCGTGGAGGGGCCGGACAGAGATAAAGCTGTCTGGCTACTCGGAAGGAGTCGACCTACGCTTCGCCGCATCCTCGGGGTGCTGACAGGCCACTGCGCCCTTAGAAGACACCTCACATTGATAGGCGTAGAGAGGGATCCCATTTGCCAGGAATGTGGCGAGGATGAAGAAACGTCCTACCACTACCTGTGTGAATGCGAGGCTTTTGGGAGTCTTCGAGCAGAATTGTTCGGATCAAGGACTCTGCAGAGGAATCAGGTAAGTACCGTCCAATTGAAGACCGTCATGGCCTTCATCTTGAGGTCGAGGCGGTTTGGCGACGGAACCGAGGAAGAGTAGAGCATGGTTGCTGGGTTGCTGGGGTTGGCAAAAAGGGCCCATTGTGGCCTACTTGCTTGGCGTTGGCCTCCCCACCACTGCTACTACTACTACTTATATATATATATATATATATATATATATATATATATATATATATATATATATATATATATATATATATATATACAAGCCAGGTGTTTTTCAATAGTAGCTCAAGATCGTTTCAAAAACTTTTAATTTTTTGAGATAAAAAATGAATTTTGGTATGTAACTATATGACATAAATCCAAATTGATTGGGGTATTCAGTTGATTTCGGTCACCACCGGTTTCACCAGAAATGTCTGTAACTTTTGACTTTTAATTTGGACCTCCTCTATTTTTTCTGCTTGATTTGATAGAAACTAACCTTCTGAATACAATCACACCTCATATGACATCTTTTGACATTTCCGCTTAAAAAAATAACATTTTAAATTTCAATCTAGAGTGTCACCACTATGTCAAAACCATTATTTGTGATCATGGATATTTATTACCACAACCAAACAAAATGCTTTGTTTTCTTGCAGATTCCGCTTTTTTTTTAATAGTTATACGTCAATGTATATGTTTTCAATTATAATACATGTTTTATTTTCTTCATTAGGTTCGTTACGCGTTTTCTGTTCTAATTTTGGAAAATGTTATGGCAATAACTTCTAGTTTAGACGTTTTGTTTCTCAAAATGATTAAAATCTTTTGTTTAATAAATGTTTTTTTTTAATAAGATTTGAGGACCTTTAAACCCATTAGAAAAAGAGAGTATCCTATATTAAAAAATAATGGTTTTAACATAGATTTTTAACATTATTTTTTTAAACGAAGATATCAAAAGTTGACATATGAAGTGTCATTGTATTCAGAATGTTATTTTCTATTAAATAAGACAAAAAATGCCGGAAGTTCAATTTAAAAATTAAAAGTTGCAGACATTTCCAATGAAACTAGAAGCGACCAAAACAACAGAATACGTCAATCCATCTAGATTGATGTCATATATTAACATTACAAATTTCATTTTTTGATCTCAAAATATAAAATAGTATTGGGGTGAGCCACTTCAAAACCCGCGGTATACATACATACATACATATACATATACATATACATATATATATATATATATATATATATATATATATATATATATATATATATATATATATATATATATATCTGTCTGTCTGTCTGAAAGGGTAGCCAATATATGTGTTTTTAAAAGAATTTTGCCTGTATTATAGTTCCAGAAAATCTTGACACAAAGATCACCTCTAGTGCGATTTTCTTAAAAATTTACTCATTTTAAAATGGCAGCCGCAATATTTTTCTATCGTCATTGACTGAGCTAGCCTCAAGTTAAAAAATGTTTAAAAATGGGGAGTCAGAGAATGTATAGATGGGGAATTCTGGACTCACCGCCACCACCGCTAGGCAAATACGCATGCGTGGAGACGAAGCAGGGTGGCGGGTTGGATATAGAGAAAAAGAGGTCTAACCTGAGAAGACCTAATCCAAAATCGCTGCCACGATGGCCGACCGGAAGAGAAAAATCTGGCGAGTTTGGCGTCAAAGTGGTAAAACACACATAGCTGTTTATATCGCTATGTATTATTGTGTCTCGGTCTTGGCACATACCTCCCACAGATAAGTAGGTAGCGCATATGGCAATATTTCATTTAAATAAATTATTGTCTTTTGAGTGAAACTTGTAATCCAGTTATTTTTCGCTTTTCAGTGCCTATTTTGAAGACGGTTTCAGTTCTTTAAGATTTGCTTATTTATCCATTTTTAGTGTAAATATACGTACGTAGTAAGTACCGTATTATAAAGCTGCTGTAATATAATCATAGTGCCGTATTAGAGTAGAAATTTAAGTTACGTAGGTTATAAGAGGATTTCCCTCGATTTACCTGAGATCCCATCATCAAATCCTGATTTGGTGAGAATGGGACCACCTCAGGAGTATAACCTTTTAAACAAAAAATATTTTTTTAAATTGGTCAACAATTGACGAAAATATCGGTGAATATACATACAAAAAAGAAGCAATTGCGTTAGGATAGTGAATTTTCATAAAAATGTTTTTAATAGCAAACAAGTATTTTTGTTAAAAAAGCAGACATCAAATTCGGTTACTAGTATAGCCTATATAGTAGAAACAATATACCAGATTCCATCAAATAAGCTTTTCGACAAAACTCCAAAAAAAGTTTTTTTCATAGAAATTTAAAAAACATTCACGAAAATCAGATAACATTTTTTTAATAACTTCATAAACATTTATTATCATTCCCTTCACTTCTGAAACACAATATATAGACTGTTCTATTTAAAACAACTGAGTTGTGACATTTTGATTTTTTTAAATTCAGTCACTATTTGAGATCACCCGGTGCAAGGCATCTCGATTTTTCCAAGAAAAATATAAACGAAAACCTCCCTGAATGCGTCATTTGCATTAGACTCCAATTTTTGTTGGTAGAAACGTCGTATCACAATTTTTGATATGTGCCAAATATGTAAAAATTTGTAAACCAATTGAAATTACTCGAAAACAAACATGCATTACAAGACGACGGAAAATGCAAAAATGCAATAATATAAGGGCTGTTCGATTTAAGAAAGAAAAAATATATCGCCAACGACTTATGGGCCACCTATGATTGTCAAAAGATTTGCAGCGATTCAAATTTGAAGCGTTTAATGAAAATTTGCTAATTTCTTTTTTTACAAAGATGCATTATATTTCGATCGAAAATGCAAAAAGCAAAAATATAAGGCCTATTCCATTTAAAAAAAAAGGAAATTTGTACCAACAATGACTTATGGGCCACCTTTGAGTGTAGAAATAATGTTTAATGAATTTTCTTAAAAAAAGTCACTAATGAGGAGATCGCCACTTTTGAATTTTAAAAAATTTTCTACAAATGAGTGCTACTTAGGACCTGTGGTACTTAAATCCGAGGTCGGTTTCAGACTTTATATATATATATATATATATATATATATATATATATATATATATATATATATATATATATATATATATATATATATATTGTGTGTGTGTATGTGTTAACCGATAACTCAAAAAATCATAAGCCGCATGACGATCAAATTTGATGAATACCTTCCTTTTGCAAGTGGCTTGGAGAAGTTCAATATCCAGGAAAATCTGGTCAGCTGAGATAGATTAAACAATGCCTTGTTTTAATTAGATTGTAAGAAAAGAAATTCGGGAAGCAGTAAGTACGTTCTGGTAGCCAATTTTTATTAAATGCTTCAAATTTCAAGAGCTCAATTTGCTAATAACCTATAAGGCCAGGAAACAAGTTTTTTTCTGTGACATTTTAAGTTTATTTTCGAAAATTTTTTGTACATGTTCAAACAATAAAGTTATTTTGATGATATATGGTACATTGTTTCTACTATATAGGTCATACCAGTAACCAAATTTGATGCCAGCTTTTAAAAACAGCACATATTTGCTATTTAAAACATTTTTATAAAAAATCACTACCCTAACGCACTTGCTGCTTCCAGACTTTTTTAAGATGTAGCTCAAGTCACCTTATAAATAACGTATAAAATAGTTACTGGTACCTTGTAGAATAACAGTAATATTGAGGTTTACCGTAGAAATGCGTCAGCCTGTATATATGTAAACAGATAAAAACTGAAACTAACCCCGTAGTAGGGGACCTAGTTCGCGCTCAATGGAAAAAATATTTTAAAGGTCAAAAGTCGCGGTCTCCTAAATAGCGAATTTCTTGCACTAAAATTTGCTAAAAATTAAAGAGAATTAAATCTTAAACTCTATAGCTAAAATATTAGCGAAAGGGTCTACTTGAAATGAATTTTTGGAAACATTTTAGTAAAATGAAGGACAATGACGCTTAAAGCTGAAATTCAGAGACCCGTAAAACAAATGTTTTACAACATTTTCTCTACATATCCCGTATTAGCTGCAGGTTCTGTGGCTAAATGTTACCAATTCTGACTTTGACGTTATAAGAGGAAAAGCTATCAAATTTTCAAAGTAACCTTTCTGGCATTTTTTGACCTTTTTTCACCAAGAAACTTAGTCTTTGTCTGTAACATACATAGGATTCTGTTATCCACACAAAATATTTTACGTTTGTGCATTTATCTGATCATCAGTGGCGGCCAAAATGTTTTTTTTTAAATGCCACATTTTTTCCTTTAACTATATACGACTTAATTTTGGTACATAGTTTACTTTTTGTGACACAAACGAGCGTACCAAATTTTACTGTTCTTACTTTGCTATTGCCGGAAATATAAAATTTTCCGGGAAAAACTGGGCCTATTTTCCAGGCTAACGAACTTATGCAAGCCATTTACAAAAAAATGTACTCACCAGATTTGACCGAAATCCGCCCATTATTTTTTGAGATATCGGTGGGATACACACGCATATATATATATATATATATATATATATATATATATATATATATATATATATATATATATATACAGTGTGTTTTAAACTGGATGGGAATGTATTGCTAACTCCGTTATTATTAGAGATAGGGAGACAGTTAAATTAGCAATGAATCTCATGGTCGTTCCAAATATGACTTGTATTTTGCCCTGCATATTTTCGTTTTCTAGTTATTTTGAGGGAACCAAAATTTATCGATTTCTTTTTTCTTCAATATCTAAGTAGGCGTTCATCTAAGACTTGCACATTATCAAAACACTTTTCACAGAGTATTCTTTTTGTGCTATTCTCAGCTTCGAATTGTCATTTGTTTTTTAGCTACAGGTATCAACGTTTGTTTTTATTATGGCAGCCATATTTGACTTTTTGCTTATGTGATAGCCTGTGAAAAGAGCTTTCCAATAATGTACAACATGCTTGAGATATCTTATAATTGCACTGGCAATTTTGAGAACAACTGGTTGGGGGATAGTAGGCTATGAAATCCAATACCAGGAAACAAATGACAAAAAAAGTGTTCAAAAAGCAGTAGGCCATGGAGTCTAACAATAGACTTCTACTTTTAACATAATTTTTCGTAATGATTCACAATAAAAAAATATTGTGATTTAATTTATAATACTTAATTAGGTAATAATGCTAGGTACAGTTTAATAACGAAACCCGGAAATAACAAATAGAAACCTAAACTCCACGAAACAACACAATTAGAAACGGAACTCAACAATTAATCATAAAATAGAAACTTAAAAATACACTAAATAGAAAATTGTTCAATATGACCACCGTTTTGTTCAATGCACTTAATACACGTTTTTGAAACATGCCTGCAAACTCTGGTGAGGGTATTTTGGTTAATATGATTTATATCTTCCGTGATAATGTTTCGTAATTCATTGATATTTTGTGATGGATCGAATTTATACACATCATGCTCCAGAGTACCCCAAAAATAAAAATCCATAGGTGTTATAGCAGGATTCTTCTAAATGTTGGTAAGATATCATTTGTCAATAGATTAAGATACTTTTCCCCAGTTAAATTATTTACAAAAAAGAAAGGACCAACAATGAAGTTACCTGAAATTTTTTAAAATTAACTGTCTAATCTACAAACAAAAGTAACAGTTTTAGTGAATTTTCTTTAAAACATTCACTAATGATAAGATCCAGAGTTTTGAGTTTTGAAAAAATTTCTTCAAATGAGCGCTATTTTGGACCCCTGGAACCCAAATCCGATGTCGGTTTCACACTCTGTATGTTATATATATATATATATATATATATATATATATATATATATATATATATATATATATATATATATATATATATATATATATATATATATATATATATAGCTCCTGGGTTGGACTCGATCACTGTGGAGAACTTGAAGGAACTCGTACATGTTATTGCAGTCCCTCTGACTATCCTAATCAACAGATGCATAGAACTTGGTATCTTCCCAGACATTCTAAAGAAGACAGTAATAAAACCATTGTTTAAAGGAGGAAACAGGGACGAAATGCCAAATTATAGGCCGATATCCTTATTATCGAATGTGGCCAAGGTTTTCGAAAAAATTATTTGTCAGAAAATAACAAGCTATTTAAAGAAGCATAACATTTTATCAGAATCGCAGTTTGGCTTCAGAGAGGGTCTGTCAACACAGAATGCGTTAAATACCCTAACTACAGGAATTTATTCTGCCCTGGATAAGCAAAGACAAAGTATTTGCATCTTTCTAGACGTCGAAAAGGCCTTCGACGCTGTTGATCACAGGATTCTTCTCAAAAAATTGGAGGGTATCGGTTTTAGGGGGATTATTTGCGGTCTAGAAGGCAGTGCACAAGGATTGACGACAGCTGCAGCGATTTTGAGGTGGTTGAATTTGGCGTTCCTCAGGGTACAGTCCTGGGTCCGTTGTTATTTAGTTTGTATATCAATGATATATTTGATGTGCAGACAGCTGGTAAAGTCATTGGTTTTGCAGATGATACTGCAATTCTATATGAAGATTGTTCTTGGCAGCGGCTAAAGACCAAAATTGAAGATGATTTTGTGAATATTAAGGGGTGGTTTGATGCCAATGGGTTGACTATTAACACAAAGAAGACGAAGTATGTTGCATTTGCCTCCTATAAGTCACACCTGCCGTCATTTAGTACACTGCAAATAGTTTGTAATGACCAATGTATCCAAATTGAGGCGGCACAAAAAGTTAGGTATTTGGGGATCATCATAGATCAACATCTGCGTTGGGATGAGCATGTTGGTGTGGTTGTTAAAAAGTTGAGGACCATTTTGTATAAGTTTAAATACCTAAAAGCCTTTCTGAAAACGGTGTGTCTTAGAATGGTCTATTCGGCATTGGTTGAACCCCTTCTTACATACGGGATTGTAGTTTGGGGTGCTGCGTTGAGTTGTCACCTGAAAAGGTTGGATATAATTCAACGTTGGTTCCTGAAACAAATTTATAATAAGTGCTACACTTACCCGTCTGAATCGTTGTACGCTGAAGCAGGAGCTAATGATATTAGGCAACTTTTTTCATTGGCTGTGTTGACGTACGTAAGAAAGAATGATCGCATCTCTAGAATAGAGCATTCGTACATAACTAGGCTAAACGCAGCAGCGGCCGCTCAAACGAACAGAGCAATTAAGACTGTGGGCCAGCGTAGTTATACTTAAATTGCACCAAGAATTTATAATACTCTTCCAGTCAATATCAGAACTGCACCAACTTTACGTTCTTATGTGAGGATGGTGAAAGCATGGGTTTCGAAATCTAGACACATCATTCATGGTTTAGTACACAGATAGGTGTTAAGCAGGTCGTATGATATCTTTTGCGATGTTGTACCGCACAGTAATGATTTTAAATATGCACACTTTTTTTTATTATTATATACATTTGTGAGAGTGTACATTGTACATGTGAAAATGTGTGAGAGAATGTGTTTGTGTGAGTGTGCTGGTGGGTGTTTTTGGTTTTTGCGCCTGTGGGTGTGTGTGTGTGTTCTTGTGTTCATTACTTAGTTTTGTATACTTTGCTTGGTCTAGATGTATCCACGCAGAAGTCTCTGACTTTTGTGGATCTCTCCAAGATTTATTATGTTCAGTAGATCTATGTATGTTATTGTTATTGAACTGTATTTTGAAAAAATAAATCTATTATTATTATTATTATTATTATTATTATTATATATATATATATATATATATATATATATATATATATATATATATATATATATATATATATATATATATTTATGTGTCACACCGATGACTAAAAGAATAAGGGACTGATTTTGATGAAAAATGGTGAGTACCTTTATTTCCCAAGTGGATTGGATAAGTTCGTTAGCCAGGAAAATCGGACTGGTTTTTCTCGGAAAATTTTGCGTTTTCTTTCCGAAAATTTTTATATCTCCGGAAATACGAAAGTTAGGGCAACCATATTGGGTATGAGGATTTAAATAATAAAAGGAAAACCATGCGCCAAAATATGAATCTCTACGTTAAAATAAAAATAGTTATAAGCTTTTAAGTTTTTCTTCTTAAAACGTCGAAAACGTCTCCATTCAAAACGTCAAAATTGACGTGTTCTAGATAGAGTACCTAAATGAATACCGCTATGCAGTATAGTGTCGTGAGAGGTTCGGAAGCCTTAAGTTTCAGCTACAATCTTCATTGTTCTTTATTTTATTAACCTATTTGCTGAACATTAATTTAAAATAGACCCTTTATGTGATGCTTTGGTAGCGGTTTCAGTTATTTATTTAATTATAATAATCAGATTACGTTAATATTTAGCGTTTTTTGTTCAATTGGAAATTGTGGCCTTAGGAAAGACCTTACCATATACAAAAACGAAGATTTCTATGTTTATAGAAAATTGAGTTATTCAAATTTGAAGCATTTAACAAAAATTTACTCGCATAACGCACTTGCTGCGTCCCGAATTTTTGTTCATAGCTTAGATAAGGCTACATGTATTCTCACCATAATTAGAACCACAGACCGGTTTCGCTATAATTAGAGCTCGTCGGTACGACATACTAATTACAAAGAGAACATACCTATAAAGTAATACGGCTATGGTAGCCAGCCTCCTAGAACATTGTGAGATGTACGACAGGGTCGCTATCTCGGTGCGGAACCAGCTGGTATGTTGTGATGACAGCTCCAAATATCACAAAATTTTATAAAATGGGCAGTGTGTAAAACCAACTAACAATTTTGAACATTGTCACCCTGGCCCATTTATTTTCTAATATAGAGACAAAATAAGTTAATTAGCCCAATTGGATCAGTTTTTCAAAAACATATGTTATATATAGTTTTCAGAAAAAAAAAATGTGCTTCGAAAAATTACAATTTTTATATTTAGTATGTTGCCCTGGTAGAGACTTTACTATATACCAAAATTAGAGTTTCTGGGTTTTTGTATTTTGTTTCTTTATCATGGGTTTATTTCCGCGACTATGTCCAATCACCGAACCCAGTGAGTAGCTTCACCTCACTATCCAGTAAGATTTGGCGAAGGCATTCCATTTTTGTAAAGAGGGTAGCGATCTTTAATGTGCTCCCCAACACATGGTATACCGCGGGACGTTCCCTCCAAAGGGCGAACATGAAGAAATTCACCTTCTACTCAAACACAATGCAAGAGCCCCAGCCAATGCTCATTTTCTAGTATGTACTGTAAAGCACTTTGACGCTTTTACTTAAAATCAAACCCAGGAGCCTTGAAAGTATAGGTTTTTACAACTGGACGACCGGGCTTGCTAACAGCAAAGTTTATGTTAGAATTCTACCAAGCCCATTATAACATATTTCCCATGGTGATTTGCTAAACTAATATAGATAATACAATTTGTTTTATTTTCTAGAAAGACGTGGTATGAAAATATTTATAGTAGTAATAAAATAAGTAGGTATCCTAAATAAAGTAAATCAGATAAGTTTTTCTTTAACTAAAATATAATAGTCATTAACGCAAAGGGATTATATTGAAATTCCGAGAAGTTTTAGAAATAATCAGACAATTTACGAAGGAAGATAATCTTCTTAGTTGATGTAAATCACTACTTCTACCTTTTCCAAATTTGTTCGTGGAAGACACTATACAAATATAAGTGCATATCTGGTGATTTTAGCATTTTAGTTTATACAGGGTGTTCAAGGTAACAAGTCACATTACCTTTTCTGTAAAACTGTGGAAGACAGATGAGAATATTAAATACAAAAATTGTTTGTATTTACACAATCTTCTATATTAGTGAATTTTTATATTGAGAAAACCACTAATAGAGAGGTACCGATGGTGAGACTTTGCAAAATTTTGTCCAAATGAGCGCGCACAAGGACGCCTAGAACCCATATTCGTGGTCAGTTTCAATTTATATATATATATATATATATATATATATATATATATATATATATATATATATATATATATATATATATATATATATATATATATATATATATATATATATATATATATATATATATATATATATATATATATTGCTATGTATAGACATAGGATAGAAATTAGAATAACAATATTAAGAAATAATGGTCAAATTATTTTAGTAGTGCAATAGAACTAATTGAATATAATTTAAATGGAAATCTAAAGAGGTTTTATGTTGTTATTTTATAAGAATTAGTATTAAGTTAAAGTAAAATATATTCATAATGCAGTAGATATCGTGAAATAAAAAGCAAGATAAAGTGAAACAAACAATTTTTTGTATGGTTTGCTATCTAGTGATAAGAGACTTGTGGTGAGATTGATAGTCGTGAAGAACCGGTTGAGAGGTCGAAGGCAAAACAGCCGAGAGGCAGTAAAATAGGGATTCAGCTGGAGAACGTTGAGGAGTGAAGAGGTAGAAGGTGCCTGGTCCACAGGAGAGGTGCCTGGTAATAATATAGTTGCCAGGGGTAGTTAAGCAAGAAGATAATGACTGAAAATAAATAAAACAGTTAAAGCTAATCAACCAAAACAACAGAATTTCATAAAAGAAATCCAAATACCATCTTTGTGGACATGGTGTACAGGAATGTGTAAGGTGACCGATAATTAACAAGCCAAATCTCTGGTTCTAACAATGTAAGTGATTTGATACTGAATAATATGTTTCTGTTATTAATAACCTGTTATGGTATATTATGCAACTAATTTGTCCCTTAATTTGTTATTTAATATTTGTGAATTTTAATTTCAATGGGTAATCACCATTAAAGATGCCTAACTTTGTATAAAACAATGTAAGTAATTTGATACTGAATAATATGTTTCTGTTATTAATAACCTATTATGGTATATTATGCAACTAATTTGTCCCTTAATTTGTTATTTAATATTTGTAAATTTTAATTTCAATGGGTAATCACCATTAAAGATGCCTAACTTTGTATAATTAGATTTTCATTTAAATCTCCTGGCCTTCATAATAGAAGTGGTAATGCATAATTAAAATAGAAAAAGACCAAGTAATTAGCAAAGACCAATTATACAAAAGAATTACCAAAAATAAAAATAAAAACAAGTTGAATCCTTAAAATCCTGAGAGGGTTGAGCAAATGGAAATTAGAAGTAATTAAGACGGTAAGTGAGTAAAATAAATTATCTTCTAATTGACAGGGTAATATTTGCAGGTTTTGGCTAATTAAAAGTATATTAGATAATGATATTGGCAAACAGTGAGTTGCCTGGCGTCCAACGGTATAAATTATTAATATAAAGATGTATTAGAAATTAGATTTATGATTAGAAGTAATTAATGTAATATCAGCATCTAATTAGTAATTAACAAATCATTAATTAAAAAGCCAGACCATAGCAATATATATATATATATATATATATATATATATATATATATATATATATATATATATATATATATATATATATATATATATATATATATATATATATATATATATATATATATATATTAGTATCCAACCGATAACTCAAAAAGTAATTAATCGAATTGGATGAAACTCGGCAGGTACCTTTCCTTTATTAGTAGCCTGGACGAGATCGTTAGCCAGGAAAATCTAAGAAGGTTTTCCGGGAAAATTTGTAGTTTTCTTTAAAAAAAAGTTATTTCCGAAAATTACAAATTTATTTTAATGAAACTTTGTGATATGTTGTCCTAAGAAATACCTTACTATGCACCAAAATTCAACTTTCTAAGTTTATAGAAAATTAAGTTACCCAAATTTGAAACAATTAATAAAAATTGACTACCATAACGCACTTGTTGCGTCCAGACTTTTTCTAAAAGGTAGCTCAAGTCACCTTATAAATAACTTCTAAAATGGTTACTGGTATCTTGTAGAATAACCGTAATATTTAGCTTTACCGTAGAAATGCGTCAGCCTGTATATATGTAAACAGATACAAATTGAAACTAGCCCCGTATATGGGTCCTAGGGGACCTAGTTCTCGCTCAATGGAAAAAATCTTTTAAAAGTCAACAGTCGAGGTCTCCTCAATAGCGAATTTCTTGCACGAAAATTTGCTAAAAATTATAGAGAATGAAATAATAAACTCTATAGCTAAAACTACTGCTAAAGCATTAGCGAAAGGGTCTACTTGAAATGAATTTTTTGGAAACATTTTAGTAAAATGAAGGACAATGACGCTGAAAGCTGAAACTCAAGGACTCCTAAAACAATTTTTTTTGCAACGTTTCTCTACATAGCCCGTATTAGCTTTAGGTTATGTGCCTAAATGTTTCCAATTTTGACTTTGACGTTATAAGAGGAAAAACTATCAAATTTTTAAATTAATTTTTCTGGCATTTTTTTACCTTTTTTTCACCAAAAAACTCAGTCTTTGTCTGTAACATACATAGGATATTGTTATCCACACAAAATATTTTACCTTTGTGCATTTATCTGATCATCAATGGTGCCCAAAATGTTTTTCTTTAAATGCCACCTTTTTTCCTTTCACCCTATACGTCTTAATTTTGGTACATAGTTTACTTTTTGTGACACAAACGAGCGTACCAAATATTACTGTTTTTACTTTGATATTTCCGGAAATATAAAATTTTCCGAAAGAAAACACAAAATTTTCCGGGAAAACTGGGCTGATTTTCCTTGCTCACGAACTTGTCCAAGCCATTTACAAAGAAAAGGTACTCACCAAATTTGACCGAAATCGGCCCATTATTTTTTGAGATATCGGTGAGATACACACACACACACACACACAAATATATATATATATATATATATATATATATATATATATATATATATATATATATATATATATATATATATATATATATATATATATATATATATAATTGTATAAAAGAGGGTTTGTATTTTTTTATGTGTATTTTAACTATTTAAGTATTTTGTTGTGTTTATGTAGAACAATTTTGATTAAATTTATTGTTGGGCGCCTTCTATTTAACATATGATATTTTTGTTCTTTGAATTTTATCTGATTTGTGAATTTATTTATAATTTTATTGTATCAACAGTTTTTTTTTAAATTTTAGGTCACTTGTTTTAGCCCTTTACGGCAAAATTTATGTTTCTTTTAAAAATGTCAAATTATTATTTTTGGCTAAACTTTTAGTCTATGAAAATTCCCTATTATATTTGATGTATTTATTTTCACTATATATATATATATATATATATATATATATATATATATATATATATATATATATATATATATATATATATATATATATATATATATATATATATATATATATATATACCAGTTCAAAATTAGTCAAATACATTTATAAAATCTAATAGAAAACAACAGTTTTGTGATATTATTTTAAATAAACCAATACGACTACGTTTCGCGGCTATTTCGCAATTTGCGAGTATATGAATCTAGCTTTCGTACAAGACTATACTAAAATCCGGTCGACGCTGAAAGCAAGCAACTTTTAAATTAAGCTTGGACGCTCAACACACGTAGGTATGTCTAATTTTAAGCGGAGGACTGTACCTGGTTGAAACGTACAATATGAGAAAAAGAGAAGTACGCTTTAACGTGCTATTTACTAAAATAACTAAAAAAACTAACCTGCTAAATCATCGATAATAAAAATGATGGATCTTGTAACTCATTTATCAGTATCGTTGTCATTTTGTGAGCAGGTTTTGATACTTGTAAAGAACATTGTCGTATGCTAAAATTTAGCGCATTGGAAAGCAACCATTTTCCCGGTATTATAAAAGAAATGGGCCAGGTCTGACAATTTACAAAATTGTTAGTCGATGTAGACATGTATCTATCTATAACATTTTGTGCCAACTAGAGCTGTTTTGACAACATACTATCTGGTTCCGCACCGAGATGACGCCTCTGTCGTAGATTTTACAATGTTCTACGTTTTGACATGTTCCAATAATTCTTGTAACTTCCATTGTTTAGATTTTTATCTACCCTTTATTTAAACAGTTTAACGGTACAGGTAGCATCACCTGTCTTTGTCCAACATTGTAGATATTTCATTACAGAATTTGAAGTGCTGTCGCGGATTATTTTAATTTTAAATTCGAATAACTATTTTTCTTTGATCAAAAGACTTGAAGATTGGTACACAACCATGTCTGTCTATGTCCTTTTAAGTTGTAAGTTTCTGTTTCAATCACTTAAATAATTTGAGAGATATTGCGTTTTAAAAAATGTTTTTTAATTTTTTGTTAAGAACAACTGGGCATTAATATCTGATAAATGAACTCATCCAAGCCATTAAGAAAATAAGGGTAATTCTCAAATATGGTCCAAATCAGTATAGTATTTTTTGAGTTATCGGTTGGATATATATATATATATATATATATATATATATATATATATATATATATATATATATATATATATATATAAAAGCATTTTAGCGGACTATGGATGTTAATTGCACTTGTTGATATTAAATCCATACGTAAACATTTAATATACTTTATTATTTCACTAACTGAATAAACTATATGATACATTTAACTATAAAACAATCACAGACAGCACATAACAGATAACTGACCGAGCGTGGAGAGACGTATCTTCACTGTGTCGGTTGGTAGCGAGGAGAGAGAGAGCGAGAGATCCCTGGTGTCTCTTATATAGTAGTTCTTGACAGCTTGCTGTCGAATAACGTAACGCAACGTTTAGCTGTCAAGAGAAACATAGGGTAGTGTTGACGAAAACACTGCGGTCGGAACCACCGCCACATACTTCCCTCTCAGTGGCAACGCTATTAGTTCAAGTATCTTCGTGGAAATCGAACTCTACGTCCATGGCGTGTAGTTTGAACGGGAACGGGAACTTTACTGTCACTTTCAGTTTCACTAGGTGTTGGACTTTCACTGTCACTTTCAGTTTCACTAGGATGTCTCTGAGGCTGGAAAGTTGTCTGTTCGTTATCACAAAGAATGAATGCGGGTTTAAGACGGTCAACAGAAATTGTCTCTTCTCCGTGTGATTTCTTGATTTTGAAGACTTTGTCAGTTCGGGATAACACTTCAAAGGGGCCGTCATAAACTGGTTCGAGGGTTTTTCGCGGAATATCAATGCGAACAAAAACAAAAGGAGCTTCCATAAGCTTAGGATGGACAAATACCTTTTTTGCAGTATGATGTTTAAAAGGTACTGGTCGAAGTTTCCTTATGTCTTCTTTCAGCTGAGATATAAGTGGTGGAACATCATGAGCTTGTGTGCTGTTGAAAAAGTCGGTGGGAAGTTTGATTGACTCTCCGTAGACTATTTCAGCGGGTGTTGAGCGATATTCTGGAATTATGTACGATCTGAGTCCTAGTAACACAATTGGCAATTTAGCGACCCAGTTTTCGTCCATATGAGCTTTCAGGGCCTGTTTCAGAACTCTATGCCATCTCTCGATTACACCATTTGCTGCTGGGTGGTAAGCTGTGGTCTTGATGTGGTCTGCACCTAGTGTTTTAGTGAGGTGTGTGAAAAGGTGGCAATCGAATTGTTTACCTCTGTCTGTGGTGATGTATTGCGGAACACCGAAACGAGAGATCCAGCATGATAAAATAGTGTTCGCTACTGTTTCTGCTGTAATATCTGACAATGGAATTGCTTCGGGCCATCGAGAAAATCTGTCTATTATTGTTAACAGATAGCGTTGACCTTGTGATGCTGGTAATGGTCCCACAATGTCAACATTTATATGCGAGAATCTTCTCATGGCTGGGGTGTATTGTCCAATGGCACTGGAAGTGTGTCTCCATATCTTGACTTTCTGGCAGGGAATGCAAGTTTTAGACCAAAGAGATACATCGCGTTTCAATTTCGGCCAACAAAATCTATCCTGGACCAGATCGACTGAAGCTGATATGCCTGGGTGAGATAAATTGTGGATAGAATCGAAAATCTTACGGCGAAATTTGAGCGGAATGAATGGGCGAAGTTTCTTTGAAGAAGAATCGCAAATAAGATTCATTCCGTTGTCAAGAGGCATGTTTTGAAATTTGTATTAGGAAGATTTAGACTGCAGAAGGTGTTTGAGTTCCTCACAAGATGACTGAGCTTGCGCAATTTCTTAGAGTGACACAGTGGAAGAAAGTGAAATTGTTTCAATGCGAGAACAATAGTCTGCGGGAATGTTTGTAGGACCTGGTATGTAGCGAATGTCTGTGGTAAATTGACCTAGGAAGTCTAAATGTCGTAGTTGCCTTGGAGATGCTTTATCGACGCGTTGTTCAAAAGCGTATGTCAAAGGTTTGTGGTCCGTATAAATGGTGAAATGGCGACCTTCTAGGGTATATCTAAAGTATTTAACTGCCTGATAAGCAGCTAGAAGTTCGCGATCGTAGGTGCTGTAAGATTTTTGGGCTGAAGTAAGCTTTTTAGAGTAGAAACCTAGGGGTTCTAGTGTTTGATCACGTAATTGTTGGAGGGAAGCGCCTACGGCATAATCAGAAGCATCGACATGGATAATCAGTGGTAGCGAAGAAGACGGATGACCTATTAGTGTAGCGTTTTTTAGTGCCTCTTTCAAACGTTCGAATGCTTCTCGAGTCTGAGGAGTCCACTCGATTTTACGTTTGTCGCGTTTTTTGGGATTCTGGCAGAGGTCGAATAGTGGTTGCTGAATTTCCGCAGCACGTGGAAGAGAACGACGGTAGAAATTTATGAGACCTAGAAATCTTCTGAGTTTTTCAATGGTATCGGGAAAAGGCAGGTCGGTAATAGCTTTGATGCGTTCAGGAAGTGGAAATAATCCAGATTTATTTACACGAAAACCTAAAAATGAAATTTCGGCCACTCCGAATTCACATTTAGATGAATTGATACGGATGCCGTTGTCTTGAAGTGTCTGAAAAAGTTTTGCTAGATGCTCTTGATGTTCTTTTTTAGAGGCTGATGCAACGAGAATATCATCAAGATAGGAGTAGGCATAGTCAAGATGTCTTAAAATTGAATGTAAATATCTTTGAAATGTTTGTGCTGAATTACGAAGGCCAAATGGGGTTTTAGCAAATTTGAATAACCCAAATGGAGTTATGACTGCTGTTTTGGAAATATCTTGAGGTGCTACTGGGATGTGATGGAAAGCGCGAATGATATATAATTTTGAAAAAATACGTTTGCCTTCTAACTGGGCATTAAAATCCTGCAAATTTGGAATGGGATATTTGTCTGGGATTGTTTTAGCATTTAGTGCTCGGTAATCCCCACATGGTCTCCATGAGCCATCCTTTTTTTGTACCATGTGGAGGGGGCTTGACCATGGACTTTTGGAGGGTCTACAAATTCCCAAGTCCATCATGTGCTGGAATTCTAGCTTTGCTTGAGCTAGCTTTTCCGGGGGCAATCTTCTAGCTTTTGCAGTGACAGGTGGTCCTTCCGTACTTATAGTATGGAAGAACTCAACCTCTGGAAGGTTGCTAGAAGAAGTTTCCTTAAACAGGTCAGGAAATTGTTGTAGCAATTTGAAGTACTGGTGTGTCGGGTCTACGAGATGAATTTTAGAATTAAATCCTGCTGGTGGGTTAGCACCGGCCTTAAAGAGGTTTGTCTTTGTATCGATTAAACGTCTATGTTTCATATCTACAAGTAAAGCAAACTCTGCTAGAAAATCAGCGCCTATAATTGGTTGCTTGATATCGACAAGTGTGAAGGGCCAGCAGAACCTACGGCGTAAACCTAGATCCAAATCTAATAATTGTTCGCCATAGGTATGAATAGGGGTCCCGTTTGCAGCTTACAAGGTACGTTTCGATTGAAATTTCCGTTGGTCCTGAGTGGGTGGAATAACTGAAATATCCGCTCCAGAGTCGATTAGAAATTTCATATTGGAGCGTCTATCAAAAATAAAAAGGCAGCGCGTTAGGTGGCTCTCGTCTCCTGCCGCGTGGATGGAGTGCCTTATTAGTTTTCCGACACATGTTTTGCTTTGAAATTGCAAGGTTGGATGCAACGTTTGGCCTTGTTGCCAAATCGTTCATGATACCAACACGTGGAGGTTGAGGAATTTGCGGTTATGGAATTTCGAGAAAGCTTGGGTCTTTCTCGGGAGGTAGATCGGGAACGCGTTCGCAATTCGTTGACTGATGCTGTTAGCTTCTCTAATTGCGCTTCTAACTTGGCTAGCTTGTCGGGCTCGCGTGACTGAATTTCAGCCACGTTGTATTTATCTCCGGAAAATTCCACGATTTTTTCTGCTGTAACCGACAAATTTTCTAGAGAATCGTTGCTCAAAGCCAAAATTGAACGAACGTTCACTGGTAAACGTTGTAGAAATAAAATTTTAAGGAAATTTTCTCCAATCTGACTACCGGCTAAAAACTTCATTTCGCGTAAAAGTTGCGATGGTTTTCTGTCGCCTAATTCTAATTCTGTTAAAAGTTTATTTAGTTTGCGACTATCGGACTCTTCAAATTCTAATAAAAGACGTTTCATTAAATCTGAATAGGGGGTTGATGATAATGGTTGGGTTAAAAAATCTGAAATTGACTCTGCGACATCAGGATCGAGTATAGCGAGTACATGACTGAATTTTGTCTTTTCAGAACTGATCTGCGATATATCAAACTGGGCGTCAACCTGCATTTGCCAGATTTTCACGTTACGTCTCCATATAGGAGGTAATTTTATTGCAACCCTTGCCATGATATTGCTGCTTGAAGAATCTTCGGCCATTGTGAAAAAAATCAGATAATTTTTAAATTAGAAAAGACTGACCTGTTTAGATATTCGTTTTCTGTAGGCATGATCACGTGCGTGGAAGTTAGGCGACGTCGGCTGGAACATCAGGCTGGGCATCTTCGGCTTGCGGCACGGGGTCACCAATATGGATGTTAATTGCACTTGTTGATATTAAATCCATACGTAAACATTTAATATACTTTATTATTTCGCTAACTGAATAAACTATATGATACATTTAACTATAAAACAATCACAGACAGCACATAACAGATAACTGACCGAGCGTGGAGAGACGTATCTTCACTGTGTCGGTTGGTAGCGAGGAGAGAGAGAGAGAGAGAGAGATCCCTGGTGTCTCTTATATAGTAGTTCTTGACAGCTTGCTGTCGAATAACGTAACGCAACGTTTAGCTGTCAAGAGAAACATAGGGTAGTGTTGACGAAAACACTGCGGTCGGAACCACCGCCACAAGGACCATTGAAATGGGTTCCAAGCGCCCTAATTAGCGCTCATTGGAAGGAATTTTCCGAAAGTCTTACCATCGATACCTCTCTATTACTGGATTTTCTTAATAAAAAATCACTAATTAAAGATGTTAAATTGGTTAAAGGCAGTGTTTTGATTAATATTGATGTAACCTTTATGTTTGCTAGCGTCTCCACGAAGTAAACGCTAACGTATTTAAAACAGCTGTTAAAAATAAATAATATAAATAAAGAGATCTACAAAAAAGTTTAACTTTAACGACTTTTTGTATTGAACATAATATCTTTCAGTTCAACAATGAGTTTATTAAATAAGTCTAAGGCACGGCATTGGTAAACCCTATTGCCATTTATTCCGGAGCTTTACATGAGTAGAATTGAAACGGGGCTAGAGAGTGAAAGTGAGTATTTCCTAGAGTATGCTTTCGTTATTTGGATGGCAATTTTTGAAGTGTTTAACACAAACATTTGCAGAGTAGATGACTTTATTGCTAAATTGAAGAGTAAATTTGACTCTAAAGTTTACTCATAAATAAGAAATTAATAATAAACTATCCTTTCTAGATGTACTGGTTATGAAAAATCAGGACATTTTAGAATTCGACTTTCATATGAAGGAAATCACCACTTTAAGTTACATTTCAAATGACTCATGTGCGTATGCACAAAAACTGGCTAGTATATATTTTTTAGTAAATAAGTTTATTTCCGAATAACCAGAATTAGATATAGCAAAGATTTAGGGTATATTAAGAACGCGGCTGAATATAACGGATAAACTCCTTGCCCAGTCGATAAATTAATTAACAAACAAAAAAAGTCTGGACACAGCAAGTATGTTATGGTAGTAGATTTTCATAAACGTGTCTCTAATACCTACCAAACACGTCTTTTTTAACGAAATCTTGTGTCAAATTTGGTTACCAGTATAACCTTTATAGTAGAAACAGTGTACCATAGGTGCCTCATCACGATAATTTTATTGTTTGAAAACGTACAAAAATAAACAAATAATATAAACGAAAGTATCCATGAATGCGTTATTTTCATGGGATCCGCCATCTATTGGTTATCTATCATAATTTTGATATGCGCAAAAAATCTGAAAAGTTACAAAACAATCGAAATAACTTGAAAACAAGAACACTATATTTTTTCCCCACAAACATGCATTATAATTTGAGGGAAAATCCAAAAATCCAATAAAATAAGACATGTTCGATTAAAAAAAAAAGTATCACCAACGACTTAAGCGCCCCTCTGTTATTGTTAAAAAAAATTAAGATGCAGCTCAAGTCACCCTATAATCGACCTATAATTTTTTTCTCGTATCTTGTATAATAACGGGTAAAAGTGGACGTGTGCATTGGTCGAAATTCGACCGTAATTCATTAGGTTTTTAAGTTTAAACGTTATTGAAGGTTTTTTTTTAATCATAAAGTATATCTCTATAATCTCAGTGCGACTTTGACCACAGACTTTTATATGTTTGACATTCAGTATGAACGCATCTATATACATCTTTTTAACCATAGAAAAATCTGTGCTTGTCTTCGAGAGATTAGATATTAATGGTCAGCTCAGAACTAGCACATATCGGGCAAATCCGATTGTCTAATTAAAACAAAGCATTGTTTAATCTATTTGTACATACATTAGATATTGAACTGTGCCGTAGTAATCCTTTACCCTGTATATGTGGGTTCTAGGGTCTAGGGGGGGGGGGGGGGGTGCGTTCATTTGGAGAACTCTTTTCACAATTCAAATTCGCAGTCCCCTCAATAGCGATTTTTTTCTATGTAAATTCGCTAAAAATTATAGACTTTTAAACAATAAATGCTCCACTAAAACTACTACCAAAGTATCACAGAAAGGGTCTTTTTGAAATTATTTTTTGCAAATATTTTAGCAAGATGAAGCACAATGACGGTTATAAAAATATTATCTTAATATTTGGTATCCAAAACATCTGTATCTTTCCTATGAAAATGGTACATTTTTTCTTTCTATGATGTAGCCTTGATAATGGAATAAATCATTGCGAAAGCTCGGAAATATATTAAAGAGTTTTTGTTTTGCAACTGACGGCTATTCCACTCTCAAGAAGGTTTTTTTGAATTGACACTGCCCAAAAAGAACACTGCAAGTGTTTTGCTTGCTTTCTCATCATAAAGAATCAAACGCGAGTTATGGTTGCACCACCCGGTATACTACACACACCAAGGTTACTGTCAGCACATATGAGTACGTTGCGCTACACCGGCTTTTCCGTCGACTCAGCGTCCGGCTGAAGTGCAGCGACATTACCGAGGGGAAATTGATCAGCAATTAATAGTTTATAAATATATGTCGAACATTAATATTCAACAGTTAGTCTTTGCCATCCAGCCTTAATGGTATTAGATTACTCATATGTATTTTATTGTAATTTTTATATTATTTAAATTTTAATATATATATATCGTTGTACTGTAACTTCAAGTAAATAAATTTAACTTTATGAAGTTCAATTGAAGTACAACTCTAAGTGGCGCAGTCGGTAGGATGAGTTTAGTGCCCTTTTGACAAAAATCGCAAAAGTCCGCACTTCGATTTTTATCGTTAAAAACTCAGAACCAGCTTCAAAGTCAACGAAGAACAGCATCGTCCAAGTTGATAAAAATAATTTAAGTAACTTTCAATTAAAAAACAATTAGTGCGCGAGCGATCATAAGAGAAAATAAGGTTTGATACGGAACTTCTGCCTACGAAGTTGTCTGCCTTATTCGCTGTATCTTATGATGCTGAAGCAAAGAAGAACAGAAATCATCTTCATCTTCACATTGGCGTAAGTGCTTTCATTGTTCCTTTGAATTTCCTTGTCCTACCTTAATCTAAAATCGATTAAAGTTAGAAGCAAATATTACGGGAAATATTAATTAAAATTTTACCCAAATTTAAATTATTGATTAATAAATTAATGTCAGACTCTGAAACAGAGACAGTTGACAATTTTAATAATAAAGTAAAAATAAATTTAGCACCTCCCAAACTTATAGTAACAGAGAAAAATACAATAAGCTCAAATAACAATCAAATTATGGCAAATCAATTACAAAATTATCACATTAATGCTATTCCCGCATACGATGGGGACCAGCATACTTTAGCTTTATTTATTTCAGCGTGTGAAAATTTTCTCACTTCATTTGTTGATAGAACAAATGATGACAATCCAAATAACCAATGGATGCTTAGAATAGTAATAAGTAAATTAGAAGGTAGAGCTAGAACATTGATAGGTAGTAGGGAAGATGCCACAAATTGGCCTCGTATTAAACAATTATTGCAACAATACTTCGGCGACCAGAGAGACGAAGACTGTTTAGCTAGGGATCTCTTGCTCTTAAAGCCAGACCCTAGAGAAACCCCATACTAATTCGGTATGAGAATACAAGACTCACGTAGTCTTTTAGCTTCAAAAGTAAGACTAACAACTGCAAACGAAGCATTTCGTTTAATTAAAAATGAATTTTACGATAAAGTGGCACTGAAAACCTATTTACATGGTTTGAGTGGTCAACTAGGGTTAGCAGTTAGGCTACAAAACCCCACTAATCTAGAACACGCTATGTCGCTTGTTCTGGAAGAAGAGAATTTTCAATATGGAGAAAAACAAATGAAATATCTCCACAATCAATCCACAAATTTTAAAAACTCAAATGTACCAAATAAACAACCTCAATACATACAGAATCAGCAAAATAATAGAAATAACGTACCGCATTTTACGCACCCCCGACAATTCCATAACCAACCCACATATAGAAAGCCCTTAAATTTACGTAATCCGCCCCCACAACAGCTGACACAAAACGTATTCAGACCAAATCCAAATTTCAGACCAAACTATAGGCCAACACCTATGGAGGTATCTGCAAAAAATTCCTCGATACATACACGTCCCAATCCAAATTTTAGACAACATTTCCAGCCCGAACCTATGGAAACGTCATCTAGAAATTTCAATACTCATCCGAGAGGTCCTAACGGGCCTAACGCACAGTCATCACCTACCCAATTATACCATCAAGAGGTTCAACATGAATTTAAATCAGACAACCCTGTTTATGACGAATCTTATGAAAATTATCCTTCAGAAACACACTCTTATACAATTCCTGAAGATGACGCTCGTTACTTTGACGAAACGAATCATGAAACGTACGAAGAAGAAACTAGACCTGAAGCAGCTTTTGAACAAACAGATAACATCGAACAAAATTTTATTCAGGTTATCGAACTAAACAAAAAAATATAGTACAGATAAATTCTGTAAACCACCCTAAATTGCCTTATATACTGGTCGAAATCAACCCCTCATTTCAAATGCGACTTATGCTTGACACCGGTTCGATGAAATCGCTGTTATGTGAAAATATTGCCCATAATTTTTATTCCAAATTTATAGAGCATGAAAAATTTCAAATTAAATCTGTTCACCAAACCAGTTTTCATAATGAAATTCTAAAAATTCCTCTACCAAGTATATTTAAAACAGGCAGAGCCAAATTTAAATTCTATGTATTTAACATCAATAATCAATATCATGGGTTAATTGGTACTGACCTTCTCAAACAACTGGGAGCTAAAATAGATTTTTATAATAGGAAATTGGTAACGAAGCATACATGCATTCCCTTGTATTTACCATGTGACGACGACATACATCGCGAATGTAACTCGAAACCACAAGAATTAAATAACATAATACTGCCTGCGAGATGTGAAACAATAGTCAAACTTCCTATAGACTGTAGTTCCAACATAGGCATAATAAATAATATAAAACTCGAGTCAGGTGTAATTATTCCTGCATCTATCGTGACAGTTTCAAATGGCCAGGCTATAACCTCTATAGTGAATAGTAATGAAAATCCCGTACAGCTGATTATACATAAAGCTATTTATGCAGAACCTGTTTCAACTAACGAATTAAATTCCATTCATCATAACAAAGATATCGACTTAGAAAACATAGATGGTACTGCTAATGAAATTGACAAATTACAAATTCAAAATTTAAACAGATTAAGACTTGATCACACTAATGACGAAGAACGAGACATGATAGAAAACTTATGTTACGAGTACAGAGACATATTTTATTGCGAAGGTGTCCCATTATCATTTTCTAATCAAGTTAAACATAGTATTAGGTTATCTAATCCTAACCCAGTATTTGTTAAGCCATATCGATTACCTGAAGCTCAAAAGCAAGAAGTCAAAAGACAAATTGACGACTTGTTAAGACAAAAAATTATTCAGCCATCTTCCAGCCCGTGGAATAGCCCTGTCCTGATTGTTAACAAAAAATCAGATGCCAGTGGCAAACAAAAATTTCGCATGGTCATAGACTATAGACGTCTTAATGAACAAACTATTGGTGATAAGTATCCCTTACCCAATATTTCGGAAATATTGGATAAATTAGGTCGTAGCCAGTATTATACCACTTTAGACTTAGCCTCAGGATATCATCAAATTGAAATGAATCCTGAAGATATGGAAAAAACTGCCTTCAGCTCTGAAGGGGGGCACTATATGTACAGGCGTATGCCATTCGGGTTGAAGGGAGCGCCTAGTACCTTTCAAAGGGCTATGGATAATATCCTTAGGGGTATTCAAAATGAAAAATGTTTTACCTACCTTGATGACATCATAATTTTCAGTACTTCTTTGCAAGAACACATAGAAAGGTTGACAAATGTATTCGAAAGGTTAAGAAAGGCTAATTTAAAAATACAGCTTGACAAGAGTGAATTTTTAAAAAAGGAAGTAGCCTACCTCGGGCACATTATCACGTCGGAAGGCGTAAAACCAAATCCTGATAAAGTAAAGGCTGTAAGAGAATTCCCCATACCTAAAACAAGAAAAGAGATCAAAGGATTTCTAGGTCTTGTAGGGTACTACCGAAAATTTATTAAAGACTTCGGTAAATTAACAAAACCATTGACTCGATGCTTAAAAAAAAATGCAACTATAGTTTATGATAGTAGTTTTATAGAAGCTTTCGAAACATGCAAAAATATATTAATGAATGACCCCGTATTACAATACCCTGATTTCACAAAACCCTTTATACTCACTACGGATGCTTCCAATGTAGCCCTTGGAGCTGTCCTTTCTCAAGGGTCAGTAGGTAATGATAAACCTATTAGTTATGCTTCTCGTACCCTCAATGAAACAGAGCAGAGATACTCCACCATTGAACGGGAACTTCTTTCTATTGTTTGGGCCACCAAATACTTCCGCCCCTATCTTTATGGTCGTAAGTTCTATATATATACTGACCACAGGCCTTTAGTATGGCTTATGCAACTAAAGGAACCCAATTCAAAATTAACACGTTGGCGTTTAAAACTCGAGGAATATGACTATGAAATAATTTATAAAAAAGGGTCTCTAAACTGCAACGCAGATTCCTTGTCCCGCATCCAAGTTCATGCTTTAGAGGATGCAGAAATTTCATCAATCGCTAATAATTTTGATGAGGACGAAAGACCTCTCCAAGATTTACAAAGGCAGCTCAACACCCCAAATTTTGATGACGTTGTGCAACCAACTGAACCCGAATATATTCCGCCAATGAGCCCTCCAGAACTCTCTTTTATTCCAGTAGAAATTCCTAGCACCTCAAGCAACACTATTCCACCTATAAGCCGAACAGACAAAACAACACTTGAACAAAATAACGACTTACGAGACAGTGATCATTCACAAGTAAATGTAGAACCAAAAATAGGTATTCAGATATCAGATGTTCCTATAGAAAAACAACTAAACCAATATTATATATCTCCCGTACATAATAATCCAAGACCAGTAAAACAACTAAAGGTTAACAATCAAAATAAATATTTGGTGCAAATCCCGAGAAATGATAATCGACAAGCAATCATAAATTTTCTAAAGGAATATACTACAATAGGCAAAAGGTATTACTTTAATTTCGAAACAGAAAAATTATACCAAGATTTCTGTTCAGTGTATGTGGAAATATTTAACAACAATGCACCCATTATTATCAGTTGTCCCAAGCATCGTCTGCCCTTAGCCGACGATGAAGAGATTAACGAGGTAATTAGAAATTATCACGAGGGAAAAACTAACCATAGAGGTATAATAGAAACTATAAAACAAATATCCAACAAGTATTACTTTCAAAAAATGCGTGAAAAAATAACGGCTTATATTAATGAATGTGAAATTTGCAAGCGAGCCAAGTACGATAGAAATCCACCCAATATACCCTTAATGCTAACAGACACCCCTAGTAAACCCTTTCAGGTTATACATGCTGACACCTTTATAATAGAAAATCAAGTATTCTTAACAATCATTGATACTTTCTCAAAATTAGGGACAGCAATACCTATAAGTAGTAAGAATCCGATAGAAACTGCTAATGCATTCATACAGTATTTTACGTACTATGGCACACCCGAACACATCATTATGGACAGTGGAACCGAATTTCGAACGGAAATCATCCAAAATCTTTTAGAGCTTCACAAAATTAAAATTCATTTTACTACACCTAAAAATCCAAATTCTAACGGTCCCATTGAAAGACTACACTCAACACTAATTGAACACGTTCGAATATTACGACAAACTTACACTAAAGACCCCATAAAAAATGTAATGAACTACGCCCTTCTGGCATACAACTCAACTATACATACATCTACAAATCACACCCCCTTAGAAATAACATTTGGACACACTTCTACTAGGGATATTTTCGATATAAATGATTATGAAAAGCTATTACAAGATTATCTAATATCGCACAAAAATAAATTAAAATTATTATATGAAAAGGTGAAAGAATTAATAGAGAAAAATAAGCTTCGCTCCATTTCTAACGCTAATAATAGAACCAATGATACCGACTTATTTAGAGATCAAACACATGTATATACAAAAGTAGACAAACGAAACAAGAATAACCCTAAATTTGACGGCCCCTACGAGGTTGTAAGCCTATCTGACAAAAATATAATGACTTTAAGAAAAAACAAAAAATTGTCTAAACGTCATTTACGAAATCTAAAACGACCTAATGTTTCAGGTCCATCTTCCTTATCCAAACCCAAGGACAAAGAATAACATTAGACAAGATCAATGACAACCCCGGACTATTATCAATTAGCATGGGCAAAATGCAAAATTCCATTGACAAATGGACCATTATTCGAGTAATCCCTTTAACACCACTTCTCAATGGGTTTCGTTCCATAGATAAACAGTCCCAAGATATCCATGACATTATTCACAATTCCACACATTCTAATCTTTATCAAAACGAGATACAAAATTACCAAAATATCCTTTCCCATCAAATTGTGGAGACACAAAAAATATTTAACCAAATTATACCCTCTAATAATAATCGTAATAAAAGAGGACTAGTTAATGCTGTAGGTACAATCATAAAGACCTTAACAGGCAACATGGACGCAGACGATGCAGAACGTTATGATACGGCAATTTCTCAATTAACATCAAATCAAGACAAAATTAAAACAATAGTTGATAATCAAATCATGTTAACAGAACAGGCCATAGAAAAATTTGATAAAACCATATCCTCGGTCATTTTAAACCAAAACAAAATTGAGGAACGTTTGCAGTTGATCACTTTAGGTTTCGAACAGGAAAAAATTAATAACGAACACATAATGCGTCTGCAGATGGTGTATATACAATTGATTACAGAAATCATTAATATTAAAAGCATTTCAAGCACATTAGTTAACGCAATAACTTTTGCAAGATTAGAAACAATGCATCCATCCATATTAGAACCTGAAGACTTACTAATAGAACTTAAAAGAATTGAGAGTTTTGTAACCAATCTCCCCTATAAGCTTGATGCAAATAATGTAGCTTTATACGAGGAGGTGTCAATAATTAAGTGTTACTACAAAAATTATACTTTAGTGTTTGCTATTGAAATTCCATTAGTAGAATCTAAACATTATAACTATTACCACCTTTATGCATTTCCTGTGAAACAAGGTCCTAGTCAAAATTATACCGTCATCATCCCTCAATCCAAATACCTAGCCCTTAACGATGAAAGCTATAACTTACAAAACACACTATGCCAAGAAGTCAGCCCTGGAGACTACTTATGCAGAGGTCAAACGATGAATCAGATCAGTAATAGCAGCCCTTGTGAAGTCTAATTGGTCAAGTTCACCACCAGATACGAAACTTGCGAACACCACCCAGTCAACATACAGCAGATGAAGAGCCAGAAGATAAGTGCAAACAAATGGATAATGGTATTCCCCCATGAAAGTACAGCACACCAACGATGCCGTAGCCGACAAGAAACCACAAATCTAGAAGGAAGCTACTTGGTTCAAATCCCCGAAGGATGTCAAATGACAGTAAATAAGCAAATGTTCTCCCCATCTCACAATGAGATAGTATCTACCTACCACATCCAACTACCCAAGTTGAAGCTTACCAACTTTCAGCTACAAGAGGTAGTAAATACAGCCCCAATCAAATTAGAATCAATAGATCTGGATGAATTACAAAAAACAAAGCATCAACTACAACACCAACGGTCATTATTGAATGCAGTTCAACATCCGAAAGTAAGCCTGTCTACTAGCATCTGGACCATCCTGTTGTACGTGATTGTTGCCCTGATAGCAGTCTATGCTTTATGGAGACTAAGAAAACCACCACCAAGATCCAACACCAACCAACAACAACAAAGATGCCCCCTGGAAGAAATCCCCCTGGAGAATATCACTTTGAAAATTTAGCTCCCCTAAATTTTCTATCTGGCCCCGGAGGAGTTATGGTTGCACCACCCGGTATACTACACACACCAAGGTTACTGTCAGCACATATGAGTACGTTGCGCTACACCGGCTTTTCCGTCGACTCAGCGTCCGGCTGAAGTGCAGCGACATTACCGAGGGGAAATTGATCAGCAATTAATAGTTTATAAATATATGTCGAACATTAATATTCAACAGTTAGTCTTTGCCATCCAGCCTTAATGGTATTAGATTACTCATATGTATTTTATTGTAATTTTTATATTATTTAAATTTTAATATATATATCGTTGTACTGTAACTTCAAGTAAATAAATTTAACTTTATGAAGTTCAATTGAAGTACAACTCTAAGTCGCGGTTAGTTATTAGTTTTTAGTTAATTTTCTTAAAAAAATTCACTAATGAGGAGATCTCGACTTTTGAATTTTGAAAAAATTTCTTCAAATGAGCGCTAATTGGGCCCCCCAAAACACATATCCGGGGTCAGTTTGAATTTTATATGTTTATATATATATATATATATATATATATATATATATATATATATATATATATATATATATATATATATATATATATATATATACATATATATATATATATATATATATATATATATATATATATATATATATATATATATATATATATATATATATGTATCACACCGATAACTCAAAAAATAATGGGCCGATTTTGATTAAATTCGGTGAATAAATTCCTTTTGCAAATGGCTTGGATAAGTTCGTTAGCCAGGAAAATCTGCCCAGGTTTTCCCGGAAAATTTTGTGTTTTCTTTAGAAACAAATTTATATCTCCCGAATTAACAAAGTAAGGGCAACGAAATTTGGTACGCGGGTTACAGTCCTTATATGTAAGTTACTTACCAAAATTTAGCTATGTAGGTCAAAAGACAAAAAAGTTATAGGCATTTAAAGAAAAATAAATTGGGGTTTTCCTCAAAACGTCAAAGTTGCGACTTAAAACGTCAAAATCGGCAACATTTTGGCAAATAACTTGAAACTAATACGGGCTATGGAAATCAAATGTCTCAAGAAGGATGTTTTAGAAACACTGAAGTCTTAGTTTCAACTGTCATTGTGCTTCATTTTACTAAAATGTTTCCAGAAAATTCATTTGAAATAGACGCTTTCCCTGATGCTTGGCAGTAGCCTTAGCTATAGAGTTTATCGTTTAATGGTATATAATTTTTGTCGAATTTTCGTAAAAAATCAATAAAGCTCAATATATCCGTTATTATACAAGATTTGAAAAAAATTTGTGTATATTAATTATAGGGTGTCTTGAGCTACATCTTAAAAAAATATTTCTACAATCACAGGATGGCCCATAAGTCATTGCTGATTTTTTTTAATCAAACACGCCTTATGTTATTGCATTTTCCATCGAAATATAATGCATGTTTGTAAGAAAAGAAATTCTGGATGCAGCAAGTGCGTTATGGTAGCGAACTTTGATCAAATGCTTCATATTTGAATAGCCCAATTTGCTATTAACCTATAAGGTTGACCAAGAAACGAGTTTTTCGGGAACACTTTAAGTCTACTTTTGGAAATCTTGGTACATTTTCACACAATAAAGTTATTTTTATGAAACATGGCACATTGCTTTTACTATATAGGTTATACTGGTAACCAAAATTGATGCCTGCTTTCTTAAAAAGAAAACACACATATTTGCAATAAAAACATTTTTATGAAAATTCACTACCATAACGCACTTGCTGCGTCCAGAGTTTTTTAGTTTGTTGTAGCGAAGTTCGTCAATCAGATGAATTCCTTTTTTTACTGTAAAGTTTTCAATAAATATTAAAACCATAGTAATTTTGAATAGAGAATTAAGAGATCTCTTAATTGGGGTATATCAGAAGACCCTATTTTCTATTTAAAAATTTGGGGGCTACAACAATCACCCGAAGAGGCTTGAATGTCGGAAAACTTGTTTTTTTTTTGTGAGGAACTGGCCGATTGGGTTGGTTAACTAGTGATTATATAAGCGACATTTTGTAGAAAATTGGCTGATCATAAAAAAAAATTAACTTTATCATGCACTGACGAAATGGAATAAAACAATATTGATTTAGTGATTTAGAATATTATTAACAAATTATCACGTTTCAATTTTCTTTGTTGATTTTTTGAACGTACTGTATAATAGCTAATAATGGCACAGCATAATAAATAAGACTATGCTGTGGTAATGGATCGTTATCTAGTGTTGAGTATTAGGTTACCTGGAAATATTAGTAAAGATTAGAATACTGTTATCTTTGAGGGAAGTTCATTGTTAAGTTCAAAAGTATCCAAGAAGACTTAGAATAATTCCTACTGGAATTTTAATATTCATCCACAGATAAAAACTAGAAATACATTATTATAATGGGTAGTTCTGGCTAAATCTAAGACTAAAAGAAACCTCATTAAAGCGACATTACTGATATTTATTTTGTATCTTCTTAGAAGGGCTTAGATACGGCATACCTTTTGTTTTCAGAACCCTGTTGAAGTTAGTGCCACTGACAACTTTTAAAAATCTAATACCTGGATATCCAATATAAGCAAATTCTTATCCACAAACATATCAGTTGTGGCTGCAGGTTGAGCGAAGTAAGTTCAAGTCCAGTTTGAAAATTCTCAAGAGTCCTGTTTCGTTTATGTTTGTTCCATATATTTTGGAGAAAAGTGATACTAGTTTCAAAGAAGATACTGAATTAAGGTAACTATGCCTACAATTAATTGTAAAATATTTATATTAACAGCCATCTCTGTATATAAGACAGCATTTAAGGTATATTTCTTTCCGAAATACGAGCGCTACTAAAATTGTATATTTAGTAAAACTTTTATATTGACTGTTGCAACACCTATTATATTATTTTTCTACTTATGTGATTATATTTTTAACAGTTTGGTTTAAGTGACAAATAAGGCCTATGTTATTTGAAATTCAAAAAGTGTCTTTATTAAAAAGTCTCAAGGCACTCAAAAATTTGGTTTACTTATACATTAAATTTAAAACAAAATAGAAACATTCTACAGGGGTATTCAGACAACCTATTCATTATTTTCCTACGTTACAGTCAATGTCAATTTTGGGAAAATATAGTTTTAAATAAGTGCCTCTTTTTTAAAAACATTTCTGTTTCGCTAGTGTTTCTAGGTTAAAAGGGAACTAGACACAAATTCCGATCTTTCCGTAAATTTTAGGTCTATTTAAAGTTGAAATTTGGATATTTATTTAAGAACCCTGCATGCAGAGCACAATTTAAGATATTGCATAAGATAATACATTATTTATACACAAAAAAAAAATCAAAGCAAATTCAACTGCTACAATGAATATTTTCAGACACGCAAAATTCCATGATTTCAAAAATAAATATTTATATACTATATCATAAAGTTGCTGACATATTTTAGTTTTTTTTTTCATAAGTATCTTCAATCATTTTTAATACATAAATACAAGCTTATGTTTTAGTGAATTTTCGTAGAAAAAATTCACTAATAGGGAGATCCCGACTCTTGAATTTTGAAAAAAATTTTTCAAATGAGCGCGAACTAGGACCACAAGAATATATATATATATATATATATATATATATATATATATATATATATATATATATATATATATATATATATATATATATATATATATATATATATATATATAGGTATCACACCTATAACTCAAAAAATAGTAAGCCGATTTTGATAACATTTGGCAGGTACCTTCCTTTTGTAAATGGCTTGGATAGGTTCGTTAGTCAGGAAAATCGGACGAGGATTTCCAGAAAAATTTTCAGTTTTCATTCGAAAAAAATTGTTATCTCAGAAAATAAAAAAGCTATGATAACCAAATTTGGTAGGTAGGTTTACGATATAAAAAGTAAACTATACACGAAAATTTAGATTTCTATGATACAAGAAAAAAAGTTATAATAAAATATTTTGTGCCAGATCATTTCTATGAAAATTCATTACCATAACGCACTTGCTGCGTCCAGGCTTTTTATTGTAATATAGATAGATAGATTTAAAAAAATAATAGCGCTTGGTGATTTGCCATAGCAAATATACTAACCGTCTCAGACTGTTATATGTACTAAGTGAAGATTTGAAGCTGTGATGAGCACTGAGCAATTAGAGAACCGAAGTCACCACAACACTTCGATCGTTTCACAAACAAAGTCAGCGTCATCAGAGAAAAAAAATTCTGCATTTTTTATTCTCTAAAGACGCAAACTTTTTTCGTGAAACGATAGTCAATTCTTTAAAATATGTGTAGTGGTGACTTGGGTTCTCCAACTATACTTTTTGTTATATGTAGTTGAAAACCTCATGCAAGGTGGAGCGCTATGTGTTTGACGCGTGAGTTCATATATTTCTTTGTTTCTTTGTCTGTGTCCTCGCAGCTTATCGTAGGGTTGCCCAATTTTAATTCATGGATGGGCGTTTGAAAGCTTATAAATGGCAGAAGGTTGTAAGCCCTTTTTAGTGATTTTGTTTAAAATAACATTACAACTTCTCCGATTTTTCAACAATTTTCCCTGGCGGGTTTTTTAATTAGATGAAATGATTAACTCTCGATATTAGATTTAGAAAAGACTTTGGCCACTTTTGTGGTAGTCAATCAAAGTTTTATGTGAAATAGAGGCACCTAGGATTCACTTGCAGCTGGCCAGCTATTTGGCGTATTTTAGAAATGTTATTAAAACCAATAGCAACGAGACAAAAGAGCCAGTTTGTTACAGATAATTACATTGGCCCCCATTTAAAAAAATGCCTGGGTACAAATTTAATACTTTTAGGGCCCATTTCGATATAATTTAAACCTTAAGTTTTGGTTAATCAACAACTGCAGAAAGAAGCATCTTTGAAAATGGTGTATTTAGTGTGTTAAGCATAATAACTCGAAGGGGCTTATATTTATGCTCTTTGAAATTCATTAAAAAACACATTTAGTATCGCAATTTTTTTTTACTAATAAAACTATTCACCTTTTTCAAAATTGTTTACAAAATAAACGAAAAGCATCTATAAGCAATCCGATCTAGTTCTTTTTTAACCATTCTTTCAGAGGTTTTACCTACTAAATTTGAAGTTATTAGAAAAGAAAGAAGGCTTTCTGTTTACAAAATCCTTCTGTATAAAAACATATTGGCCGCCGTTTTGAAATGCTTGATAAGGCGAAAAATCTATAGAATCTACAAATTCACATCTTCACTTGATTTAAAAGTATTTTAAACTAGTTTAAAAGCCATTACAAAGTATATTATAAAAGTTTGGACGCAGCCAGTGCGTTATGGTAGTGAATTTTCATTAAAATGTTTTTAATAGAAAATATGTTTTTTTTTTTTAAAAGCAGGCATCAAATTTGGTTACCAGTGTAACCTATATACTAGAAACAATGTGCCATGTTTCATCAAAATAACTTTATTGTTTGAAAATGTACACAAATTTCCGAAACTAAACTTAAAGTGTTCCCGAAAAAACTGATTCCTTGGTCAACCTTATAGGTTATTAGCAAATTGAGCTAATTAAATTTGAAGCATTTATTGAAAATACGCTACCATAATGCACTTGCTGCGTTCCGAATTTCTGTTCTCGCAGAGATGTATTATATTTCGATGGAAAATGCAATAACATAAGGCGTGTTCGATTAAAAAAAAAGAAAATTTTTGGATCACCAACGACTCATGGGCCACCCTGTAATTGTAGAAATATTTTTTAATATGTAGCTCAAGAGACCCTATAACTAATGTGTACAATTTTTTTTTATCTTGCATAATAACAGATATATTGAGCTTTAAAAATTTTTTACGAAAATTCACCAAAAATGATATACCATTAACCTATAAACTCTATAGCCAACACTACTGCCAAAGCATCAGAGAAAGGGTCTATTTGAAATGAATCTTCTGGGAATATTTTAGTAAAATGAACGACAATGACGATTTAAACTAAGATTTCAGGCATTGTAAAACATTCTTCTTGAGACATTTTCCTTTTATAGCTCATATTAGTTTCAGGTTAATTGCCTACATATTACCAATTTTGACGTTTTAAATCGCGACTTTGACGTTTTGAGGAAAACCCAAATTTCTTTTTCTTTAAATGCCTGTAACTTTTTTGTCCTTTAACCTACAGAGCTACATTTTGGTAAGTAACTTACCTATGATAGAAACCCGCGTACCAAATTTAGTTTCCCTTATTTTGTTAATTCCGGAGATGTAAATTTTTTTCGAAAGAAACCACAAAATGTTCCGGGAAAACCTCGGCGGATTTTCCTGGCTAACGAATTTATCCAAGACACTTGCGAAAGGAAGGTACTCACCAAGTTTTATCAAAATCGGTCCATTATTTTTTAGTTATAGGTGTGACACACACACACACACACATACAAATATATATATATATATATATATATATATATATATATATATATATATATATATATATATATATATATATATATATATATATATATATATATATATATATATGTGTGTGTGTGTGTGTGTGTGTGTGTGTGCCACACCGATAAGTCAAAAATATATTGGGCCGACTTCGGCGATCAAAATCACATTTGGCGAGTCCCGTCCTTTCGCAAGTGGCTTGCATAAGTTCGCCAGGAAAATAGGATCAGCTTTTTTCTGGAAAATTTTGTGTTTTCTTTCGGAAAATGTTTATATCTCCGAAAATAACGAACCCATTGCAATTAAATTTGGTGCTCGGGTTTAATTCATAAAACATGCAACTTTTAACTTTCAAAAAAAAAATGTCTTCAAATAAGAACAAACTTGACCCATTAGAACCCACATCCGCGGTTACTTTCAGTTTTTATCTGTTTACAAATACACACCATGGCGCATTTCTATGGTCAAGCCCAATATATCCGTTATTATACAAGATACGAGAAAAAATTGTCTTCAGTCGCATCTTATAAATTTTTTTTGATTATCACAGGCTGGCCCATAAGTCTTTGATAATACAAAATTTTTTTTATTTTTTTTTTCGAACACTCCATATATTATTTCATTTTCGCACCTTTAGTCGAATTATAATGCATGTTTGTCGAGAAAAAATTTATAGCGTTCATCGGTTTTGAGTTACTTCAATTGTCCAACTTTTCACATTTTTGGTACATATCAAGTAGTGACTGAATTTAAAACAAGTCAAACTGCCATAACTCAATTGTTTCAAATAATAAATGTTTAGTAAGTTATGGCAAAACTTTTTTTTCGGATTTCTATAAAAAAAATAGTTGGTAAATTTTAAGGCGAAATTTTTTTGGGAGTTTCGTCGAAACGTTTTTTGAGGGTAAGTAGTGTAAAGAGGTTCGTTGTCCAGGAAAATCGGGGCAGTTTTTTCAAAACATTAAATTTTTTTTTTTTTGGGGAAAATTCTTGCACCTGTTCAAAGAATTAAGTTATTATGACGAAATATGGTACATTCTTTCTACTATAAATGTTACATTGTTAACCAGAACCTCGGTGGTTCAGAGGTAAGAACGTGTGTCTCTGAACCGAAGAGTACTGGGTTCGATCCCAGGGTAATCCTTTCACTTTTTCAGTACAAACTGTAAATTAACATCAACCGAGGTTCTGGGATTATATTTGAGCAAGTTGAATGTCTGCACGTTCCGCCCTTCGGAGGGGGCGTAAAGCCGTCGGTCCCGTGTCCATGCGATGTTGGGCACGTTAAAGATCCCTACCCTCCTTACAGAAAGGTAGGGATTCGGCAAAATTTCCAGGATAGTGCGGTGAAACTGCTCCATGGCGTCGGTGATTGGCCATAGTAGCGGAAATAGGCCGACGTTAAAGAAAGAAAAACACACACACTGTTAACCAAATTTGATGCATGCTTTCATTAAAATAAGACATATTTGCTATGAATTTTTATTGATGAAAATTAATTACCATGACGCATTTGCTGCGTCCGCACTTTTTTAAATGCTTAGAGCTTTTTTTTTCTTTATACGCAGAGATGCAAATTTCGTGACATTATTTCCTTTTTATGAATTAGACCCGAGCACCAAATTTTATTGCAATGGCTTCGTTATTTTCGGAAATATAAACATTTTCCGAAAGAAAACACAAAATTTTCCAGAAAAAAACTGATCCTATTTTCCTGGCGAACTTATGCAAGCCACTTGCGAAAGGAAGGGACTCGCCAAATTTGATTTTGATTGCCGAAGTCGGCACAATATATTTTTGACTTATCGGTGTGACACACACACACACATATATATATATATATATATATATATATATATATATATATATATATATATATATATATATATATATACATACATATAAATATATATATATATATATATATATATATATATATATATATATATATATATATATATATATTTATGTGTCACACCGATAAGTCAAAAATATATTGTGCCGACTTCGGCAATCAAAATCAAATTTGGCGAGTCCCTTCCTTTCGCAAGTGGCTTGCATAAGTTCGCCAGGAAAATAGGATCAGTTTTTTTCTGGAAAATTTTGTGTTTTCTTTCTGAAAATGTTCATATCTCCGAAAATAACGAATCCATTGCAATAAAATTTATATATATATATATATATATATATATATATATATATATATATATATATATATATATATATATATATATATATATCTATATATAGGGTGTTCCATAGCAGGTGGGACCCACGCCGTGTGGTGATTGGGGATCTCAAAATAATCAATAAACTTCGGAATTGCATGATTTTTAATATGACTACCTATTCTGAAAACAACAGGATTTTTGGGAGCTATGTTTATATATACTTTTGTGACTATCTTGAGGTCCCCAATGGCCTTGTGGCCTTAGTTGCACATATATTTAAAAATTTCTATATGACCCTACTAACATTTTTTTCCAGCTTGTTTCTAACCCGTTTATACTGACAAACCAAGACAAACATGGAAATAAGTCAAGACACACTTTTTGCAGAAAATTAGGTGCTCTATTTAAAATTTTCAATAAAAGCTTTTTTTTTATCTTACTGAATAATAAAGAACCCATATAAATCCGCCACTGAATGCTTGAAAGACTTGAAATTTTCACAAAATATGGAAGCCTATGAGTGAATGTTTTGCACCAAATTTGGTTATCTATCTCAATTCTGTCACAGAATTTGAAAAATAATCATTTTTTTTTTCGAACTTTCAAGACCCTCTATCTCGGAAACAACAGGGTTTCGGATATAAATTCATAGGATATTTATTATTTTGAGAAGTCACCTCAGGGCGTGAGTCCCACACGTTATGAAATGCCCTTTATGTATATATATATATATATATATATATATATATATATATATATATATATATATATATATATATATATATATATATATATATATATATATATATATATATATATATATATAAAAGTTAGACGGGTGTCTCCGTCCTAAATGGGCCACACCCGTCTAACTTTTGTGTTTATAATTCGATTTTGATGAACAAACGATTAAAAGATATCAGATGAAAAACCCTATAAATGCTGTAAAAATTATTTTTTACGCCACCTGACCAAGGCCTACTAAATGACAAATTACTAACCATTTCAGAGAAGGTTTTTTGTGTGAGCCTTCTAATATTTAAAAACCCCTCTAACTTTTGTTTTTATAACCCATTGTTTTTAACGAGGTCTCAAAAGATAAAAAATGAAGTCTATAGATCCTGTGAAAATTGTGTTCTATGCGAATGCGATCAGTGCCTACTAAAATCTAATGGCATAGAAAGCAATTTTCACAGGATGTATAAACATCTCCATTTTCTATATTTTGAGATCTTGCTAAAAAAATTGCCCAATAAATGCAAAAGTTACAGGGGTGTTTCAATATTAGAAGAGCCACAAAAATAAACTTCTTTGAAATCGTTAATAATTTTTCTTTTTTGACGAAATTTGTTACATATCTATTTCGAGGGATTCCGAATGCAGTGGAATTCTTTTTTTTTTCTAGAAAATGGCCTTAACCGTCTTTTTACATAGTAAACTGCATTGGTAGGCCTTGGCCATATAAAATCTGAAACAGACCTCGGATTTGTGTTGCAGTTGTTCTAGTTTGCGCTCATTTGAAGAAAGTGTTTTTCAAGTTCAAAAGTCGTGTATGTCCTGTTTTCTTATTGGGAACTACTATCCCAGTATTGTCGAACATCTCATTTATTACAAACACTGTTGTGTGATGGATTAGTTGACGATTTGGATGCCTTCTATTAAATTCCTCAGCGGCTTCCTTGGAACATCTTGCGTTATCACCAACAAGACGAGTAATTTCTTATTTTTCTACTAAACTTAACCATGCTATGATTAAACGAAACTAAACCAATTCGTTATTTATCAGAACTGTCAAAATTTAACAAACAAAATACTTTCAAAGTGCACTAAATTTTCCTAATTAATTTTTACTTCCCCTGCTAAATAAAATATCTAGCTGGTTCATCTGCTTGGAAAAAACTTATATTCTTTAAAACTGCTGGAGTTCACTAGCATTTCAGAGGACTTGTCGATAGAGAATAGATATTTTAAATCAATGATATTTTAAATGAAAATCATTGATTTAAAGAATAAGAAAAGATCATTTTAATGTTTTTTCGGGGCATCGCAGAAAACTTCCTGCATATGACATGGAGTTTAAATTCCGCTTATGGAAACTGCATACAATCCCTGATCGATTAGTTAATCAATATTTGCCGGAAGCAGATGTGCTTTCTATACAGGGCAAGTCTGAAAGTGGAAAAATCGAAATTAACTCTTTAAATTATATTAACACCCTATATGAGGACTCAAAATTGGTACAACAGTAAACTAGGTATGCCTAAATCTATCAAACACCCTATGTGAGGTAAAGGCCTCAAATTTGATAAAAGATTAAACTGGGTACGCCGAAATATATTCTGCTATCCATAATGCCTAATAGGGCAATCTTTAAAATTCTTCACATTTGCAGTCATAGTAGGCACTGAAAAAGATAATTTTTTTGTACAGCTAAGGAAAGGTCATCGGGTGCTACCACATGAAAAAAAGAACTATTCGATTGGGTAAACGCGTTCCAAGATAGGGGGTGTTGCGCTTTAAAATCACACACGGTATGTAACAAGCGTATTCTTCTGGAATCTCCTAGAACCCTTTGCAACTAAACTTTAAATATCTTATCCATATTTCAACATCTTCTTTCGCGTAAGCTAAAGAAACTGATTAATTAGCGAGGGTGGGATCAATCCACCAGCAACTCAGTGGGGAAGAAAACAAGCTATTTCTCCCCCAATTGGTTCTAATCACGCCCTCAGATCTTAAGTCGGTGTCAGTGGTATTTAACCATAGCACCTCCCTTGTTTAATATGTTACAGTGTAAGCTACAGTCGGCCTTAGTAAAATCAATTTCTACTTTTTGCAAAAATTGTATATGGGGTTTACGGTATTTGTTTTATACTGATGTGGTTCAAGATTTTGCATTTCTTGTAAAAAGTGAATATTGAAAAGAAGTACAAATCATGAGAAATTATCAACATGTCATGAATTATTTTATATCAATAAGCCTCTTTTTTTTCAGAAAAACCAGCAAAATGCAGTTATTTTTCCGTGGAAACTCAACTCACGTGTTGGAATGCCAAGAACATGACACCATTGTCAGCTTGAGGGTAAGGTCTATTATCGCTTGTGTTAAAATTTTTCTGCTATTGTTGTGTACATATGTTTAGGGAGTTTTCTTTTAAAAATTAGCTAATGAGGAGCTCGCGGTTTCTTTTGAAAAAAATTCCTCAAATGGGTGTAAACTGGGTACCCTTGAATACATATCAGGGGTACGTTTTTATTTATATACGCAGGGTGTAAAAAAGTGTGGAATATTGCCAGTATTTCGAAAACTAGAAAATATATTTTTTTAGGATTGGTATATTAATGTACTTAAATTTAATACCGTGTTGACAAGTACAAGTTTAACCATACAGGGTCGTTCAGAAATAATACTATTTTTTTTTTCAAATACAACACCCTCTATCTTTTTGCGTTTTCAGAATTTAGATCTAATTTAAGGTCTAGTTGTATTTGAAGTGTCTTTCTATCTCCATTCACTACTGAAGATATGGTTGTTAAAAACAATTTTTAAATTTGTTAATATTGCGAAAACTCCGTTTTATATTTTTTTGACACTTGGTGTATTCATGTATTTGAGTTCAATACACTTTTGGCAATTTAAAAAGTACAGGTTAGCTGAAAAATAATACCAACTTTGTTATTTTGAATGAAACACACTGTATAGTTAGCAGATGCTAATAGGCATTTAAGAGAGAAATTTAAGTTATAAGTTGTTTGTTCGTCTCCACAAACGGAAATATGGTATTCATATTACAATTTCGAAGTGTGTACATGGTGATTTTTTTATTCTCTCACCCCTGTAATTTCTTTATTATTAAAGATATCAAAAAAATCCCAATGTCATCTGACAAAGTATTATGCGATGAGTTAAAATATTGTGACAGAAAAATAATTGCACATCGCCTTCATAGAAATCCGTGGCCAACGTTGATTTTCTTAAATGGAAATGTAGGCCTCAAATACATACACTCAATGCAGAATCGAAATCTGCGTACAACAATGCCACGCTGGCATTTCTGAGTCGAGCCGTTTCGGAGACATGACGTAACAAAATTTCAAAATGTTGCTGATTTTTTGTGTCTCACCCCTGTAATTTCTTTATTATGAGAGATATAAAAAAAGTTCAAGGCCATCTGATAAAATACCATACGATGAGTTAAAATGTTGCGACAGAAAAACAATTGCACATCGCCTTCATAGAAATCCATGGCCAACGTTGATTTTTTTAAGTTTAAATATAGGCCGCAGACACATACAGTCGATGCAGAATCGAAATATGCCTACAACAATGCCACGCTTGCATTTCTGAGTCGAGCCGTTTCGGAGACATGACGTCACAAAATTTCAAAATGTTGCTGATTTTTTTAAGTGTCTCACCCCTGTAATTTCTTTATTATCAGAGATATCAAAAAAATTCTAACGCCGTCTGACAAACTACTATGCGATGAGTTAAAATATTGCGACATAAAAACAATTGCATATCGCCTTCATAGAAATACATGGCCAACGTTCTTTTTCTTAAATGGAACGATAGACCTCAGACACATACAGTCGATGCAAAATCGAAATCTGCCTACAACGATGCCACGCTCGCATTTCTAGATCGAGCCGTTTTAGAGACATCACGTCACAAAGTTTCAAAATATTTGTAAATTTTTAAGTGTCTCACTCCTGTAATTTCTTTATTATGAGACATAACCAAAAAATTACAAAGCCATCTAACAAAAAAACAAAAAAAACTAGATTTACGTTATAAAGCAGTTCCCCAGTGAATAAATCACCTCTGAAGCATTTTGCTCTATGTGTCACATGAACGGCGTTATCTTCCGTTACAGAGCTCTGCCGGACCTGGATATTCTGGTTATATTTTAGTCTTATAAAAGTTTGGATGCAGTAAGTGCGTTATCGTAGTTAATTTTCATAAAAATGTTCTTAATAGCAAATATGTGTTTTTTTTTAAGAAAGCAGACATCCAATTTGGTTACCAGTATAACCAACCTATATAGTAGAAACAATGTGCCATGTTTCACCAAAATAACTTTATTGTTTGAAAACATCAAAAATTTCCGAAAGTAAACTTAAAGTGTTCCCGAAAAAAACAGTTTCTTGGTCTACCTTATAGGTTAATAGCAAATTGAGCTTTTCAAATATAAAGCATTTAATCAAAATTCGCCATCGTAATTCATTTTCTGCGTCCCAAATTTCTTTTTTTTACAAACATGCATTATATTTATAATTATATTTCTATGGTAAATGCAAAAATGCAATAACATAAGGCGTGTTCGACTAAAAAAAAAAAAAGAAAAATTGTATCACCAACGACTTATGGGCCACCTGTGATTGTAGAAATAATGTTTTGAGATGTAGCTCAAGAGACCCTATAATTAAATCTATACAATTTTTTTTTCATATCTTGTATAATAACGGATATATTGAGCTTTATTGATTTCTTTACGAAAATTCGAAAAAAATTATCTATCATTAAATGATAAACTCTATATCTATATCTAAGACTGTCAAGCATCAGAGAAAGGGTCTATTTGAAACGAATTTTCTGGAAACATTTTATTAATATGAAGGACAATGACGGTTGAAACTAAGACTTCGGAGTTTGTTAAACATTCTTCTTGAGATATTTTCTTTCCATAGCCCGTATTAGATTCAAGTTCTTTGCCTAAATGTTGCACATTTTGACGTTTTAAATTGCGACTTTGACGTTTTGGGGAAAACCCCAATTTATTTTTCTTTAAATGCCCATAACTTTTTTGTCTTTTGAACTACAGAGCTAATTTTGGCATTTAATTTACCTATTGCGATGTAATCCTGTACCAAATTTGGTTTCCCTTACTTTGTTATTTCCAGAGATATAAATTTTTTTCTAAAGAAAACAAAAATTTTTCGGGAAAGCCTCGGCCAATTTTCCTGGCTAACGAACTTGTCTAAGCCACTTGCAAAAGAAAGGCATTCGCCAAACTTAATCAAAATCGGTATATATATATATATATATATATATATATATATATATATATATATATATATATATATATATATATATATATATATATATATATATATATATATATATATATATATATATATATATATATATATATATATATATATATATATATATATATATATATATATATATATATATATATATATATATATATATATATATATATATATATATATATATATATAAACATATAAAAATCGAAACTGACCCCGGATATTGTGTTCTAGGGGGCCTAATTAGCGCTCATTTGAAGAATCTTTTCAAAATGCAAAAGTCGGGGTCTCATTTACTGACAAAAATAATTTAAACTATAGGTTTGAACTATATATAACTCCGTTACATCATATCTCCGAAACAGCTTGACTCAGAAATGCGAGCGTGGCATTGTTGTACGTAGATTTCCATTCTGCATCGACATTATGTGTCTGAGGCCTATCGTTCCATTTAAGAAAATCAACGTTGGCCACGGATTTCTATGAAGGCGATGTGCAATTGTTTTTCTGTTGCAATATTTTTTTACAGGGGTAAGACGCTTAAAAAATCAGCAACATTTTCAAATTTTGTGACGTCATGTCTCCGAAACGGCACGACTCAGAAACGCGAGCGTGGCATCGTTGTACGCAGATTTAGATTCTGCATCGACTGTATGTGTCTGAGGTCTATCGTTCCATTTAAAAAAATCAATGTTGACCGCGGATTTCTATGAAGGCGATGTGCAATTGTTTTTCTGTCGCAATATTTTAACCTATCGCATCGTAGTTTGTCAGATGGCGTTTGAATTTTTTTGTTATCTCTGATAGCAAAGAAATTACAGGGGTGAGACACTTAAAAATCAGCCTGTACATAATATCACATAACATAAAGAACAAATTAGCGATAATAAAGAAGTAAAAATTCAATTTAGTTACTTTATGTGATGTTCAAAATGTTGACAATTAATTGATAAACAATAGCCAAGCCTGTGTATAGATTCTTGCAAGACGTTATCAAAAGTATTCCAGTGAATTTTATGGAGTTCTTTTCTAATCATAATCTTCAAATGTCCAATATCATCCAGCCTATGTTTGTAAACTTTACTCTAGAGATAACCTCACAAATAAAAGTCCAGTGGCGTGAGGTCTAGGGATCTTGCGGGCCATTGAATTGCACCTCTTCTTTTCATCCGTCGATTTGGAATGTCTGGTTCTTAAAAAATTGACTTGTTAACCAAAATGAGCAGGAGTACCGTCCTGCTGAAATCAAATGTCTCTTCGGTTTGCGTACAGGGTTTCTAACTGTGGCATAATCTGTTTACGTAACAACTTCAAATACATTTATGCCGTAAGGTTTTCTTAATGATAAATGGTCCAATTATATTATGGCATATAGGTATCATATGCCATAATATCATCCAACCGCTGACTTTTTGTGACCTTTGGTTATGTGCTTCAGCCACCCACCGTGGATTGTCTGTTGTCCAGTATCTACAATTATGCCGATTGCCGGTGCCATTCCGCATAAATGCAGCCTTATTGAAAAAGAGAATATTATGTAGTAAATTAGGATTATCATTGCACCTCTCCATAATAATATCACAGATCTCTGCTCTTCTACCAAAATGGTCCTCTATAAGTTCTTGAATTAGATGTATCTTGAAGAGACATATCTTTTCGATTTCGAATAACTTTTTAACTGACATGTGAGATATTGTGTGCTGTTGGTCCATCTGTCGAAGCAATTGATTGGCACATCACCGCTAGTAGTGCTTTTCGGCCTGCCTGTTTTTGGCCTATCTTGCAAACCTCCTGTTTCATTGACTTTCTGCTTACACAAAATTGTGTATTTGCAAGCCGTTTAAGGTCAGCTTGATTAAATAAATCGACAACTTCCGCTTGTGTTCTCTTGCGGTCGCCATATCCAACAATTATTAACACTTCACTTTTTTCAGTTAGAGCTACCATGTTAATTTCTGTTAACTGAGGCATACACTTATCTGAGTGCTTAAGAACATTTGACAAAAACTGTTATATTTATCACTGCAGATAAGGCACCTAGCAAGATTAAAAATGGGACAACTTATCTTCATAGTTTCAGTCTATTCATGTGACTAAATTAAATTTGAGTACATGAGTGTCTTATTGTGACGAATAAACAAAAATCTACTCCATATAATTTATTTTTTAAATGCTTATTAGAATATGCAAAATATACAGGTGTTCCATTTAAAATAACAAAGTTGGTATTATTTCTCAGCCACAATATACATATACTTTTTTACTTGTTAAAAGTGTGTTGAACTCAAATACATCAATATACCATGTGTAAAAAATATGTTCCGTAGTTTTCGACATACTAACAATCTTCCAAAACTGTTTTGAACAGACATTTTTTCAGTAGTGAATGAAAATAAGAAAAATGAAAATAAACCTTAAATTAGATGTAAATTCAGAAAACGCAAAAACATACAAGGTTTTATATTCGAAATTAAAATGTTGGTATTATTTGTGGGCAAGTGTTTAGAATTTTTCTTCCTCTGAAGATGTTGACTTGGTCAACGAAACGATCGTAAAAATCTCTGAAATATGTGTTGTGGTGATTTGGGTGTTCTCCAAGTGTACTTATTGGCAAGTGTGTGTAGTTACACATACTTTTGTACTTGCCAACAGAGTAATAAATTTGGGTACATCAATATACCAAGTGTCAAAAAAATATGTTTAGTAGTTTCTAAAATACTGGCAATATTACGCACATTTTTACACCATATATATATATATATATATATATATATATATATATATATATATATATATATATATATATATATATATATATATATATATATATATATATATATATATATATATATATATATATATATATATATATACAGGGTGGATACTTTTATCTTGCACACTAATGATATCTTCTAAACCTTTCAAGATACAGAGTTGGATAAATTACGAAAATGTACAATTTCATGCTCATTGGAAATTTGAAAACAAATTCCGAATAAATCAAGTCGTAACTGAAATTCGAATTTCTTTCATATATATTTTTAATTTAAGCGAATGCTATGACTTTTAGCTTCACATAAGTCGTCACGAGTTATCTACTGCCCGTTTCCAAAATGTTCTAGGCTTACTAGATCATTGGGTTTTCGTAGACAACTTTGGATTTTCTTATCGCAGCCACATTGGATTTTTACAGGGTTGAATAGAAAAAAAAGGGCTTTCAACAATGTGACACACTGTGTTATCTAAAACGTTCTTTTAATGACAATCAAGTTGCCATGAGATTAAAGTGTTGAATGTATAAAATTGTCTTTTCAAAAGTCGAACAATTGCTTGCATGTTATATGGCAAACTCACAGTACACCAGAATTAATTAATTTCTTGGCAAATCGATTTTCAATAAAAAATTTTGTAAAGTAGTTATTAAAACTAGATAAAGAACTGTGTCACATCATCGAACTCTTAATTTTTTCTCTTATTCAACCCTATAAAAATCCAAGATGCCTGCCATTAGAAAATCCAAAGCTGGCTATAAAAACCTAATTATCTAGTAGGCCTAGAAACTTTTTTAAACGGACGGTAGATAACTCGTGATGACATATGTAAAGCTAACAAATATTATAGAATTCCCTCAAATAATAAAAAATGTATGGAATAAATTCTAAAATGGAACTGTTCAGTATTTTGCGCATCTTTCAGCAATGACTTGATTTATTTGGAACTCCATTTTAAATGCTTAATGAGTAGAAAATCGCACAATATTTTCGTAATTTAACCGACTCTGAAGTTTTAGAAAATAGCGGTAGTGTGCAAGATTAATTTGACCACTCTATATATTTATATATACATATGTATCGCATCGATAACTCCAAAAAATGTAAATTTTGCTCAAATTTGGTGAGTGTCTTCCTTTTGCAAGTGGCTTGGATAAGTTCGTTGGCCAGGAAAATCAGTCCAGTTTTTCCCGGAAGATTTTGTGTTTTCTTTCGGAAAATTCTATATCTCCAGACATAACAAAATTATGGCAACCAGATTTAGTACGCAGGTATATATCATAAAAAGTAAACTATGTACCAAAATTGAGATCATACAGACGAAAACAAGTTATAAGTATTTAAAGAAAACTTTTTTGTGGTTTTCGTCTCAAAACGTCAAAGTTGCGATTTGAAATGTCAAAACTAGCAACTTTTAGGCAACGAATCTGAAACTAATAGGGGTTATGTGGGGAAACTGTCGCGAGAAAAATGTTTTAGAAACCCTTAAGTTTCAACTTTAACAGTCATTCGCCTTTATTTTCCTAAAATTTTTCCAGAAAATTCATTTCAAATCGACCCTTTCTCTGATGTTTTGGCAGTGGTTTTAGTTAGAGAGTTTATTTTATATTCGACCATAAGTTTTAGCGAAATTTCGTTAAAAAAATCGCTATAAGGAGACCGCGTCTTTTGAATTTGGAAAAGACTTTTTTAAATGAGCTCGAACTAGGCCTTCTAGAACCCATATCCGGGGTTAGTTTTATCTATTTACGTATATACAGGGTGACGATTTATACGGTAAAGTTCAATATAATTCAATTCAATGTAAGTAGAAATTTAGAACTTGACCTCAATATTGACGTTGGGTTATTAGACCTCAGAAAAAATGTGGTAATAAGCATAATGGACGTGAATATACAATGTTTGACGAACAAATTGAATATATTGGAATTGTTTGTGTCAAAGAAAAAACATTTATTCTTGTGTTTAAGTGAACACTGGTTGACGGTGGACAATATTGACATGGTTAAAATTGCCGGTTATTGTAAAATGGGCGAGTATGTTCGAAAAAAATATAAGCATGGAGGCTCTGCAATATTTGTCGCGGAATCAATAGCGGTTTTGTGTAAACCTCTGTTAGATGTTCAAACCTTGTTAATTGATCTAGATTTTGAGTGTACAGCAATTAGTTATTACGATAATATTTGTATAGCAACTATATACCGGTCACCATCCGGTAACTTTAAAAACTTTTGTTTGCGATTGACTGAAGCGTTAGGTAAACTATTCAAAAGGTTTGTAAATATATTTGTTACGGGAGATCTTAATCAGGACAAGAATGGCTCTTCATCTTATAAAACTTTAAAAGATATATTTGACTCTTTTAAAATGGTGTCACTGGTAGAAACTCCAACGAGAGTATGTAATAGTGGTGATAAAGTGACTAGCTCAAGCATAGACTATGCACTAACAAATGTACTACAGGGGGTAGAGTCTCAAAAGTATGACCCTCGTATTTCTGATCACTATGTTCAACAAATTAAAACTGAAGTAACTTGTCAAACGACATATAAATGTGATAAAAAAAGAAAATTAGTATCTCGTAAAATTAATGAAAGCTCAATTGCAGAGTTTAAAGTAAGATTTGCAGATTCACTCCGTTGCCAGTCAACAGTTAACAGCACAGATATAAATGAAATATTTGATGATTTTTTTGATGCTTTGTTATGGTCTTTTGAAGTATTATGTCCAACAAGAAAAATAACTGTTAATACCAGCTACAACACAAAGCATAAAGTACGATTTTCAGAGACTTTAAAAAAGAAACTTGACGATCTAAGAGGTTTAAATCTGTTGAGAAAGATTGGAAATAATTAAGAAATTAAACAAATCTATCAGACCTTAAAAAAGGAAATAAAAGAAAAAGCGAGGATAACAAAACAAGAACATTTGTCAAACGTTGTCGAAAATGCAGCTAACAAAACGAAAAAGCTATGGGAAATTGTAGGAGATAAAATGGGTAGAGCCAAGGTTGTTAAAGAAATTGGTCAGATAAAAGTAGGAGATAAACTAGTAAAGGACAATAGAGAAAAGTCAGACTTGTTCGCTAGGCATTTCACGACCACCGTAACAGAAAAATTAAATTCTCACTTTAGAGGTGGTCTGTCGGGAAGCTGCACCACAGGATATTACAATGATAAAACTTGTTTTATCTCGCCGGTAACGAAAGAAGAGGTCATCGGTTTAATAAATAAACTTCCTAACAAAAAAACATGTGGCTTCGACGATATGCCAGTTTTAATAATAAAAAAATGTGCTAGTGAATAATCAGAGGCGTTAGCTGAGATAACAAATGCATGCATAAGACTAGGTCAGTTTCCAAGGGCACTCAAATTTGCAAAAATAATCGCAGCTTTTAAAAAATGAGACCCAGATAATTTAGCAAACTATAGGCCCCTATCCGTTTTAAGCATACTATCGACAATAATAGAGCGGCTAATATGTGACAGGATAATAATATTTTTAAATAGGTATCAAGTAATTACTTCTTCTCAGCATGGATTTAGACAAGGTTTCTCGACTCAAACAGCAGTGACTAGCTATATACAGGAGATAAATGATAAACTGGATCAAAACGAATGCGTCGTAACACTGTTTTTTGACCTATCATGTGCATTCGACACCGTGGATATAAAGTTTGTTTCTGATAAGCTGGATATGCTGGGTATACGTGGGGTAGTAAATAGCCTTATAACCTCCTATCTCACGGACAGGCAATTATATGTCAAAGTTGGAGAGGCAGAATCAGATGCGTATAAATTGCCTCTTGGTACTCCACAGGGAAGTGTCGTTGGCCCACTTGTATTTCTTTTATATGTCAACGATCTTCCAAACCACATAACTGGTGGTAGGGTATTTATGTATGCTGACGACACTTCGATTGTTGTGAGTGGTACGACTGTGGGGGACGTTGAGCAAAAAGCAAACTCTGTACTGCAGTGTTTTCAAGAATGGTGTTATAAAAACAAATTAATAATTAATTATCAAAAGACGGTGTATATGGAAACACATAACGTACACTCTAATGAGAAGCTCAAAAGTATCAATCTGCAGATAAATAATGAAGTTATAAGAAACGAAAACTGTGTAAAATTTTTGGGCATAGATGTTGACAGTAGGATCACATTCAGCTACCATATAGACAACTTATGCAAGCAACTCAATGGGGCCTTTTATGTAATTATTAATCTTAAAAATAGCCTTAACACCACAAACTTATTAAATATATATTATGCAATGGTGCATTCTCGTATGTCCTATAACATAGTGGTCTGGGGCCAGGCAACAGAGATACATAGAGTCTTTGTTCTTCAGAACCGGATTTTGAGACTAATATTTAATCTGCCATACGGCCAGTCATGTCGTGATATTTTTAAACAGAATAGCATTCTGACTGTGGCATCTATATATTTGCTACGTTTACTAACGTATATACATAGAAACAAAGACTCGTATATAAAAAATTATAATGTGCATCACTGTCACACTAGAAGAGAAGGGACGTTTCACTTAAAATTTCCTAGGCATGAGTCTTACAAGAAGTCACCAGTTTACTCTGGCTGTTATCTTTATAACATATTACCAGAGAATCTTAGAGGGGATTCGTCAGATTGTTTTATAAAAAGTTTGAAGAGCTATCTACTGAAACATGGTTTTTATAGCATCGGTGAATTTTTATCCATGACAAACTGCAAAAAATTTTAATCTGTATTTATGTGATGTTTGTTTTTGGTGGTGTGATTTGTTTTTTACATTTATTGTATACTTGTATATATTGTGTATATATGTGTGGCTTTTTTTAAGTTTCTTGTTTATTTGTATTTTAGATTTTTTAGAGTATATCCCTAAGATATTTCGATTAGTTATTTTATAATTGTATGAAACAGTACTTTTTAAATTAGGTTTCAGAGTGTTTTAGGTTTATGAAAAGCTTGTTGTTAGATGATTTGAAATTTTGGACATTTTAAGATTATGGTTTTTATTTTTGTAGAGGAAGATGTCTGTTGTCTGTGATATCTCTGTTTGTTTTTCTTATTATCTGGTATTTTATCTAATCCTGACATGTTTTATCTACTGGATTTTGTAGCAAAAAGACCAATAAAGATTATTATTATTATTATTATTATTATTATTATTATTATTATATCTGTTATTATACAAGAAACGAGAAAAAATTGTGTACGTTAATTATAGGCTGTCTTAGGCGGCATCTTACAAAATTATTTTGACAATCACAGGCTGGCCCATCAGTTGTTGGTGATACATATTTAACTTTTTTTCGAACACTCTTTATATCATTGCATTTTTGATTTTTTTATCGAATTATAATGCATCATTGTAAGGGAAAAACTAATAGTGCTCATCCTTTTCAAATTACTTCAATTGTTTTGCAACTTTTCAAATTTTTGGCACATATCAAAAATTATGACACGGCGTTTTTACCAATTGTCCAATAAAAGTGCCGCATTTAGAGAGGTCTTTGCTTATATTATCCGTCGACAAATCAAAATGCCGTATACAGACGGTCTCAAATAGTGACAACTTAAAAAAAGTCACTCAATTGTTTTAAACGGAAGAAACCTATAGTTTGTCTTTTAGAAGGGAATGCATTATTAAAAATGTTTGAATAAGTTATTGAAAAAACTGTTTTTGAATTTCCGTGAGAAAATTCTAAATGTTCATGCAAACATTTTTATGGGAGTTTCGGTGAAAAGATTTTTGTGGGTAAATAGCTTGAAGTTGGCCAGAAATATCGAACCAGTTTTTTCTGGAAAGTTTTAAGTTCAATTTCTAAAAACTTTTGTACATTTTCTAACAATGAAGTTATTTTGATGAAATATGGTACATTGTTTCTACTAAATAGATGATATACTGGCAACCAAATTTGATGCCTGCTTGCATTAAAAACATTTTAATGAAAATTCACTACCCCAACGCACTTGCTGCGTCCAGAGTTCTTTAATACTTAACACGTCCATGATTTTAAAATTACTGAAAATTGAGGATTCGTCTGTATAGACTATAGGCATTCTAGTCTTCTGCTTATGATAAAGTTTACCTGTAATGTCAAAAGTTTTTTATTTAGTTGGCTAGAACCGAGGCAATTTGTCGAAGTATTTTAAATAAAAATGGTTATATACTAATAAGTGAGTTAAAACGCTGAACAATTGGTATTATATTATTGTTATTGTTTTAGGCACGCATAGCTGCTTTAGACAATTTAGATCCAACCGACCTAAACTTGTACTCTGAAGGAAGCCCCGTGAATGACGAGTCTAGAGCTTATGAATTCAAGCTTTCCATTATTGAATACAACGTTGGCCTACTTGGTGGTAAAGTACATGGATCTTTGGCTCGTGCCGGTAAGTAAACATTTCACATTCTTTATAATGATAGGCTTTTTATTAAAAAGAAACGAATCTCAGTAGGATGCCAAAAATTCAAATCAAGTTGGTAACAACTGGTGGGTATCCCACCGATAACTCAAAAAACACTTAACCGATTTCGACCAAATTTGGAGATTACCTTGATCGTTCTAATGGCTTGGATAAGTCCCATGGCTCTAAAAAAAAAGCGAAGAAAATTTTTAAACTGCAATATTTTTTGAACTATTAATGTGATTGGAATGAAAATTTGCAAGTTCGCTGAAAAATTAAATCCTTCCAATACCTGCGCTTATTACTTATAAATTTGGAATTACCAATCCCTCATGATACTTTAAAATAATATATTTAATACTACGTTACCATCTGAAAACCCTGTTCCCCTGTCATTTGCGTTTGCATGCTAGTAGCTAATCTGTCAATGACAGTTGCCAATCGGCAAATCTCAACGATTTGTCATGAATAAAAGTTGAGTCTCGTCTGATTTTGCTAGTTTGTGATATAAACAGGGTTACTAAATATTTCTTAAATGAATTTCGTATATACAATGCATATACCGATAATAATATTTATTGATGAGTAATTAATATTTATTGGTAATTATACATGACATCGTGACAAATAAGTTTCAAACTTGTGCTTTTCCATAATGGACTTTTGACAGGTGATATCTAAATATTATAACCAAGATTTTCAGGATGACAATATTAATTACTTGAAGGTTGACATCAACCAAATTAGAAATTCTAGTCTACTATTAAGCTAAACTCTGAATTTTAGCTAATGTCGTTACTCACAAAAAAAACACAAATTTTTAAACGATCATCCATCTTCATTCGTTCTTCTTTTTACGATAATTACTAAAATAAACTTAAATACGGCTGGGAACTTACAAATCATATAACTTCAAAATATCCGTACAAGGTAAACGCCCAATTTGCAGTTTACCTTATGAACGGCTTTAGATAAATCTACTGCTGTTAGATAGTTCGGTATGTTGCATGTACCATGACATTATTTTTATCCTTTGCTTCCTCATATTTTCTGAAACATTTACATTTAAACTTCTTCGCTATCCTGGTGCGGGAGGTTCAAAAGCGTTTAAAGGAGATATCGCTGCAAAATGTGAAAAATGAAGCTTTTAGAGTCCCATTGAGCTGTTTCTTTTTCGATGTTCCGCTCATATTTCCTTTTTAGTGAATTTTTCTAGAAAATATCACTAATGGGGAGATCTCGACTTTCGAATTTTGGATTTTTTCTCCAAATAAGCGTTAACTAGGACCCCTAGAAACCATATCCGGGGTCAGTTTTAATTTATAATTATATATATATATATATATATATATATATATATATATATATATATATATATATATATATATATATATATATATATATATAGTGTGTGTGTGTGTATCACCCTGATAACTCAAAAAATGATACGCCGATTTTGATCACATTTGGCAGGTACCGTTCTTTCGTACGGGGCTTGGATAAGTTCGTTATCCCGGAAAATCTGGCCGGGTTTTCCGTGAAAATTTTGGGTTTTCCTCCGGGAATTTTTCTACTAGAATCTTAAGTTTTGATACATAGTAAAACCTTGATGAAAGCAGCGTGTGTACTAAATTAAAAGAATAACAAAATGAGCTTCACAAATAACAACAAATTTGTTTAAAAAATATTTTTGTCATCAAACTTGTTTGATTGAGTTCACTAACATGGATCAATCAAACGATAAGGAAAATACCTCCTACATTTGTAATTTAGCACGTACAGTCCTTTTGTAAATAAAAATGAAATAATCGTTATATTTGCAGATTAACGCACGGGGGGATTTGAGAAAATTCTTTTTGTTAGAAACACACTTACAATCCATTCTAAATGCACAAACCACAAGAAAAATGTATTGCAAACAGCCCACAAGAGAATTACGAGATCAGGAATAAATAGGGGTGTTGGGCGGGGAAGAAGAGAAAAACGAAATGTGAGCGGAAAGTGCAAAAAGCAGCTGAGTTGCAGCTATGCCTCCTTATAATCCTGTTTACCCCGTCGAGAATATCTATTTACCGCAGGTCCCGTAATTTTCTTGGGGGTTGTTCCCAAAAATTTTTCTTGTTTACATTGTTCTTTACATTGCATTGAGGGTGGTTTTAGGCATGCATCAGGGGAAGGAGAACCCCCAGCGACGAAGCAGAGAGCCAATATTTGCAATTTATGTTTAAATTGATATCTCATCTCATTTTTAGTTTTTTTTTCCAAAAATGATTTTTAGCTTGCCTTGTTTTCAGTCTCACATAGACAGCAGCAACATTTTATCATTTTTAAAAAGTATGGATAAAGCAACAGTAAATTAGTGATGAAAAAGGTGTGGGTGCAGCAAGTACGTTATGGTAGAGAATTTTTATAAAAATATTTCTAATATGATAACTCAATTTCCCATTAAAGTTAAACCTATGTAAATCTAGCGTGGGTGCTAAATTAAAGAAAAATATCATTATGATGCTTTAGGGTTAACTACAAATTTGTTTTAGAAAACCTTATTAGTTGCTTTGTTTGCAAAAACTGGTTAGATTGATTTGACTAAAACAAAACCATCCAAGCAGTTAATAGGGAAAAATACCTGCCGTATTTATAACTTGCCAGGTACATTCCCTTTGTAAATAACTAATGTTTTCCTGAAAAACACATTTTTTAAAGAGACTTGCGGCACTTACATATATCTATCAAATTTACTTTTTTGGCTTCATCATAGAAAACAGACATTCCTTCAAATAGCCGCTAACTGGGACCTCTAAAACCGATTTCCAAGATCCGCCTAAATTTAAATAATTAGTTTAATAATATACCTTACCCATAGTCTACAATTTTTGGGAATTCACTATTATTGTGTACTGGCTGCGTCCAAAACTTTTTTTAATGGGTCACTTTTGTTACTGTCAATCAATAATAATCAAAATTAAACATCAAAATAACTCCGGTTACCTTGCCTTGCCAGCTATACTGTTAAACATGTATTAAAAATTTATAACATGAAAATTCAACTTTAAAAATAACATAAACTAACCTCGCATTTCTGCATTGCTTATCCACAACTATAATACAGTCTAGTACTAGTTTAAATTTCATAGTCTAGAGGGATTTTTGGTCTTAAATAAAATGTAGGCACTACTGGTCGCCATTCTTAATCGTTCTTGTAATTTTATAAAATAATTTCTGAGTTACCAATTTACCGATCCGTTAACTACGAGGTTAATTTGATATTTCAGTACATACATGTTTTTTTTTAAATGTTTACAGGTAAAGTAAGGGCTCAGACTCCCAAAGTGGAAAAACAGGAAAAGAAGAAAAAGAAGACGGGTAGGGCCAAGAAACGTATGCAGTATAACAAGAGGATTCTTAACGCGCCTAACACTTTCGGAAGACGTGTAGGACCCAACTCTAATTCCTAATATAATTTATAGTATTTATAGTTTTAATGACAGAAAATGATACGTACTACGTTATTTACTTTGTATTTAAGTTCTTTAATAAACATGTATAGAAATTTACCCTTTATTGTTATTGATTTCCTGCGTTCCTATAAATTAAACCTCTTTACAAAAAATGCACTATATCGCCATGTATTTTAAACAAACTACGCAGTGACTTGATAGAGACAGTGGGCCATTGGGTGGTATCATTTCCTATTGCTTGGCCAGTCTCGTGGTAAAAAATCCACAATGAATTCATAAAACTGTGTTTGTTTCATTCGCTATTTACGTGTAGGAAGTAGTGAGTTTCATAGCTTTTGAGTGGTTTTTATGTTATTTTAGCGTATTCAGTGATCAATTAGGACTTTAGTTAAAGACAATTGTTTCCACTGTTATCAATTCAACTGTGGAAAAGGTGAGTGGAATGTAATACGTGTAGATCGTAATAAAATCAAAATAAAATTCATTATATATGGCTGGGTATTGATGTTTCAAAATAAATTATTTATTTTATTGCAACCAACAATCATTTAACTTTTTTTTCAAGACTGGATATTATTTTCAGCTAGCTGTTTTGTTCTGTTTAAAGCCAGAATATCAATTTGAAGTTATTCTTTGTTAAGAAAAGGAGTTCATATGCCAAGTATATTTTCCATTGCCATAATCTAAAAAAATATGTGAATATACTTGTTGTATTTAGGCTAAAACTAGTGAATAAAGGACTAAGTTTGAACAAAAATTACAGGATAGCAATAGTATAATAAAAAGCATTTTTGTTTACTCATCCCTGAATTTGTCAATGATTCATATAATTATTTATTCTCAAATTTTACTGGTATTATTTAAATACAAATTACAGATTAATTAAAGTGTCTGAAAGTTAAGGCTAATATTTTGAAAGGCGACTTGTACAATATATTGATGCATCTCACATCCCACATATTTGATTTACTACATCACACATATGTTTGTAATATTGAAAGATACGATCGCTTCGGTGACAATATCAGTGGCATCAGATAATTAAATACAGTAACTGAAATTCAAAATAGAGTATATTTTTGATACCACCCGGTAGCAAGCAAAAAAGCTTGACAAGTAAAACGGTCGTCAAGTTAAAAAACCACCCTCTTCTGGTGAAGTGGTTTTTACTAAAATGTACTTATACATTTCGTCAGATCAGGTCAGGTCAGGTCAGGTCGCAGACCTCTACAAGTGAAAGAAAAGAAAAAATTGCGGGACGCAGCAAGTGCGTTATGGTAGTTAATTTTCATAAAAATGTTTTTAATAGCAAATATGTGTGTTTTTTTTTTTCAGAAAGCAGGCATCAAATTTGATTACCAGTATAACATATATAGTAAAAACAATGTGCCATGTTTCATCACAATAACTTTATTGTTTGAAAACGTACAAAAATTTCCGAAAGTAAACTTAAAGTGTAACCGAAAAAATCCGATTCTGGGTCAACCTTGTAGGTTAACAGCAAATTGAGCTTATCAAATATGAAGCATTTAATCAAAATTCGCTACCATAACGCACTTGCTGCGTCCAGAATTTCTTTACTTACAAACATGCATTATATTTCGATGGAAAATGCAAAAACATAAGGCGTTTTCGACTAAAAAAAATATTTGTATCACCAACGACTTATGGGCCAGCCTGTAATTCTAGAAATATTTTTGAAGATGTAGTTCAAGACACTTTATAATTAATGTATACAAATTTTTTTCATATCTTGTAGAATAACGGATATATTGAGCTTTATTGATTTTTTACGAAAATTCGACAAAAAATAAACCATTAAACGATAAACTCTATAGCTAAGACTACTGCCAAGCATCAGAAAAAGGGTCTATTTGAAATGAATTTTCTGGAAACATTTTAGTAAAATAAAGGACAATGACGGTTGAAACTAAGACCTCAGGGTTTGTAAAATATCAGAAAAAGGGTCTATTTGAAATGAATTTTCTGGAAACATTTTAGTAAAATAAAGGACAATGACGGTTGAAACTAAGACCTCAGGGTTTGTAAAACATCAGAAAAAGGGTCTATTTGAAATGAATTTTCTGGAAACATTTTAGTAAAATAAAGGACAATGACGGTTGAAACTAAGACCTCAGGGTTTGTAAAACATCAGAAAAAGGGTCTATTTGAAATGAATTTTCTGGAAATATTTGAGTACAATGACGGTTGAAGCTAAGACTACAGGGTTTGTAAAACAGTCTTCTTGCGACATTTTCTTTCCATAGTGCGTATTATATTCAAGTTCTTTGCCTAAATGTTGCGCATTTTGACGTTTTAAATTGTCACTTTGACGTTTTGAGGAAAACCCCAATTTATTTTTCTTTAAATGCCCATAACTTTTTTTTCTTTTGACCTACAGCGCTACATTTTGGTACGTAATTTACATATAAGAATATAAAGCGATATACCAAATTTGGTTTTCCTTAATTTGTAATTTCCGGAGATATGAATTTTTTTCTAAAGAAAACACAAAATTTTCAGGGAAAACTTCGCCCGATTTTCCTGGCTAAGGAACTTGTCCAAGCCACTTACAAAAGGAAGGTATTTACCAAATTTTATCAAAATCGGCCCATTATTTTTTGAATTATCGGTGTGACATATATATAAACATATAAAAATCGAAACTGACCCCGGATATGTGTTCTAGGGGACCTAATTAGCGCTCATTTAAAGAAATTTTTTTCAAAATTCAAATGTCGGGATCTCCTCATTAGTGAATTTTTTTAAGAAAATTCACTAAAAGATAAAGCCAAGAAACGTGTGCAGCACAACCAGAGCATTGTTAACGCAGCGGGCCTTTCTTGAAGTTTGAAAGCGCCCAAATATATGCCTAATAATTTATAATATAGGTTTTGGTGTCAGATAATTAATCGTTTTTTAATTTTGTATTTAAATTTTTCAATAAACATGTATATTATACTTTATCGGCTCAAATTACACAATACGTCTATACAGTAAGTCCATTTTCACGTGTGTTGTATATAGTTACAGAATTTAAAGAGTTAAGTCTAAAAATATGCAAACATGGCATATTTCAAATATTAACAAACCATTTTAAATAAACTTTTTATACCATTTTTTCTTTCATCTTCAATTTCCCACCACTGCCTTCATTTACTACTAATCTTTACACATACATCATTTTCAATCCTCATTGTAATTGAATACCTATTTTGCTTAGCTATATATTTTATCTTTGTAACCTAGCTTTGTTTTGTTCTGTCTACTCCTGAGAAAAAAGCAGCACTTTTATTGCCCATAATATGACGTGGATTGCCTTGAGTTTCTGAATATTGGTGATTAACAGCAGGATCGTTACTCATACTGATGCATAAATTAAAACTGACCCCGGATATGGGTTTTAGGGGTTCTATTTGGAAAAAAAAATTCACATCAAAAGTCGAGTTCTCCCCATTAGTGATTTTTTTCTGCGAAAATTCACTAAAAATGTAACCTTTAAGACAGGTAGATTTTAATATAACTACTTTTTATTTTGGTCGCAGAAACTGAAAATGCAGCAATATGCATTGTTCCATTTTAAAAAAGTCTGGACGCAGCAAGAACGTTATGGTAGTGAATCTTCATAGAAATGATCTAGCACTAAAAATTTGTTACACTAATTACCAATAATTTTTTCTCGTAACACAGAGATCTTTTATAACGTGAAGCTACGTATCAAATTTGCTTACTATAGCTTTATTAATTTCGGAGATAAAAAATGTTTCCGAAGGAAAACCAAAAATTTTCCCAGAATATTTGGTCAGATTTTCGTTGATAACCAACTCACCCAAGCCAGTAGGAAAAGGAAAGTACCTGCCAAATTTCATTAAAACCAGCTTATTATTTTTTGAGTTATCGGAATGACACGCTTATATATATATATATATATATATATATATATATATATATATATATATATATATATATATATATATATATATATATATATATATATATATATATATATATATATATATAAAAACCAGGTATTTTTCAATAGTGGCTCAGGATCGTTTCAATAACTTTTAATTTGTTGAGATAAAAAATGAATTTGGGTATGTAACTAAATGACCTAAATCCAGATTGGTTGGGGTATTCAGTTGTTTTCGGTCACCACCGGTTTCACCGGAAATGTCTGCAACTTTTGACTTTTAATTTGGACCACCTGTATTTTTTCTGCTTGATTTGACAGCAAATGACATTCTGAGACAATCAGACCTCATATGACAACTTTTGACATTTCCACTTAAGCAAATAATATTTTAAATTTCAATCTAGAGTGTCGTCCCCGCTAAGCCAAAAACATTATGTTTGATCAAGGATATTTATTACCACAAGCAAAAAATGCTTCGTTTTCTTGTAGATTCCGCTTTTTTTTTAAATGGTTATACGTCAATGTCTTCAATTATAATAGATGTTTCATTTTCTTCATTACGTTAGTTACACGTTTTCTGTTCTAATTTTGGAAAATGTTATGATGGCAATATGGTGACAAGAACTTATAGTTTAGAGGTTTTGTTTCTCAAAATGATTAAAATCTTTTGTTTAATAAGAGTCTTTTTTAATACGATTTGGGGATCTTTTAACCGATCAGGAAAAGAGAGAAAAAACATTAGATGACGAAATCTATTTTTCCATGGCTCCTGAATTAAAAAAGAATGGTTTTAACATATGAAGTGTCAGAATGCCCTTTTCTATTAAATAAGGCAAAATAATACCGGAAGTCCAATTTAAAAATTAAAAGTTGCAGACATTTCAGTCAAACTGGATGCGACCAATAACAACGGAATACGTCAATCAATTTTTGATTGATGTCATATATTAACAATCCAAATTTCATTTTTTGATCTCAAAAAATAAAATAGTGTTGGGGTGAGCCACTTTTCAAAACCCGCGGTATACATATATATATATATATATATATATATATATATATATATATATATATATATATATATATATATATATATATATATATATATATATATATATATATATAAGCATATAAAAATTAAAACTGACCCCGGATATAGGTTCTAGTTTGAGCCCATTTGAAACAAATTTTTCATAATTAAAAAGTCGGTATCTTCTAGAATAACTTGAATAACCATATATATATATATATATATATATATATATATATATATATATATATATATATATATATATATATAATATATATATATATATATATATATATATATATATATATATATATATATATATATATATATATATATATATATATATGTGTGTGTGTGTGTGTGTGTGTGATTTGTTTCTTTAACGTCGGCCTATTTCCGCGACTATGGCCAATCACCGACGCCAGGGAGCAGTTTCACCTCACCATCCTGGAAATTTTGCCGAACCCCTGCCTTTCTGTAAGGAGGGTAGGGATCTTTAACGTGCCCAACATCGCATGGACACGGGACCGACGGCTTTACGCCCCCTCCAAAGGGCGGAACGTGCAGACATTCAACTTGCTCAAATACAATGCCAGAACCTCGGTTGGTGTTAATGTTACAGTTTGTACTGAAAAAGTGAAAGGAGTACCGTGGGATCGAACCCAGTACCCTTCGGTTCAGAGGCACACGTTCTTACCTCTAAACCACCGAGGCTCTTATATATATATATATATATATATATATATATATATATATATATATATATATATATATATATATATATATATATATATATATATATATATATATATATATATATATATATATATATATATATATATATATATGTTCCAATTCTAAAAGGGTAGCCAATATATGTGTTTTTAAAATAATTTTGCATGTATTATAGTTTCAGAAATTCTTGACACAAACATCACCTCTAGTGCGATTTTCTGAAAAATTTGCTCATTTTAAAATGGCAGCGGCAATATTTTTCTATCGTCATTGATTGGCCTAGCCTCAAGTTAAAACATGTTTAAAAATGGGGGGTCAGAGAATGTATAGATGGGGAATTCTGGACCCACCGCCACCACCGCCAGGCAAATACGCATGCGTAGAGACGAAACAGGGTGGCGGGTTGGATATAGAGAAAAAGAGGCCTAACCTAAGAAGACGTAACCCAAAATGGCTGCCACGATGGCTGACCGGAAGAGAAAAATCTGGCGACTTTGACGCAAAGTGGTAAAACACACATTGGATAGAGTGTGGCAAGAGATTTAGCATGTGATGACGTAATCAAAGATGGCTGCCAAGATGGCAGAACTCGATTGGAAAATCTGAGGAATTTGAATCTTTAAAAGGTATCTGACCTGAGCTGTCAAAATAAGAGAGTCAACCAATTTCATTATTCTGATAATCATAAAAAATACGGCTGTTAGCGCAGGCGCAAAGCAGATTTTTTATTTGGATAATTAGACCTCAATGAGTGGGGTATCACCGTACTCGTCTAGACGCCTGAAATTCAAATATAACATATACGCTTGCGCAAACCGAAAATTTAAGTTTATATGTAAGAGGGTATTATTACACTCGTCTCGATGGGAACTTATAAAATTTGTAACAACCGTTGGATATGGGTTTTAGAGGACCAAATTCGCGCTCATTTAAAGAAATTTTAAAAGTTCCACCATCGATACCACTCTATTAGTTAATTTTCTTAATGAAAATTGTATACCACATGACAAAAAAAAGCAAACAAAATCTGTGCAAATGTAACATTATAGTATAATATTACAGTATCATATCTCTCATCTTCCAGTCTCACAGGGCACGAAACAAACTCATTTACAGTAAGCACACTTGGGTAACCCACATCACGTTATTTTTTAATTTTGGAAATTAATATGCAAAATAAAAAATTATGACAAGTGCTACAATGTCTAATTAAAAACGAGAAACAAGTTCCTCACAAAATTGCCCTCGTAGAAGAGCTTTCTTCACAGTCGCTTAACAATTATATAAATTATATAAAACTGGACTAGAAGTTTAATTCAAAAGACAAAAATGAATTTAAATAAAATATTATTTTATGCGCTACCTACTTATCTGTTTGAAGTCGGTGCGAAGCCAATTCGATTGTAGGTAGATAGGCTAGCTCCACTCTTGCCATATCGCAAGTTTCTCCGTGTACGCGACGGAATGCGTGAGCGTGGGTTGGTGTTTGATCATAACAACATATTTAGGTATTTCATTAGAATTATAATCTGTTATTGTATAAGCTGTTTGTATCGCTATGTATTATTGTGTATCGTGCTTGGCACATACCTCCCTCAGACAAGTAGGTAGCGCATATGACAATATTTTATTTAAATACATTTTTGTCTTTTGAGTGAAACTTGTAATCCAGTTCTTTTTCGCTTTTCAGTGCCCATTTTGACGACGGTGTAAGTTCTTTAAGATTTGCTTATTAATCCATTTTTAGTGTAAATATACGTACTTAGTAAGTACCGTATTATAAAACTGCTATATTATAATAATATAATAGTAGAGTAGAACTTTAAGTTACGGAGGTTATAAGAGGATTGCCTTCGATTTACCTGAGATCCCATCAGCAGATCCTGATTTGGTGCAAATGAGACAACCTCAGGGGTACACCCTTTTAAACAAAAAGTATTTTAAAAAATTGGTGAACAGTTGACGAAAATATCGGTGAATATACATACAAAAAAGAAGCAATTGCGTCATGGTAGTAAATTTTCATAAAACCTTTTTAATAGCAAACATGTATTTTTGTCAAAAAAGCAAAAATTAAATTCGGTTACCAGTACAGCTTATATAGTAGAAACAATATACCAGATTTCATCAAATAATCTTTTCGACAAAACTCCAAAAAAAAGTTTTTTTCATAAAAATTAAAAAAATTTTCACGAAAATCCGAAAACGTTTTTTTAATAACTTCATTCTCTTCACGTCTGAAACACAAAATATACTGTGTTCTATTTAAAACAAGTGAGTTATGACATTTTGATTTTTTTAAATGCAGTCACTATTTTAGGGCAACCGGTGCAAGGCATCTCGATTTTTTCATATAATAATATAAACGAAAACCTCCCTGAATGCGTCATTTGAATTAGACTCCAATTTTTGTTGGTAGAAACGTCGTATCACACTTTCCTAAGTCAAGATATCCATCTAATTTCATTAAAATAACTTATTAACGTAATTTTCGGAGAAAACATTTTTTCAAAAGAAAATTCAAAATTTGGATAACTCAATTTCTATAAACTTAGAAAGTTGAATTTTGGTACGTAGTAAGGTCTCTCCCAGGGCAACATACCCTTTAAATTTCATTAAAACAGCTTTGTAATTTTCGAGGAAATTTTTTTCCCGGAAAAGCCTTTCCGATTTTCCTGGGTAACTAACTCATCCAAGCCATTAATAAAAGAAAGGCACTTGCCGAGTTTCATATATATATATATATATATATATATATATATATATATATATATATATATATATATATATATATATATATATATATATATATATATATATATATATATATATATATAAATTTCTGCAAAGTCTCACCATCGATACCTCTCTATTACTGAATTTTTTTAAATAAAAATTCACTAATATTTTGGTTAAAGGATAAGCAATTTTTTTTTGGCAATGCATTTTTAATCCTATAGTGTTGGAACGGGACCTGCTGAACTTAGTATGATATCTTAGGCAACACACAATACACAACATATAAAACCATTGTGTTACTTCTTATAAGTGTTGCTCTATGTAATGTGTCGCAGTTTGGACGTCAGTTTACAATGCGAGAAATCTTAAAATAGTACATGTAAAGGATTTTAGCCATAGATAAAGCTTTTAAGGGTCAAAGTCGCAGGTAACCAAATATAAACAAGATATCCACCCAATTTCATTAAAATAGCTTTGTAATTTAAATTTTTTTTTAAAGGAAATTTAAAATGTTAATAACTCAATTTTTTATAAACTTAGAAAGTTGAATTTTGGTATGTAAAAAGGCCTTTCTGAAGGCAACGTATGTAGTAACTTTCATTAAAACAGCTTTGTTATTTTCGGAGAAAAAATGTTTTTTTGAAAGAAAATTTAACGTCCGATTTTCCTGGCTAACGAACTCATCCAAGCCATTAATAAAAGGAAGGCACCAAGTTGCATTTAAATCGGTTAATTATTTTTTGAGTTATCAGATGGATATATATATATATATATATATATATATATATATATATATATATATATATATATATATATATATATATATATATATATATATATATATATTTATTTATATATATATATATATATATATGTATATATATATATATATATATATATATATATATATATATATATATATATATATATATATAATATATATATATATATATAAACATATAAAAATTGAAACTGACCCCGGATATGGGCTCTAGGGGTCCTAATTCGCGCTCATTTGAAAATTTTTTTGCAAAGTCTTAGCATCGATACCTCTCTATTAGTGAATTTTTTTAAATAAAAATTCACTAACACGAAGCCCGCGGCAGCATTCTGCTCGTTTTGCACACTAGATGTTAAAATGTCACTTAAATACCACAAAAGAGGAACCTGGTGAATTTCTCGTCATTTATATAGCTGTCGATGTCAGATATATGTGACGTCAGTTATTTTTAGAACTGTACAACATAGAATCACGTTATTTTTAGATTTTAGAGTCTCTGTATCAAACCACAAAGTATTAAGTTACTCGATGGACAAAAGTGATGACGTCATAGATGACAATTATGTCTATGTTTGGAAATACAACAGTGGAAAATAACAGTGGCGTCTCCCGACCAAAAAGTTCGGGTGTGCGCTAACGAGTTGCTGTTAGTGGTGACGGCGAGGAATACAACTTTTTTTGCATACAGAATGTCAATTTTAAATTACCCTGAAAAATTTTCTTTAGCAAACATAGATGTGAAAATGTATTTTGTCAATTAAACAGTGACAAAACGACAGTGATTCTAGAATACTGTGGTCTCTGCAAGCGCAGTCGTAATGCTCCTAAATAATGCTGTCGCAGCGTTGGTTAGACCGGCGTTCCTTTCATTTGTCTTGAGCGATATTTTTACAGCTCCCGGCAGCCGTAAAATGAATGGTATTTTCCTCACTATTTTAAACACGTGGGTGGGGGACTGCATCGAATATCAATACCCCTCCATCGACTGAAGTTGTTCGGAAATATTAACGCACATCTAACCCGAATTCATTCCCCGTTGCTATTGACCTACTCATATTCTCTGAATATGTTAGAAGACGTGGTACCTACTTCATTCCAAGTCACTATTGACCGATTATTCATGAAATCAAATAAGTAAATTAAATCGATTTTCACAAAATATTTAGTATATTAAGACCAAGGGAAAAACAAATAAAACATATTTAACTCTGCACATTTTGACTATATTATCCGGTGTGCGGCGCACACCTAGCTCATTAGGAGAAATCGCCACTGGAAAATAAAGATAAACGTGTAAGGCGTTACAATGTTCAATATGTTTTTGGCAAAAACCTGCTTACTTTATTTAATTTTTATAAAAATTGTAACTGAAGGAGAAGTTTTCTGCCGATTTTCCCAAGGTCTTATTACTAAAAAGTTTTCAGTTAAAATGACTATTTGGCACCTGAATAATACAACAACAAAAAAAGAAAAAATACACAATAAACAAAACACAAGTGGAAATTGGTTACGTAGTGTAATTTATGCTCATTTTTTCTTATTTATGTAATGTTGGTTTGTTTAGCTAACTGTTGTTATTTTGTCAATAAATAGATTATTATTCCTATTTATTAATCCACGTAATGAAACTTATACTGTATGTATCTTTTACGTTGGACATGGTGTGTATATTTTACGAGCATTATACAATTTAAATGTAAATTATATGTTTACCAGAAAATGGTAGCACCTGCGATAGGAAGACCACCGTACTTGAAACGAAATGGGGTGCGTCTCTTTAACAGGTGAAGCATACAGGTGTTTTACGTTAACAAAAGCCGCTATGAAAATAAATATGTAATTTGTTTATTCATGTAATAAAATGTCAAACCTTCTATTATGGATATTAAAAAGGTGTTTATTTGTCAGGTTAAAAGCTAATTTCCTGTCACTCTATTTAAATAAATAGTTCTTAAATGTCTTAATACTTAATTATTTCTTGATATGGGTGGCCTAATGTAGCTACACTGAATCGTTTATTACCGTAAAATTATCTGAGAAGGGGTGTACTTTTATTTCCCTGTTCAGTCACATACTGCAAAATTAGCGTATAACGAGGTTGTGACTTTTTATTTGGGCTGCACATCCCAATATTTAGAGGGGGCGTAAAACTGCCAGTTCCGTGAATACTTATAGATAAAAAATACTTATTTATAACCATAGAATCATTAGAGTGTATTTTCTAATATTCAAGATGGCTTTCATTCAAAATGTTATAAAGAAATTCTAGAGAAGACGTGCATAATTTTCTAATAAATAATCGTGTAAAAAATTTTATCTTTATACAAATACTCAAAATTAAATAGTAGCCAATGATGTCACAAATATGGCTTTAAATGAAACATGTCTGAGCGCAGGAAATGCGCTATGGTAGCAAATATTTATAAATTGTTTTTATTGTTAAATGTTTGTTTAGTAAATTCCATTAGAGTAGAAACCATGTACCACATTTCATCAAGATAACTTTAATGTTTAACAGTCTGTACGCAGCAACTGAGTTATGGTATCGAATTTTCAAACAAATATTTTTAAGTTTAAATAAGTTTTCTTGTTAATGAAAGGTATCAAATGTAATAGAAAGTATAACCTTCATAGTAGAAACCATGTATTATATTTCATCAAAATAATTTCATTGTTTGAAAAGTCTGGACGCAGCAAGTGCGTGATAGTAGTCAATTTTCATAAAAATGTGTTTAATAGCAAACATCTTTTTTAATGAAGGCTGGCATTATATTTGGTAACCGGTATAATCTATATAATAAAAACAATGTACCATACTTCATCAAGATAAAAAGTACAAAAATTTTCCAAAAATAAACTTAAGATGTACCCCAAAAAACTGTTCCGATTTTTCTGGCCAACGAACCTGTTCAAGTTATTTACATACCTATAAATATATAATTATCCACAAAAACTTTTTGGCGGAACTCCCAAAAAAAATTACAAAAAAACTTGCAAACAATTTTTTCAGGAAAGCCGAAAATATTTTTTCACAATAACTTATTAAACATTTATTACCAAAATGCCACAAGAATCTTGGAAATTGGCTAACTACGTTTTTTACAACAAATTTGCCTAAAGAATACATACAATTCAAGTTATATATATATAATCTCTAACTAAGTCTAAATAATAGGAAAATGCAAAAAAATGTTTCCAAAACTAGAGTTGTTCAATTTGAAAAACTTAAATTACTACAGCGTTTTTCCAAATTCAGTCAGTATTTTAGCGCTCTATATACGGCATCTCGATTTTTTCGACTATTAAACGAAAACCCCTCTGAATGCGTCACTTTTATCAGACTCTCCTATCTATCTGTAAATATAATTGAAAACCTCACTAAATGCGTCATTTTCAAGGGACTTAGATTTCCATTCGTAAAAACGCACACTTTTTGATATGTTCCAAAATGTAAAAAGTTGAAAAACAATTGAAATGACTCGAAAACGATGGGCGATATAAATGTATTCTCCTTACAAGCATGCATTAAAATTGGATGGAAAATGCATTAGTGCTACAATAAGTGGACTGTTCCATAAAAAAAAAACTTGTGTCACCAACGACATATGGTCCACCCATAAGATGCAGCTCAAAACACCCTATAAATAACTTTTACAATATTTTCCTGTATCTTTTATAACATCTGATATATTGAGCTTTACAGTAAAAATGCACCACCTTGTATATATCTAAACATGTAAAAACTGAAATCTACCACCAAGGCGCCTAGTTCGCACTCCTTTGAAGAAATATAGAAAAAAAATTAACTCGCGGTCTTCTCAATAACGATTTTATTCTGCGAAAATTCGCGAAAAAGTATAGACGATTAAACCACAAACTCTATAACTGAAACTACTGCCAATTCATCAGAATTTGAAGTGAATGAATTTTTTGCGAATATTTTAGTGAAATCAAGGACAATGGTGGTTGAAGCTGTAACTGAAGGCTTTGTAAAACACATTTACTATGCCATTTGCTTTACATAGCCCGTATTGGTTTCAGGTTCCCCGTATAAAAATTGCAAATTTTGACGTTTAAAATCTCGACTTTCACATCTTAAGAAGAAAAATTATAGAATTTTAAAAGCAATTTTTCTGCTATTTCTTAGCCTTTTGGCGTCAAAAAACCTAATATTTGTGTGTAATATACAATAGCTTCACAAAACTCCAGCCGCCGCTCAAAATCACCTTCATTCAATTCTTGTACAAGATGAATTTTATACGGGTGAAATTTATGATGCTTCAATATTCGCTGAATAGTTCTTCTTTTGATGTTGAAACAGTGGCTAATTTTCTCATGCTCAAAGTTGGGTCTGCGGAAATTTGTCCTAAAACTGCATTCTCAGTAGTCTCATTTCTAAGCTGAAATTCACGTTCAGGATCCCGTGTTTTGTTGGCTACTGAACCACTTTGTCGAAACTTTGCAAATAACTCCAAAATGTATTTTCTGTTAACATGTCTGTTCGCATGTCGTTCATTAAACAAATTTGCTGTACGGTTGGCACAGTCATCGTTTTTGAAAAAAATAGTAATTATTTCAACTCTTTCTTCTACAGAATACACCATTGTGAAATTAATTTTCGGTAGTACTATCAAGTATCAAACCGACCGATAAACTGAAATAATAAACCGCATTTCTCTCATTCCGATGAGAAATCTTCTGATAGTCAATTTTTTATTTATAAACCAACAAAACATTGACTATCAGCACATTTCTTATCGGAATGAGTGAAATGTGTTTTTGCATCTTCAACTGTGTATAATTTTTAAGCGAGTTAATAAAGCTTCCAAAAAAAATTAATGTGCCCAATTCAGAAATGAAAGAGCTTTCAAATGATGTAACACTCGAACCATGTTCCCTATTTTAAATATAAGGGTTGTTATCACCACCCTTAAGGGGTTGATGTGACAAAGTTGAGTTTTATGTTAAAACATGTCCCCCTCAATATTAAAATTCACGTGTTTCAGCGTTTCTTAAAAAAAATTCTCTGGACGCAAATCGGTCTGTTTTGTTTTCAATGGGCCACCCTATATATATATATATATATATATATATATATATATATATATATATATATATATATATATATATGTATATATATATATATATATATATATATATATATATATATATATATATATATATATATATATATATATATATATATATATATATATATATATATAAACATATAAAAATTAAAACTGACCATCGATCCCTCTCTATTAGTGAACTTTTTCAATAAAAATTCACTAAAAATATTTACCAAGAAAAGGGAATCAGTTAAATCAGTTTGCTGATTTAAATAAGCTAGCTATTCGTAACTTAAAAAGCTGTAAAAAAGTCAAGTTTGCGCTTGTCATTACAAAAATTAGTGGCTCTATGCGGCTATTTACTCTAAGTTGACTATCAAGTTCGGGACGCAGCAAGTGCGTTATGGTAGTGAATTTTTATTAAATGCTTCAAATTTGAATAACTCAATTTTCTATAAACTTATGTTGATTTTTTGTGTACTAAGGTCTTCCCCAAGCCAATATACCCACCGAACTTTATTAAAATACCTTACTAATTAAAAAAAAAAAAAATTCGAAAGAAAATTCAAAATTTGAATAACTCAATCTACTATAAACATAGAAAGTTTGATTTTGACACGCAGTAAGGCGTTTTCCAAGGAAACATACATTTAAAATTTCATTAAAATACCTTTATAATTTTCGGCGAAAAAAATGTTTTCGAAGGAAAACTCAAAATTTTCCAGAAAAAACATGTTCGATTTTCCTAGATAACAAACTCGTCTAAGTCAGTAATAAAAGAAAGGCACTTGCCCAGTTTCATCAAAATCGGTTAATTATTTTTGAGTTATCGGTCCGATATCGGTTGGATATATATATATATATATATATATATATATATATATATATATATATATATATATATATATATATATATATATATATATATATATATATATATATATATATATATATATATATATACATCTAAAAATTGAAACTGACCCCAGATACGGGTTATAGGGGTTCTAGTTCTCGCTCATTAAAAAAAATGTTTGGAAAGTCTCACCATCTATACCTCTCTATTAGAAAATTTTTTAAAATAAAAATTCACTAATTTTTGTTAAGAAAAATTTACTAATTTTTCCTAAAATAATTAGGTCAAACTTTTATAGAAATTATTCCTTACCATAATAGCTGACTCTTTATATTTTATTTGCTATTTGATCGCAACAATTTAGTGTATCCATATAGGTTACAAAATTAACCAATTTGTTTGAAATACAATTGTTAACCCCTTTGTTTGTTGACACATGATAGCAATCCAGGCCAGGTTTGACCATATGGCGTCGGTAATTAAAAAATTGACGAACGGGGTGATAATTGCTGGCTGTATTTGATAATGAACTTATTTGACAAATCACACATACTTTTTGTCAGGGCGGTTGTGAACATGTGTGTCATAATCGATTGTATTCGAGGGCTGATAGTGCGATAGACGGCACCTGTGGTCACCCAGTTAACACGATTCATTAGACCATGCCCTTTCATTCGAGTGGGCTAATTGATGGGTCTCCGGTTGAAACGCAGAATTCTCTCTTCGAGCCCATTCTCCCGACATGCCACAACTAGTGCCAAATCTATGATATCAGCCGTTTCTGGATCCAACTAGTCCTGTTCTGTTGCATTAATTAAACCCTGTTCACAGAAACTTCGGCTGATATGTTATATACTGAACGACCCAGAGTTTAACGTATTGCATATATTAGACTGGAGTAAAGTTATAGCATTCACATTTGTTAAACTAAATTAATATTATACTTTTAAGAGAGATTCTGCTATAGCTTATTTTGGTTTTTTTGGATGTTTTCAACAAGACTTAAATATCTGATGAAAAAGTAAAACTCATAGCGTATAAGAAAGATTATATATATATATATATATATATATATATATATATATATATATATATATATATATATATATATATATATATATATATATATATATATATATATATATATATATATATATGTTGCAATAACACACCACGAGGGCTTACAGCCTAAATACTATCGTACTGTGCGTGTCGACAAGGAGGAAAGAGACTTGTTAATTCTGGACGTGAAGGTTTGGAGGTTGGGAGGAGAAGGAAAAACATGTGCCGGCAAGGAATTCCACAACTTGGAAGTCCTCGGGAAAAAAGAGCGGGCATAACAAGATGTTCTATATCTGGTGACCTGGGCAGTAAAAGGGTGCACTCTCTCTGTTCCCCTGGTAGATATGCTGGGGGCAGCAGGTGGATGAACTATGGAAGAAAGCTCCTCTAAGCAGTGCCCGTGCAGATTTCTATAAAAGAGAGAGAGAGAGAGAGAGAGAGAGAGAGAGAGATCACACACGACGCGTCGGTGGGCAAGGGGTGGCAGTCTTTGGGTGAGATAAACCGATGAGACATATAGCTCTCTTCTGAATGGAGTCCAGGATAGCGAGTTTAGAAGCGACAGCGGCACCCCAGATGTGGGAGCAGTATTCGAGGTTTTGCCTTATTTGTGAAGTATATAAGGTATAGAGATTAGCTGGTGAAAAGTATTTGCGAGCCCGGAAGAGGAAACCTAATTTCTTAGCAGCCGCTTCTGCATTTGATGTGAGATGTTGATGCCAATTAAGATTTCGATACACAGAAATGACAACAAGTGAAAAGGACCCATTATTTTGAATAACTTGGTTGTTCATTGTAATGGGTTTAGGGCTGGTGTGTCTCTTATGAGAAAGTAAGCAAGACTGAGATTTGGTGGGGTTGAATTGTACAAGATTTCTACTTCCCGAGTCTAAGATTTTTTGGAGATCGACGGAGACAGAATATTGTATATTTGAATGGAGGGTGCTGTCGTCCGCGTAACTGTGAGCTGGGTTGGATGTGCTAGAGAGGAGGTCATTGATGTGGAGAAGAAACAAAGTAGGGGCTAAAGCTGAACCTTGTGGAACTCCTGCATTAATTGTATAGAGCTTAGACGAATGTCCATCTACTTCGGTTGGAGAGGAGCGTTGCTGTCCAGGTACAGAGTTTTTGTGGTAGGTCATAGGCCGGAAGTTCATTAAGCAGTGCTGCGTGCCGGACCTGGTATAATGCTTTGGATATGTCTAAAGCGACAATCTGGGATTCACCGTATTGTCCCATAGACTTGTTCCAAGAATGGGTGACAAAGGAAAGAAGGTCGGCAGTTGATCTGCGCTGACGTAATCTATACTGACTGTCGTGGATTAAACTTTGTTTTTCAAGAAACTTTAGTCATTCGGTGTTTATATACATTTCCATCTCTTTAGAAACGACTGAAAACAGAGAAATAAGCCTGTAGTTGCTAGGAAGCGCTTTGAATCCTTTCTTGGGGACGGGTTGTACTCGAGCACTTTTCCAATTACTAGGGAATATTCCTCTATTGTAAGATGTCTGAAACAGACTAGTCAGGACAGGAGCAAGTTCTGGTGCCATTTTTTGAGAACAATTGCTGGGATCACGTCAAGCCCAGAGGCTTTCCTGATATTAAAAGAAGAAAGCATCTTTCGTACCTTTGTAGTTTTGAAAATGATATCCGTCATGTTATGCGTGACATTGGAAACTGTTGGTGGTTGAACATTTGAAGGTAGGTTAAGAGCAAAATTGCCGGCGAACAACGAGGCAAAAGGTGCAGCCTTGCCCAGGGCGATAGAAACAATTTCATCCCCTGAGACAAGAGGTGGGAACGTGCTCTTGCAGAAATTATTTCCAACAGGTTTACATGAGTCCAGAAGGGTTTGGTGTCGTTGGCGCTTAAGAGGACTTTGTTTTTGATGTGGTTATTAAACAAATTTTTTGCCTTAGAAAGAATGCGGACATAGCGGTTTCTTGCGTCGTTAAATGCTTGACGATTTTCTTGTGTAGAAGCGTTTTGTGAGCATTGACCTTTTCAAGTCTGGCCTTGTCACATGATTTAGAGAACCATGGCTTTTGAGTGGCTGAAGAGATTTTCTGTGTACGTGAAATAAATAATTACATGCCAGCTTGGATAATTTCGGTGACGTTTTGTGAGACATCAGAGGAGTCAGGATGAGAAAAGCAGACAGACGCCCATGGAAGTGAGGAAAAGTAATCCCGCATTTTGTCCCAGTTTGCGTAGTTCCAAACGATACGTAGGTGTAATGACTGTGTGACCTCGGGTTGCATTGCGCAGGAAGCAGTGACCATGCCGTGGTCTGAGTGACCAAGGGGGACGGTGACTCATATCTTATAGCAGATTACATTATTTACAATTAACAGTCTAGATTCGGCAAGTGTTTTATGGTACCGAATAGTGAAAAAGGCTGCAAGAAGTAGTGGCGGATCAATTTATACACAACAGAAGATTCAGCACCGACCAACGACCTCATACTGTTAGCGAACTACAAGAGGCTGATTCATCTTTGTTAGAAATGGACAATCAGAAAATTTTTCTCGGGATATTGAACAGCTGAACGATCAAAACTCTTTAAAAAGTTTGGACGCAGCCAGTGCTTTATGGTAGTGAATTTTCATAAAAATGTTTGTAATTACAAATATGTATTTTTTTAATGAAAGCAGACATTAAATTTGGTTATCAGTATAGTAGAAACCTATATAGTTGAAACAATATGCCATATTGCATCAAAAAAATATTCTTTTTGAAAAAGTACAGCAAATAATCTTAAAATGTTCCCGAATAGACTAGGCCGATTTTCCTCCCTAACAAACCTTTTTAAGCTATTTAGATACCTGCCAAGATATATTTATTCACAAAGAGCTTTTCAACGTAACTTAAAAAATTGCAAATATCAAAAATAATTTGTTTTCAATTACTTATTAAACATTTATTATTAATTACAAAAACTTTACAAAAATTTTACAAAAATTGTTTCTGCAGAAACAAAAAAATTCTGCAGAAATTGACCAATTATTTTTTACACACTAATTTGTTAGAAAAATACATGACATTTAAATTATGTACCTAATCTGTATTTAAAATTAAAAAAAAGAAAATTTAAAAATTGTTATGCAAATTTTCACGGAAAATTTAACCAGTGGAAGTAAAGAAATATATAAGCGAAGAAATAGTTGTATTTTAATGTCACAAACTGTCAGATCTAAGAACATTACTTAAGTCCGAGCTTAAGTCTGTCAATTTAAAGCTTCATTTGACATTTGTGAATACAGTAATTTATCAACTACTTATTGACAATATAAAAATCAGGGAAATTGGTATTTTGGGATATTTTGCAGCATATCCTGTGACATCCTTAAAACAAGTGATTCTAGAAACAGGAATATTAAAGAACTCAATAAGGTTTCGGTTAAAATATAAATAATCCTTACCCCATCTCAAGAGTTTTCACACCTTAAATATACTGATTTGTCCAAAAGGGTTCATTTTTGCCAGCTTATTTTGCAAGATGACATCCTATTTTTGGACAACAAAAAGTCCCGCTTCTGACGAAAGCTGGCAATTTAACGTGTTATGTGCTCGAAGAAATAATGAAGCGGCAAAACTCCATTTCTATGAACAAAACTTAAATGGTTAGCTATTACTTGTACAATTCAAAATAATTACCCATTTTAAATTAGGTATTAAAACTTGGAGGAGAAATATATTCAAATATATTGTTAGATTTAGATGATTGATATTTCAGAAGTTTACGTCTAGTGGAATGTGGGCAACTTTTTATAAACACGATGGCGCTCCACCACATAACGTATTTCTAGTTAATAACTTCCAAGAGGAAATATTTTACGACAAGTGGATTGACAACAAAGGACCTTTTCTGTTGACTCCTCATTTTTCTGGTTTGGAGGTCCTAGATTATTATATGAAAACCATAAAAAATGTCTCTTATTTAAATTCAGTGACCACAACGGAAAACTATATGGCGAGCATGAGGAACACAGTCGAATGTTTATCTCCAGAGGTGCGAAAATTGCTTGGAAACTCAGAGTGGTCATTTTGACTATTTATAAAATAGTTTTTTCGGTGTATTAGAAATTCTTTTACTTATTACGCAAAATAGCAATTTCGATACTTTCATCATTGACAATTGGTTTTCGCTTTCTGTGAATTGTTGCCTTGATGCCAAAATTCTAGAAAATGTATTTAAATGAGCACGGATTAGGACACCTAAAACCCAAATCGAAGGTCACTTGAAATGTTTATATATGTCTGTATATATATATATATATATATATATATATATATATATATATATATATATATATATATATATATATATATATATATATATATATATATTCAAACCATAACTCAAAAATACGTCACCAATCGAAAAAAATTGGCAAATCCCTTAATTTATTTAATCACTTGGATGAGTTCGTTAGACAGTTTTAAAACGCAATATCTTTTAAATAACTAAAAGTATGAAACTAAAACTTTTCAAGCTCGCAGTGCTATCGGGGCAACAAAGTCGCGGACGAGCCCTGAGGGGATAAAAAGCTCGTAGATATCGTACGAATAGTCCTATCTACCAAACTTGAACTCAATTTGGATGTGTATATCTTAAGTTATAAGGAAATAAAAAATTACTAATTTATAGGTGTGTGTTTTGTCCCTTTAACGCCGGCTTTTGTCCGCGACTATGGCCAATCACCGACGGCAGGGATCAGTTTCACCCCACTGTCCTAGAAATTTTGCCGAACCCCTGCCTTTCTGTAAGGAATGAAGGGAAGACGTGCCCAACGTCGCACGGTCACGGGACCGACGGATTTACGCCCACTCCGAAGAGTGGAACGTGCAGACATTCAGGTTGTTCAAATACAATGCCACAACCTCGGTTGATGTTAACTGTACAGTACTGAAAAAGTGAAAGGAGAACCCTGGCATCGAACACAGTACTCTTAGGTTCAGAGGCACACGTTTTTACCACTGAACCACCGAGGCTCTAATAATCTACGATATGACCTGAAATTACCTCTGAATGGATGCATATAATATTAGACAAGGTCAGACAGTTATATCAGGGTTACGCAGTCATTGCAAACAAAGTCTTCAATATAAATTTTAAACGGACAGGCTGCAAAAATATGTCACAATAAACAATCAACTGTTGTGAACAACAATCAAAGTGATCCAATTTGTTTAAAGGCAATCTAGAACTACGTTTTATTATGTATAAATATTAAGCTTCCTATTTTTCATGGTATTTAAAAGCCATCTCCCTCTCCTAGTTTAATCTGACGACCCTATCTAGCTTTTTTCATTTGTGATTCTATTAACTAACAGCAGTCATGAGAGAACCGTGTGCGCTCTGCGCATACCCTCGAAATGAACTCCGCTAATGACTTAGAAACTTAGCATGTAAAACAACTACCTATATTCTAAGGTTAATGTTGATACACATAGTAGGTAAATAATAACCCAACTTTTAATTTTAACCTAACTTTAGCAACTGCCCTCGGCCGTCGACTATTGTATATTATGATTCTAACACCCAATGAAATAAACAAGAAAGTAATCGGTAAATCAAGCTGTAAGTAGTTGAAAGTAAATGAAAATACATAATTTTATAAAGTAGTTTAAATTATATAAACAGATATGCGTTGAAAGGAGTTGAGGTACAGCAAGTGTGTTATGGTGGAGAATTTTCGTAAAATATTTCAAATGGTGATAACTTAATTTCCCATTAAACTATAATCTTTAAATTTTTATACATAGTAAAATCCATATAAAAGCAGCGTGGCTAATAAATTTAAAATATAACACAAAGAGCTTCACCGATAACTACAAATTTGTTTTAAAAAGCATTTTCTTGTTATTTTGTGTGCAGAAACTCGTTCTATTGAGTTAACTAAAACGGATCATCCAAGCGCTTAATAAGGGAAAATACCTACGTTTATAATTTGGCACGTACATTTCTTTTGTAAATAAAACTAAAATTTTTGATAAAACACGAAACGTTTTTAGAAAAAAAAAATTAGAAACATGCTTAGAACCCCTTCTGGATGCACAAACCAGAAATTCTGGCAAACAGCCACCAAGAGAGTTACGAGACCAGAGGTGAATAGGGGTGCTGGGCGGCGAAGAAGTTAAAAAGGAAATGTGAACGGAAAGTGCAAAAAACAGCTTAGCTGCCTTTATCGTATTTTGCAGCTATACATCCTTAAAAGTATATTTACCTCGCCCAGAACCCCTATTCGAAGCAGGTGTCCTAACTTTCTTGATGGTTGTTGCCAAGAAATTTTTCTTGTTTACAATGTTCTTGTTTATGCATTTAGAGTGGTTGTAGGCATGCAAAAGGGGAATGAGGACCTCTGAAGACAGGCAGGGTTGCCTCAACTCTCAATCTGAATCTGAAGATATCAGAAAAATATATAGTAACATATAAAAATTTTAGTGAACGTGATTTAACTTCTCTAAAAAGGGAATCTAGAAGTACGTTTTTTTATGTATAAATATTAAGCTTCCCATTCTTCACGGTATTTAAAAGCCATCTCCCTCTCCTCGTTTAATATGGAGGCACTATCTCGCCTTTTTCATTTGTTATTCTGCTAACAGCAGTCATGAGAGAGCCATGTGCGTTCTGTGCATGGCCTCGAAATACACTTCGATAATACCTTAGAAACTTAGCATGTAAAACAACTACCTATATTCTAAGGTTAATATTGATACAAATAGTAGGTAAACAATAAGCCAACTTTTAACTTTAACATAACTTTAACAACTGCCCTCGGCCATCGACTGTAGTATATTATGATTTTAACATCCAATGCAACAAACAAGAAAGTAATCGGGAAATCAAGCTGTTGGTAAAAGCCAAAAGTAAATGAAAATACATAATATCATTAAGCAGTTTAAGTAAATTATATAAACAGATGTTCAGTGTACATTATTAAGATTTTAATTTCATTATGTATTGTTTTTTTTTAAAGTATGGGTACAGCAATTTTAAATATATGTTGAGAGGAATTTGGGTGCAGCAAGTGCGTTATAGTAGCGAATTTTTGTAAAAATATTTCAAATGGCGATAACTAAATTTCCCATTAAACTAGAATCTTCAGTTTTTTATACATAGTAAAATTCATATAAAAGCAGCATGGCTATTAAATTAAAAATATAACACAAGGAACTTAACAGATAACTACAAATTTGTTAAAGAAAAACATTTTTTTGTTATTTTGTTTGCAGAAACTGGTTCGATTGAGTTAACTAAAACGGTTCATCTACGCGATTAAACGTAGGTATTTTTCCTTAAAATACTTACGTTTATAATTTGACAGGTAAATTCTTTTATACATAAAACTTAAATTTTTAGTAGAACACGGAGGGTTTTTGGAAAAAAAGAGAGAAACATGCTTAGAACCTCTTCTGGGTGCACTAACCAAAAATTCTTGCAAACAGCCACTGAGAAAGTTACGGGACCAGGAGTGAATAGGGGTGCTGGGCAAGGAAGAAGATAAAAAGGAAATGTGAACGAAAAGTAAAAAAAACAGCTTGGTTGAACCTCTTTAAGCTGTCCTATCCCATGTTGCAGCTATACCTCCTCAAAATTATGTTTACCTAGCCCAGAACCCCCATTCACTGCAGGTGCCCTAACTTTCTTGGGGGTTGTTCCGAACAAAACTTTCTTGTTTACATTGTTCTTGTTTATGCATTTGGGGTGGTTGTAGATATACAGAAGGGGAGGGAAAACCTCTGCGACGACGTAGAGAACCAAGATGTTAAATTTACATGTGTTTAATCTGTTACCTCATTTCATTTGTTTAGAATATTTTGCCAAAAATGAATCTGAGGTTGCCTTGTTGGTCAGTCTCATATAGAGAGCAACAATATTTTATAATTTTTAAAAAGTAAGGGTACAGAAACAGTAAATATGTGTTGGACAGGGTCTGGCTGCAGCCAGTACGCTATGGCAGAGAATTTTCGTAAAAATATTTTAAATACGATAACTCCATTTCCCAGTAAGCTAAGTTATTCAATCTTGGACGATAGTAAAACCTAAGTAAACGCAAAGTGGCTACTAAATTAAAGAAAAATGATATAATGATAACATAGTGGATAACTACAAATTAGTTTTACAAAACATTCTTTTTGGTTTGGTTGCAAAAATTAGTTCGATGGGGTTGACTAAAACAAAACCATCCAATCCTTCTTAAGACACTTTCCTTCCATAGATCGTATTAGTTTCAAATTCTTTGCCTAAATGTTGCCAATGTTGACGTTTTAGATCGCGTCTTTGACGTTTTGAGGAAAACCCCAATTTATTTTTCTTGAAATGCCTCTAACTTTTTGTGTTTTAACTTAGAGAGGTAAATTTTTGTAAGTGATTTACATATAGTGATATAAATCAGCGTACCAAATTTGGTTGCCCTTACTTTGTTATTTCCGGAGGTATAATTTTTGTTAGAAAGAAAACACAAAATTTTTCGGGAAAACCTGAACCGATTTTCCTTGCTAACGAACCCATCCAAGCCACTTAAAAAGGAAGGTATTCACCAAATTTAGTCAAAAATTGGCCTATTCTTTTTTGAGTTATTACTGTGAATAATAACATTTTAGGTAAATTAGCAGATTAGCGTATTGTTCGTTTTTTTAACAATATACTCAGGAACATGCTTAGATGAACCCCTTTATGCATTAACCATTGGACAAATGCTGTGATCTCAACTCCAGTTAAGAGACCTAAAGCAAATTTGAGGTTCTTTGCAGGGTAAGCATACTACAACGGAGCTAGAAATGCAAACTGTAAAAAACTCACCTTACAGAAGTCCATAAAAAGGATAAACTCCTTACGAACACAGTTTCTTCATAAAAAAACTTTCACTGTTCCCAATTAAAAAAAAAGCTAAATAATAACGTAATCTGATTATTAGAATTAAATAAATAACTGAAACTGCTACCAAAGCATCACATAAAGGTCTATTTTAAATTAATTTTTAGCAAATAGGTTAATAGAATAAAGAGCAATAAAGATAGTATCTGAAACTCAAGGCTTTCTAACTTCTTACGAGATTTATATTGCATAGCGTTATTCATTTAGGTACCCGATCTAGAACGTGTCAATTTTGAAGTTTAGAATCGCGACTTTTTTAACGTTTTAAGGAGAAAAACTTAAAAGCTTATAATTTTTATTTTTATTTTAACGTAGATATTCAAATGTTGGGGCATCGTTTTCTTTTTGTATATAGGTATATAAGTATAGTAATCTAAACCCTCGTACCGAATATCGATGCCCTAACTTCGTTATTTTCGGAGATATAAAAATATTCCGAAAGAAAACGCAGGATTTTCCGCGAAAAACTAGCCCGATTTTCCTGGCTAACGGACTTATCCTAGCCACTTGCGAAGGGAAGGTACTCACCAAGTTTGATCAAAATCGGTTTATTATTTGTTTAGTTATCGGTGCGACACACACACACACACACACACACACACACACACACACACACACACACACACACATATATATATATATATATATATATATATATATATATATATATATATATATATATATATATATATATATATATATATATATATATATATATATATATATATATATATATATATAGTCTGAAACCGACGTCGCATTTGGGTTCCAGAGATCCTAAATAGCGCTCATTTGTAGAAATTTTTTCGAAATTCAAAAGTTGGGATATCCTCATTAGTGATTTTTTTAAAGAAAATTCACAAAAAAATTAAATCAAACAATCTTGTGCAATAATTCAGTCCCCCCGGCCCAAACAGGGCAAGTATTTCAAAAACGAAACATTTTCGGACCAGACAACCTCATCCAAAGTTAACCCTATTTCTAAATTTAAATAAGATAATATTAGATAAATACGGGGTTTCCATTTGAGAAAATCTGGACTCAGCAACTGCGTTATTGAAGTGAATTTCCGTAAAAATGTTTTTCATATCAAATATGTCTCTCTAATGCAAGCAGGCATCAATCAGGTTGTGTAATCTATATAGTACAAACAGTGTATCATATTTTATCAAAATTGTTGAAAAATATAAAAGAAAATCCGAAAGTAAACTTATAATGTTTCCGAGTAAACTGGTTTCCTAGCCAACAACCGTCAGGTTAATACCAAATTGAGTTATTAAAATTTGAAGCATTTAATGAAAATTCGCTATCAAAACGCACTAACTGCGCCTAGACTTTTTTTCTTACAAACATGAATCATATTTCGATAAAAATATGCAAAAAATGCAATAATATAAGGGTGCTTGAAAAAAGAATTATAGGTATCTTATGGGCCATCCTCTTATTGTCAAAATAATTTTCTAAGATGCAACTCAAGACACCCTATAATTAACGTATACAATTTTTGCTCGTATCTTGTATAATAACAAATATATTGAGCTTTGCCGTAGAAATGCGTCACCCTGTATATAGGTAAAGAGATAAAAACTGAAACTAAACCCCGATGTGGATGCTAGGAGGCGTTCTTTTTAAATTTCAAAAGTCGCGGTCTCCTTAATAATGAATTTTTTCTACGAAATTTAAATGAATTTTCTTGAAATCTGTTAGTAAAATGAAGGACAAGAACGTTTGAAGCTGAAACTTAAGGGTTTGTAGAACACTTTTCTTGCAACATTTTCTTCTTATAACCCGTATTTGTTTCAGGTTTTTTGCTTAAATGTTGCGAATGTTGACGTTTCAAATCGAGACTTTGGCGTTTTAAGGAAAATTCCAAACTTTTCTCTTTAAATGCCTCTTACCTTTTTGTCTTTTAACTTACAGACCTAAATATGTGGTTCACTTTTTGCAATACAAACACGCGTACTAAATTTGGTTCGAAGATATAATTTTTTCCAAAAGGAAACACAAATCTGGGAAAACCTGGGCCCATTTTCCTGGCTAACGAACTTGTCCATGCCACTTGCAAAAGAAAGGTACTCTGAAAATTTTATCAAAATCGGCCCATAATTTTTTAAGTTATTGGTGTGACACATAAATATATATATATATATATATATATATATATATATATATATATATATATATATATATATATATATATATATTCATATATATATGTATGTATATACAAACCTATAAAGTTTGAAACACCAACCTCGAATTTGTCATCATAATTCAAAACGCAGGGTCCCCTCGTTAGTGATTATTTGTTTAAAAAAATTCAAATTTAATTGTTAACGTTTTTTTGACCATCGTCTATTAATAATTATGAAAATTCATTAATTGTTGTTGCCCTTACTTGGTGAAACTGGTCCATACTACATACAGACTTGGAGACTACTTCTCTGGCTTCACTGTTGGTTTTTGTAGACATTTAAAAACCTCATCTGTCATCTATGTTTCATTTTATTTTCAATTTGATAAAAATTTTTGATCAAAACATCATATCATAACATAGCAACAGATATTTATTTGTAGTTGTCATGATTTCGTACTAATTCAATTTTAATCTGTCTGAAAATGCTGTCAAGCAGCGAAACTATAGTCACAGAAGCATTGAAGAACATCCTAGAACTTCCAGAATTCGAAGGGCCACTTGCTACAGTTAGCTCACGCGCTGGCTACGTCCTTCACCTACAAAAAGCAACAGTGAAGCCAGAGAAGTAGTCTCCAAGTATGTATGTAATTATGAAAATATTACACAGAGTTTACTAAAGCATGTCTCTATCTACAAGTAAACCAAATGTCATTGTAGACATAAAAATTGATTTATATCAACAACAAAAAAAATTAAACCTAGCTATAGGAAATTTAAATAAAAATCCAAAATTTGCCGTAGAATCTAAAAATAAAATAATATATAGGGTCTTCGGTTTGAAATAACAAAGTTGACACTTACTTACGATCTAAAGAAATGCCACTATATTTAAAATATTTTAGCCGAGTTGCCCCTATTGACATGACAAAGTTTTCAAAAATTTTCAACGCCTACTTTTTGAGAAATCGAACGCTGCCATTCACGATGGGACATCCTATACATATGTATATAATATACAAACACAGGTCCCTTCATTAACGAATTTTTCATGCACTAAATCTGAAATGTACTGTTTCATTAAAGTAATTTAATTTAAGTTATAACCTCATTCTAAATTCCTTTAGTTATTATTGCCTTCTTCAGCAAAATGATTTTAGTGTGATTACTTGCTGTCGCTGCAAATTGGCATTAACCCCAACAACATTGACGTTATGGACTAAGATGTCGATATCTGCTTGAGGCGGTCAGTCTCGCAAATAACGACCACCCTAATAATGCGTCGTCACGCGGTCGATTCACGAACTGTTAGCGACAATTTAGCTTAACGAGCTTTGTTTACTGGCAACAATTACTACTAAATATACGGTGTGGTTGTTTGCTTGCGAATTATACGGCCAACAACAGGATTTATTGTCTGATGTTATTTCTATTAAATGTGTGCGTATACCATAATTATCTGGATTTTTTGTTTATTGTCTTCTTCGACTGTCCCTGTTACTTGAAAGTTATTGTCTGGTTGGATAATACTTTCAGTGCTCAAGGGTGGAACTGCTGCAAGGCAGGCGATAAATTTACAGAAAACATAGTGTAGAACCGTGCTGAAGAAAACAAATGCTAACAACCATCGCTGGACAATTGTTACTCCTCGGGATAAATGTACATGGATACAGAAAAGTGATATAAAAAGAGTTTGGTTGCAGAAAATAACTAGCGTTAGCAAACAAATATATATATATATATATATATATATATATATATATATATATATATATATATATATATATATATATATATATATGTACGTGTATGTATAAACTCATATTTTTAATTCAGGGTGATTGACCTTTTAGTACAATATGGGCAATAAGAAAAGTAACTTACTGGCTAAGTTCACTTGGATCGCCGAAAATACCACACCGCATTAAAGCAAACCTGACGGTCGTTTTACTGACAAAGTTAGCCTCATCAGAGCATGAAAAATTCAGAATTTTTCATCCTCTAATGACGCTAAATTGGTTCGTAAATCGATTGTCAGATTTTTAATTAAAAGGTGTCGTGGTGATTTGGGTTATAACTTGTCAGTGCTCATCACTGGTCCCAATCTTCACTTAGTGAACTTTTTTTGCTATAAGATGCTCTATATTATGTTTCGCCTCAAACTAACACTTGTTCATAAGCTTCAAAAAAAAACAGCTATGGAGTAATCTAGTGTGGAAGTGCGAGGTACAGAAAGAGGCACTGAACGAGAGATGTGGTAATTATCAATAGTATTATATATATATATATATATATATATATATATATATATATATATATATATATATATATATATATATATATAATACTATATATATTTTTGGAGAACCCTCCATGAGTCTGCGATCCTCATCTAATTGGGCTAAAGAGACAGGTTCAAAATATTGTATATTGGAGTAGAGGGTGATGTCGTCCGCGTAACTGTGAACTGGGTTGGATATGCTAGAGAGGAGGTCATTGATGTGGAGAAGAAACAAATTAGGGGCTAAAGCTGAACCTTGAGAAACTCCTGCATTAATTGGATACAGTTTAGAGGAATGGCCATCCACGACAACAGAAATGCTCCGGTTGGAGAGGAAAATTGCTGTCCACGTACAGAGTTTTGGTGGTAAGCCCTAGGCCGGTAGTTTATTAAGCAGCGCTGCGTGCCAGACCTGGTCGAATGCTTTGGATATGTCTAGAGCGACAATCTGGGATTCACCGTGTAGTTACACAGACTTGTTCCAAGATTTTAGTAATTCGGTGTTTATATACTTTTCCATTACTTTAGAGACGACTGAAAGGAGAGAAGTAGGTCTGTAGTTGCTAGGAAGCGCTTTGGATCCTTTCTTGAGGACGGGTTGTACTCGAGCAGTTTTCCAGTTACTAAGGAATATGCCTCGATTGTAAGATGTCTGAAACAGACGAGTCAGGACAGGAGCAAGGTCTGGTGCGCATTTTTTGAGAACACTTGTTGTGATATCGTCAAGGCCAGAAGCTTTCCTGGTATTAAGAGAAGAGGGCATCTTTCGTACCTTTTTAGTTTTAAAAATGAGATCCGTAATTTTATGCGCGACATTGGGGACTGTTTGTGGTTGAACATTTGGATGTGGGTTGAGAGTAGAATTGCCGGCGAACAACGAGGCAAAAAGTTCAGCCTTGCCCAGGGCGGTAGAATCAATTTCATCCCCTGAGACAAGAAGTGGGAACGTGCTTTGCTGAAATTATTCCCAATAGATTTAGCAAGAGTTCAGATGGGTTTGCTGCCGCTGGAGCTTAAGAGGACTTTGTTTTTTATGTGGTTATTAAACGATTTTTTTGCCTCAGAAAGAATGCGTACATAGCGGTTTCTTGCATCGTTAAATGCTTGACGGTTTCCTTGACTGGGATTGTGTAGAAGCTTTTTGTGAGCTTTAACCTTTTAAAATCTGGTCTTGTCACAGGAGAACTAGAGCTTTTGAGTGGCTGCAGAGGTTTTCTGTGTACGTGGAATAAATAATTCCATGCCAGCTTGGATAATTTCGGTGACGTTTTGTGAGATATCAGAGGGGTCAGGATGAGAGAAGCAAACAGGCGCCCATGGAAATGAGGAAAAGTAATCTCGCATTTCGTCCCAGTTCGCGGAGTTGTAGGCCAAACGATACGTGGGATGACTGTGTGACCTCGGGTTGCATTGCGCAGGAAGCAGTGACCATGCCGTGGTCTGAGCGACCCAGGGGAGCGGTGACTGATATATTAAAGCAGTCAGGATTTGTAGTTAGAAGGAGATCAAAGTTATTTGAGCTGTGTGTTGGGATGCGAGAAAATTAGGTATGTTGCTGAGCCATATTGGCTAAAGAATTGCTGACTACATAGGCATCCGCTGCTCTTCCTTGTGCATCGGTTTTTGAAGATCCTAGCCATTCCTTATTATGGACATTGAAGTCACCAATAATAGTGACCCCGCGGAAGGATATTCAGAAATCAGATGGTCAGTTTTTTCAGAAAGGTAGTCAAAGGACTGGACAAAGTTATTGTCAGAAGGTGACCGGTAAATGCAACAGATGAATTTAGTTGCAGCTCTGAGAGAGAGTTTTTTCCATAATATGTCTCTTCTTCCAGCTTCTAAATTGGAGAGTCTGGTGCAGGGTAGATTGCTACGGACGTACGCGCACACGCCTCCATGCAATCTAAAAGAAGTAAGGAGCTTATACCCCGGGAAGTTAAGGTGGCTGTTTTGGCACAGATTTGAGTTTCGGTGTGGAAGAGGAGTTGGGGCCTATTATCCTGGAGGAAATGGTGGACGGAGTTCAGGTTAGAATTTAGGCCACATATATTCGAGAAGGATATGTTAAATCCTGATGCTGGGGCTCCCTGTACACCCCTCTCCCGGAGATCGGAATGGAGGGGTATTTTACCTCCGGAATCTTTTGTACAAGGAGGAGCCATCATCATTTTTGCTTATAAGGGAAACCGACTTATACACCAGAAACGGAAACGTCCGTTGGGACTTCACCGGCCCCTTGATGTAAGGGGTGGTACCTCCTCGGGCGTGAAAAAAATCCTTTACTATCACGTAAAGGAAAATTCCACTACCACCTACCCCCTTCTCATTTCAGCCTTGGAGTCCGAAATACTTGGGATGTAAAATTTCCGGTCCGTTAGATCGGAAGAGAAAAACCTATTCCGTGACCACCAAGGTCACCAGATCTGACGAAATTGGATTTTTTCTTATGGGGATACATTTAAGATCTGGTCTACAAAACATCCCCAACAGCGGCAAACATCCGGGAAAGAACAAAATAAATAAATATTATACAAATTTGTGATACAAAAAGAAATAACATTATTATGTCAAGGAGTAGCAATTGTTACTCGCTGTGCCGTGCCGCCTGTGATTTTTCTCATTTTCTGTGCACGTTTTTGGAAATCTCTCTCAAAAGTAGGTGGAGATAGATACGGCAAAAATGGTATTTTCTGAAGAAGCATATTTTAGGCTCTCCGACGGAAAAATAATATACAGAGTGTTGTATTTAAGAAACGCAATTGAAATGAAGGTGAATGTTTGAAGATACATTTTAAACATCCTGTATCAAAGAATCTAAAAGAGTATGTTTTTGACTGAATATAAAACAAAAATAATAACTCGGCAGCACTGCATTTGACAATCTTACAAATTTGTAGATAAATACCGTACCTATCAGGGTTGGCATGTTTAAAAACATTTGTTTTAAACACCTCTTTTTACACATGTTTAAAACAATGCCTGGTGTTTAAAACAAATTTTTCAAACAGTTTTAAACACCTGTTTTAAAACGGTTTGTTTTAAATAACTGTTTTTTGATGACTGAAAGGAGGTTTAAATTTCGCATGAGTTTTCCATGAATAATATTTTTTTAATAAATAACTTTCTTTTCAATAAATTGCTTTAATTTTATATAAAAAATTTGGTAAAAATAGCAGTCAAATAACACAAGAAGCAAGGCATTTTATTTGTGTTTGAGTATTATTGATAGTAATTTAAATAAAATAAATTAAAAGAGTTAATACTATAATTGTGTATTAACACACAAAATCAATATTTTTGTGTATGTTTAACATGTGACATACAACATATTAGCGAATTTTTATTAAAAATATTCGAGAGGTATCGATGGTGAGACTTTGCAATTTTTTTTTTCAAATAAGCGCGAATTTGGGCTCCTAGAACCCGAAACCAAGGTCCGCTTGAATTTATATATATATATATATATATATATATATATATATATATATATATATATATATATATATATATATATATATATATATATATATATATATATATATATATATATATATATATATATATATATATATATATATATATATATATATATATATATATATATATATATATATAGGTATCCTCACGATAACTCAAAAAGTTATTAGCTAATTTTCATGAAACTCGGCAAGAATATTTCTTTTATTAATGGCCTGGATGAGTTTGTTAGCCAACCCTATCGGACCAGGTTTTCTAAAAAAAATATTGTATATCAAAGAATAACACAGCTATTTTGATGAAATTTGTTGGTATGTTGCCCTCGTAATTATCTTACTATGTACCAAAAGTCAACTAGATTGTAGAAAAGTGAGTTATGTAAATTTGAAGCATTTAATGAAAATTCTCTACCGTAACGTACTTGCTGCGTCCCGAATTTTTTTTACTAATTTACTATTACCAATAACTTAATCAAGGCATAAGTACCTAACTTATTTAAAGTTTATATAATAAAAATGTTGAGGACACAGCAAGTGCGTTATGGTAGTGAATTTTCATAAAAATAATATATTATACTGATTTAGCCTTATATTAAAAGTTACAAAACATTACTTTATCAAGAGCCTCGGTGATTCAGAGGTAAGAACGTGTGCCTCTGAACCGAAGGGTACTGGGTTCGATCCCAGGGTTCTCCTTTCACTTTTTCGGTACAAACTGTAACATTAACATCAACCGAGGTTCTGGCATTGTATTTGAGCCACTTGAATGTCTGAACGTTCCGCCCTTCGGAGGGGGCGTAAAGCCGTCGGTCTCGTGTCCATGTGATGTTGGGCACGTTAAAGATCCCTACCCTCCTTACAGAAAGAAAGGGGTTCGGCAAAATTTCCAGGATGGTGAGGAGAAACTGCTTCCTGGCGTCGATGATTGGCCATAGTCGCGGAAATAGGCCGGCGTTAAAGAAACAAAACAGACACAGAAACATTTCTTTATCAGGAACAGTAAAAAATAAGGTAAAGAAAGGCAAGCAAAAACATGATCTCAAACAAAGAAATTGATAAACAGAAAATATACTCAACAAAAAATACATTAATAAACTGAACATAAAAAAATCTTGTGGTTCATGCATTGAGAGTGATTGTATGCATGCAGAAGGGGAAGAAGAACCCCTAGGTGGAAGAAGGTTTCTGCCCCTTCACCCAAAAACACGGGGGTTCTCCTTCCCCTTGTGCATGCATACAACTACCTGCAAAAGCGTAAAACACAAGAGAATAAGTCTTCTTCTTTATTTTACCATTGTTGCTTGGTAAACTTATTAGCGCATATACCCAACTTCAAATGGCATTTCGTTTTTATTCATGTTTTTTTGTTTGTTTTAAAACATGTTTTTTATTCCACGTATAAAAGACGCGTTTAAAAAAACGGTTTCAAATTTTAAAAAGCAGTTTGTTTGGTTTAAAGTATAAAAAAACAAGTTTTGTGCCAACCCTGGTACCTATAGAGGCTTCATTTTACATATAATAAACTGTAGTATTCCATTTAAGAAAAATATAATTTTTGGTATTACTCTTTTTTGGTACAGCCTGTATACTTGACAATAATTTTGGGTTGTAGCAAAGATGACACATCATAAGCTTCATTAAGAATTTTGTTAAAAGTGCAACGGCTTAGCAACTATGGGCCGACGCTCGCTTATTGGACAACCCTGTAAATATTAATATAAAAATTCAAACGGACCTTGGTGTCAGGTTCTAGGGGCTCAAATTCGCGCTCACTTAAAACAATTTTTGCAAAGTCTCACCATCGATACCTCTCTATTAGCGAATTTTCGCTAATATAAACATGTATTAATGCGTCTTAATTCTGTCTCAAATATAAAATAAACTACGATACTTTTAATGAAATATTACCGTGTATCTTAATTCCGTTGTGATCTAAAACAAAGAAGGGATAGTAATCATTCATGAGCAGTATATTATGGACCTTGGAGGCAGTCGTGAGGGTACTGTTAATGAATGTAAATATCTTAACTAAGGTGGTCTGCGAGGATATTGACAGGCGTAGGAGTTTGGCAGATTGCTGCCTGTTAATTACATGCAATCAGTTACAGTAAGTCTGATTGTGTCACAGGTGGTGTCTAAAACATTCAGACGCATGTCTTTATGCTCATGATTATGTGCTGATTGGTCTTAATTTGTTCCTTCTAGGTCTATTGACTTGAGTTTCCTACGTAATAGTGAAAGTGAATTAATTAGATTTGTCGGAGACATTGCCTTAATTTAAAGTTATTGCCCTTACTTGTATGTTGCAAATGGGATATCGCTGTTACAAGTTTATAGTAGTTCGCTAGGAAGCTTATGGATTGCGCTATTTCACCAGATATAATCTTTACAATTTTAATTAAAAATTATCTATTGAAATTAAATTTGTATACATTTTGTACTGAAAAAGGATAGCTATGAAGGTTATTGCATCATACTTGTCTCAGAAGCCTACCAGATATACGCTTTCGACAGGACACACATTTATCGGTCTCATTTATAGTGTCATGTTAGAAACGTTAATGATCCTAAAGCTCGGATAAAAGCTAGAAAGTCGTAAAATTATTCAAGTTATAGGGATAAGTGCCCTTCCTAAGAATTTGGCGATTTGATATTGCCTTGAAAATAAGATAAAATAAAATTTATAACAAAACAGTAAAATATCGTATATTGTTTTTTATCTTTTCATAATACGTAATTTATTTTGATATTTATTTTAATCAGTTAAAATATCGTTATATATGTATATAAAACAAAACACCTTACATTACTGCCACATTAATAGTATTTTCAGTAGATAAAAGTTTACATTTAAAAATGAAAACAATTAAAAAAATGTACACAAATTTTCCGAAAATAAACTTTAAAATGATTCCAAGAAAAGTGGTTTCCTAGCCAACAAGCATTAGGTTAATAGCGAATTGATTTATTGAAATTTGAAGCATTTAATGAAAATTCGCTACCAAAACGCACTTACTGCGTCTCGATTTATTTTCTTACAAACATGCATCATGTTCGTATAAGAGCATATGTGTTCGATAACAAAAATTTTAGGTATCACCAACGACTTATGGGGTACCCTGTGATTGTCAAAATAAATTGATGACATGCAGCTCAAGACACCCTATAATTAACTTACACAACTTTTTCTCGTATCTTATATAATAACAGTTATATTGAGCTTTACCGTAGAAATGCGTCACCCTGTGTATATATAAACAGATAAAAACTGAAACTAAACTCGGATATGGATTCTGGGTGGCCTAGTTTGTACTCTTTTGAAGAGATCCTTTTAAAATTTAAAAGTCGCGGTTTCCTAATTAAAGAAATTTTCCAGGAAAATTAGCTAAAAATTATACACCGTTAAATCATAAACCTAACAAAAACTACCGCCAAAGTATCAGAGAAAGGGTCTATGTGAAATGAAATTTCTGGAAATATTTCAATACAATGAAGGACAATAATTGTTGAAGCTAAAACTTAATTACTAAAGGCAATGTCTGTAAAAAAATTGTGGATATATTTTTTTGGTCCTAAATCAGTTGTAAATAATTATATCTTGGTAGGTGTGTAAATAGCTTGGAGAGGTTCGTTGGCCAGGAAAATCGGACCAGTTTTTTTTGGAACCTTTTAAGTTCATTTTTCGAAAATGTTTGTACTCTTTGAAACAACAACACACACACATACACACACACACACACACATATATAAATTATTATCTTTCTTTAAGTTTATTAAATTGTCGTTAAAAGTAATTTCAAATTCTTCTAAACACATTCTTTTATTCCTTAAGGTTTTACAGTGTAAAATAGAAATATCACTAAAACTTATATTGTGGCCAGTGTCCAGACTATGCTAAGACAGAGCACAAGTTCTTTTTTGTAAGCGTATGTCACTTTGTGCTGTGTTAATCTATCTTTAAGGACTCTGCTTGTTTGGCCAATGTATTTTAAATTACAGTTACTACACATAATACAATATACCACTCCAGACACTTTGGAAATTTCATCCTTATTTTGGAGTTTACTGAAAATGTTATTAATTATTTTTGAATACCGAAACGTTATTTCAAACTTGGCTTCATCTTTAAATATAAACTTTAAGCTATTGGAAATACTCTTAATGTATGGGATTGTTATGTATTTTGTTACTTTGACATTGTCAAAGCCTAGTATGTGCCCTGTGTGCATATGAAGCTTGTCCTGTGCTGATGAGAGTTCAGATTTTCTCACTGCGAGGGTAGATTCACATACTCTACTCTGGGTATGTACTTGACTTAATAAACCTTACCGACCTCGACAATGACCCTGGTAATGTAGCCACATAGAAAAGCCGCGCTACAAATTGTACAAGCTTTTTTCCGAACGCTCAAATCTCTCGGAGGTCTAGGGTGAGAGTGCCCTTTCATCTGTCGTAGATTGGTAACTCTGATTCTCTGGCGAATAATAGAGTAAACGGTAATATTTACTGGTTTATGTTTCCTGTCTGAACTGCGAAGACGACGTGACGTTTTTCGGCCTTCTAGTACCGGCCGCGTTGCGGTGAGCATTGAAGTCTTCTGATTCTGGTGATCTCGTAATTATCAGCATGAAGAAGTCATCATTTTAAATGTTACTGTTAACATCTCTGTAGTGAGTTAGTGTCGGAAGTATCTCGGGCCCTCCAACTCTGGCGATGAATAGAGAAAACGGTAATATTTACTGGGTTATTTTGCCTGTCTGAACTACGAAGACGACGTGACGTTTTTTGGCCTACTGTATATATATATATATATATATATATATATATATATATATATATATATATATATATATATATATATATATATATATATATATATATATATATATACAGTAGGCCAAAAACGTCACTAAGGCTAAGGGCAAGGCCGCAAGAAGACAACCGCATACACGTGTGTCAAGCTTATTAGCTATCATCAGTACGGTATAGCCAGGTGATGATGGAAACACTCTGGATGAAGAAACAAAAATACACAGAGTCACAGCAGGCAACCAGTGCACATTTGCAGCATCATTAGGAAAACCCTCAATTCGAAGACAGCAACCAAAATCGCCACGGAGGCAAAGAAATCACCTGCGTGAGCATCCGGAGCCCAGGAGTCATATTATATATAACAGGATTTTTTAAGACGGCCTTTCCCTTAACCTTTCTCCTTGTATAGTATACAGAAATGCCGTGTTATAAAATCCTGTTATATATAGTATGACTCCTGGGCTCCGGATGCTCACGCAGGTGATTTCTTTGCCTCCGTAGCGATTTTGGTTGTTGTCCTCGAATTGAGGGTCTTCCTAATGATGCTGCAAATGTGCACTGGTTGCCTGTTGTGACTCGGTGTATTTTTGCTTCTTCATCAAGAGTGTTCCCATCATCACTTGGCTATACTGTACTGATGATAGCTAATAAGCTTGAAACATGTGTTGTCTCCTTGCGGCCTTGTCCTTAACCTTTCTCCTTGTATAGTATACAGAAATGCCTGGTTAAAAAAATCCTGATATATATATATATATATATATATATATATATATATATATATATATATATATATATATATATATATATATATATATATATATATATATATATATATATATATATATATATATATATATATATATATATATATATATATATATATATATATTGCTAAAACTATAATATTAAACGTTGTATGAATAGAGCGCCGCCACCTGTTTATTCTTCGACCTATGTTTCTTTGAAACAAATGTGCCTAAGCTACGTGAGAACATGGATAATGGAATTTAAATGGAGGGAGTTCCGATATCAACAATCTGGAAAAGTTTGTTTGTCATACTCTCTTGAGGGTGCTCTCAGTTACGTGGCACCTAATATACAGTTTTACTTATAAAGCATTTGGATCATTCCGCCTCTGGTCACCTTGCTGGTGGTGTCTTATTACTGTTGCGGTTAATTTGGTACTTCAAAGTGTACTCAACACAGGCTTTAATTTTTGTTTAGTGTAGAAAAGGTACGCGACTTTTACAATATATTTTACATGCTTCAAAAATAATGCAATGCTATGCAATAACGAGATCATCTGTTTATTGGATTAAGGTTAAGGTTTAGCTGTTGTGCATGGTGCACTTGCTGTATCATAAGAGAATGCTTGTTCCAATAGGTCAAGTACCCAGATCGTATCTAAATGTAATTGAATTACGTGGAATGCTGGGAAAACATCGCCGTCAATTATGGTTTAGAATTGTATCAGCAATCGGGCTGGCCAGAGGTCGGGCTTCACCTCAATTAAATCATAAACGAAGTTCATGTAAAACAAGCTATGGTATCGAGATAAACATGCAGCTTTGTTCGCATATTATTTGTTTTACTTTTCCCATTATGTGATTGTTTTAAGTATAGCAACAGCAATAGTTAATGATGGTTGTATTGGAAGCGAAATCCGGTATCTAAATTATTTAATTATAAAATAAATAAAATATAATATGTGCTATTCACTTTGGAGACAACACATTTTTTAGAACTGTTAATATGCTACAAATTGTGTGATCACCAAAATTAAATTTAAAAATGTATGGACACAGCAACTGCGTTATGCTAGTGAATTTTCAGATAAATCTGTTTAATAGCAAATATGTCTTTTATTGAAAGCATGAATCAAATTTGGTTACCAGTATAACATATACAGGCTAATTCAAATTCGACTGCTACCATTAGAATATCGGAAATTATAGAACTTACGAGGATAGTTAAATAGGGACAAAGTTGCGCATTTACGTGCCTTAGAATATGCCGTTTATAACTTTATAAAATACCAGTAGTTCCGGAGATATCCGAAAAAACAGAACATTTAAGATTTTGGTTTTATTTTTTTTGCCGTTATTTGGCAAGTTATCTCAAAATAAAAAATACATTTTGATTTCTACTTTTTTCACCTACACCATGGCGTTTTCAGATTGGCTTGGTTTTTGGCCACCATCATCAAATTTTAGACAGAAAATATGTGCACTTCATTCCGATTTATCTGATGCATGTTTTGTTATAATTTGCTGTTTTCAAACCATTGAAATTTAAATTCAAAGTGATCTGTCTAGTTGTCCGTGACTCTATTAGAAGTTGTTTTATAAACATGACAGTTAGTAGGTACTTGTCAAGCGAGATTAGTGCAAGCATATTTTTGTTATAAATGCCTTTCTCAAGTGAAGAAAAACGAGATATGTTGAAACTTTACGAGTTTGATACGAACAGTACGAAAACAGCGCAAATGTAATTTGAATTATATCCGGAAAGACAGCAATTGGATACAACATTATTTACAATATTGGATGAACATTTAGCTCAGTTTGGAGCTTTTTTTGTAAACTTTTCGGGAACCAAATTTTCTGACGAAATTCGTTAAAAAAATACTTACAAACAGACGAAACCTGTTAAATTTATAATTTTTCCTTGATAATTGCTATGATGAGTTCGTTAGTTAACCCAATGGAAAAAGTTTTTGAAAGAAAAAACGGTTTCGTCCAAAAATATGTCCATTTCATAAAAAAAAGTAATTCTTAAGGTCTGCTATTTAGATTGACATGTTCTGCGTTTTCTCCACTTTAATGTTCTGATAAGATTTGTGTTATTGTAATTGGCCGAACATATTATTCTCGGTCAATCTACAGTATCTAGATTCAGTTTTTAGTTTTTATTGCAGTGTGTAAATTTGAAATTTCTGTATTTGTATTCGTAGAGTGTAATTATTGATTTTTAACCCCTTTAAAAATCGACGATCTTCTATGTTGTTGTTTTTGGGGGTCTGATTGGTCTTTTCTGTGTGCCAAAGAAAGAGAAAATATTTGACTATATCCTTTGTGCGCTGATTTTGAGGTTATGCCTATTATAGGTGAGGAGATTAGATCCTTAAATGATCTTGGACTGCAGGCGATTCGTACATACGTATAAAACTCGGAGGGTGCGCGATGCGAAGTTGTATAGGATAGACGGTTATGACGTAATATATCATAATCAAAACGATGGTGATAATGTTTATATTAGATCAGATATTTCATATACCTATACTACTACAATGATATTATTTCTAAACGTCATAACGCCTGGGTTTGACATGGTTAAAGGAAATTAAAGGCTTTTACTACCAGACAAACTGATTTATTCTCAAAACCCTACGCGAGTTAACTTTCTTGTTAACACACTTGACTTTTTAAAAGAATTTATTGATTATAGTTACATAAAATACTTATGAATAATAATAAAAAAATGATAAATATAAATTATGACAAGTTAAAAGAGACTCAAGCAATAACAATGTAGGAATGTCCGTCCGTGGTCTGGTAACTTCCATATATAGTCTCTGGTGGGGCGTGGACCGAGAGGCGGTTTCCACCTAAGTTGCATTCTTGAAGGTGATCCTAGCAGGTGGCTGGTTGCTGATTTGAAGGTCTAGTTGTTTACCCATCTATGAATAGTCTATTCTTCTAATTGCGCTGCTTTTAATTAACCCATTCGTCAGCGACCTTGGGTGTTGAATCGGGATCTGTACTTCTTATATACATTGTATGAGTTGGCTATTGTTATCTCCTCCATCCTTTAGAGAACGAAGCCTATGGTTCGTTCCGAATAGTCATCGGGAATCCAGTAATTGGTTTGGAGTCAGCAGTTTTCGTTTTTGATTTCTGCCAGAAGTATCTTGAAGTTATTGTGATTATTGTTATTATTATCACAAGGTATAGTATAATTGTCCATACACTAGGGTGGTATATGGGCAACTCGATGGTTCCTGGAATTTTGCCATTGATGGATTGTAACTGGGATTTGATATTGTTCAAGTCGTGCAGTTGGACATTTTCTAATTTTAGTTCTGGTAATTTGTCTGGGAATATGGGTGCTTTATTTGTTACCAATTCGATGTTTGGGAGATTGAACGATTGTTGTGTTTCCGATGCCATTTGTACTGAACTAAATCTTTCGTTATTGCTGATAAGTTGGCATTTGGGTTTCAGAGTCGCCAGTTTTGTTCCTCTGATTATTTTGGTTTCTTCATTTTCTTCGCAGCTAAGTTTGATTTTCGTTTCTTCGGGTGCCACTATTACGTATTGGGTATTGCCATATTTAGAGACTGTTGTTTTTGTTATTTTGACAAGTTCTTGCTTGCAATTGTTTATCGGTTTCTGGAAGTTGATCAGTTTAATTTCGCATGGGTTGTTTTCGTTAAGTGCTGTCGGGTTGTCATTTTCACAAAAGTATGTTTGGTCTTTTAGATTCCTACACTTTTCGTTTCTGTAAGCGTAGTGTTTGCTGCTAAGGATTAGGTACTTGGTTCTAGGGACAATCATTCTGAAGGTATACGGATTTTTAGGGACTGGTAATGCATACAATTGATAATAAATATAATCTGACTTATCTACTAAGGGTATATCTATTTGGAATATAATTTTAAAATCAATTTGAACGGTTTTTATGTTAAATATTTTTTCATAAAGTGAAATATCGGATTTTGTTATTAATCTTGATTTTGAGATGTGGTTTTCAATATTTTCTAATTCTTTTGATATAAATTTCGGTTTCAGTATTGACGTATGATACGTGTTCAATTTTGAAAAAGTAATTGCATTTTCTGTTGTTAATATCACGTTTAGTACATTATTTAACAAATAACTGATTTGAGTGAGTAATTCCAAATGTTTTACTCTATGAAAATTTGTTAGTTGGTCGCTTTTTAGACTATCTATTGTATATTCCAAATCGTTTATTCTCGCTACTATGGCTTCTTGGTTATGGTTCAGGTTGTCTATTGTTTTATTGAACTCTGTTATAGCATCTATCATTAGGGATGTCTGTGAACTAAAAAGTTGATGTACTTGATTTTGATCTTTCCTCAAAATTTCAAGAGCTTTATATATTCTGTCGCCGTCATCTGCATCTAAGTTCCCAGTTATTGATTTGAATATCGATCCTAGTCCGTTTATTATACCTCTTTTGTTCCTAATCGTTCTTGGAAATATTCGATAAAATGTGTCATCAATATTGCTGATGGTGAAATTGATTGTTAAAATAAAATTTTTGTATTCTAACTTGTATTCTGCATTCATTACGCTTATTATGTTGTCAAAGTAAGTTTTTAGCCTGTTAAAGTCGTCGTATAGTTGTCTTAGGTCATGTATATGAATCATTCTCCATTTATCGTTTTCTGAAAAGGCTTGTCCCAGTTTGCGTGGCAGTATGCCTGGATTGTCTGTTAGGTCTTCTAATTGTGGTTTTACTCTGGTGAAGAGAATGAACCTGCAAGGTGAACGTTATCTAAATTGGTGATCGTCTGTTTGTCAAGTTTGTCGTTTAGTATTATGGCTTTATTAGTCCGTTTCTTACGTCATGTCTCGTTTGTCGATTATCCGAATATCTAGGTTCGACTTAGCTAGGTGATATAATCGGACTGTTTGTTTAATCTATTTAGTTGGAACGAGTTATTTTTTTCGTTGTTGCAATATTGGTAAGCTCTAATAAAAGTTTTGATTTTTTGTTTCATTTTTGGAAAAAGAAATTTAGTTTTCATTCTTAAATATGTCTCCTTCGCATTTCTGTGATCTCTTTTACTTTCGTGAAATAAAACTATTGCGTCGTTAATTTCATTGTCGTTTATCTTCATGATTTTCTCTGGTTTATTTATATTATTTAATTTTGATTGAGTCTTCATATTTACGGGATTTACTTCCGACTTGTAAACCTTATTGTGTGAGAATTTCCTTTCATTATTGATTTCTGATTTTATTATTTCTGAAATTGGTTCCGTATCTATTTGCCGATGGTAGTCCTCTACCCGAATCAAATTATTACTTAACTTATCATTTTGCGTGATGCCTGTATATTTTATTTTGTTCGGAATAACCGCCCCGTAACAAGGTGCTTTTGTATTTGGGATAAACTCTTCGATTTTAACGGGTTGGTCGATTTTATTGTGTTCTTTACACATTGAATATACATAGTTCATTATACTGTCTGCATTGCTCGCTTCTTGTCGAGGCTTGTGCAAGAAATCTAACCTAATTTTATCTGCAATATTTTTTTGTACACTCCCCGTATAATTATTATTATAATTCTGGTGAAAGTAAGAATTATTTAATATCCTATTCGCTTTATTTTGAATTTGATCCGTTATACCTTTTTGTATCGTCCTCGTATCACTCACATTTTTATTTCGACGATATTCATATGTGTTTAATGAAACTTGATCCCGTTTACATTTATTGTGGGTAAAGATTTCTCCTATGTCATTTGCTCGTTGTAACCTTCCATCGTCATCGTTTAATGGCTGATTACGCTTTTCTCGGTCGAGTTCAAGTGCAATAATGCTTCTGTCTATTGTATTACTTACGTTAAGGTGATTCATTTCATCATTTGCTTTGATGTTCCTACTTATCCGATTGTTATTGCTACTACTATTACTACCCATTTTGTCTTCATGATCCCTTGTATAAGGGAAGTTTATCTTAATGCTTCGATTTTTTAAATTGAGTCTCTGGTTTTTAAAATCAATGTTCGCTTGATTTTTTATCAAGAAGTCAATTCCAATAAGAGCTATGAAATTTTTGTTAAATTCAAATAGGCAAAACTCTTGTTCACTGTCCGTTAGTGAGTTTAAAATTATATTAGCTCGATTATTATGACTGGAGTAGCCATGCGCACTTTTTATTAAAAACGGTTGATTGTAAATCTTACTATAAAAGTTGTTATATGCTATGGACGGGTTTAAAAGGATCTTAGTACTACCGGAGTCGAGCAGTATTTTTCCGGGTAGTTCTTTTATTATTACGTAGGGTAATTGGGATACTGTGTTAAAATTATTAATATCTATTACGGTTCTGTTTTTGAGGTCCCTGCTATCGGAAAATTTTGATGCTGTGCATCGTATAATTCAGAGGGTGATTGTTCATTATATGTTACGTCATAATTTAATTCTTCTCGTAAGAAATGTTGTCTTTGTTCTAATTCGTTGAAAGGAAAAGAATTATTCGTTTCGTTATAGTTTAATTCTTCTGGTATGAAATTTTGTCTTTTTTGAAAATTGTTGGAAGGAAAATTGTTTCGTCTATTTTGTGAGGGTTGTTGTCGACTGAAATTAGTATGTCTCGTGTTATTACTGCCGACATCCATAGCCTGTGGATATCTTCTAGTATTGTCATTAGGGTTGTACGTCGGTCTTCTCATTGAATATTGATTTGAAGGGCTCCCCTGAAATTGTGGGTGAGACATTTGGGGTCTGTTTGAATTATAGTTAAAAGGTGCACGATAATTTTGTTGTTGGAAGGGTTTTTGAAATTGAATATTGTTAAAATTTGGGGTATTTCTTTGGAAAACTGGTTTTTGTTGTTTGTCGTGTCTGTTATTGTTATTATTGTTGAAATTTGACCGTTGTAATAATCTGTCCCTATATTCATAATTTTCCTCTGAAAATATAAATTTTAACGCTTGTTCTATGCTGTCTGGTCGAGTGGATCTGACCACCATACCAAGGGGATTTTTTAACCCACCGATAAACGCTTTCAGTGTCTGTTGTCTGTACATGTTTTGTTTTAATACTAAAATTCCCTCGTTACGTTCATTAGATATTAAATTAGAGATGAGTAATTGTTCAATGTGTTTGCAACGATTACTGAACGCTAAGGCATCCTCGTTATGTCTCTGTTTCAGTGTCAATAATTCGCCTAGTAAGCTGATTTCATCACGCTGGTCAGTGAAGTTCTCAACAATTGCCCGTCTTAAGTCTACCCATGTGTTTATAATTTTAGTGTTAATAATTAACCTGGCTTGTGCAATTAGTTTCGTTTGAATGTAATTCAATAGAAAATGGTTAAGATATAAATTTGGATTATCTGCATCATAGAATTGGTTCATTACTAGATCACAAGCTTTTAAGAAGTTCCCTACATTTTCAGGTTGTCCGTTAAATTCGGGGATTGCTTTAAGGTAAAACTCTTGGAATTGATTTGCCATATTTAAATTGTTTCTAGAATGATTTATATCGGGTTGTTCTACAATATCAATTTCGCCAATACTAATACTTCTTAATCTATATTCCAAATGTTCTAAATTATCAATATCGCTATCAGACATATAATATTATCAATATATGAGGAAATACAGTATATATATGTATATATATATATATATATATATATATATATATATATATATATATATATATATATATATATATATATATATATATATAGGAAATAAAGGAAGCAAACAACTTACAGAATCGATGCTATTGCTGCTGTCTTCATGACGTCTCTCTTGATCGGTTCTTTGGCTGTTAAGCGTTGAAACGCAAAGAATCAATATACTTTTGGTTCTTCAGCACTATCCGTTGCGACTGCGCCAGTTAACTTTCGTGTTAACACACTTGACTTTTTAAAAGAATTTATTGATTATAGTTACATAAAATACTTATGAATAATAATAAAAAAATGATAAATATAAATTATGACAAGTTAAAAGAGACTCAAGCAATAACAATGTAGGAATGTCCGTCCGTGGTCTGGTAACTTCCATATATAGTCTCTGGTGGGGCGTGGACCGAGAGGCGGTTTCCACCTAAGTTGCATTCTTGAAGGTGATCCTATCAGGTGGCTGGTTGCTGATTTGAAGGTCTAGTTGTTTACCCATCTATGAATAGTCTATTCTTCTAATTGCGCTGCTTTTAATTAACCCATTCGTCAGCGACCTTGGGTGTTGAATCGGGATCTGTACTTCTTATATACATTGTATGAGTTGGCTATTGTTATCTCGCGTTTCAACACATTAACGTGCCATCTTCTGGGGTTTAGACAAATTTACTGTCTTAATTACAGAAAGATGCTGTATGAAATGTTGTCAAAGTTTGGCTTTTCATACATTGTCTTCAGGATACGCAGTTTCTGTTTGGTATCCTGAGGAAAATAGATGAAAAGCCAAACTTTGACAACATTTCATACAGCATCTTTCTGTAATTGAGATAGAAAATTTGTCTAAACCCCTGAAGATGGCACGCTAATGTGTTGAAACGCGTAGGGTTTTGAGAATAAATCAGTTTCTCTGGTAGTAAAACTCTTTAATTTACTTTAACCATACTACAATGATAGATCGATCAAAGTTGCTACAAGCCCACGTAGCAATAGGAGAAAAAACCAGGGATTACTAGTTCTGTTTATAGATCACCGTCGACCTCAATTCTTGATTTCAATGAGCGCCTTCGTAAATATCTTGTGAGTCTTATGACAAAGTCTGCCACTGTCGTGTGTTTGTTAGACTCTCTTGAATATGGATTCATCTCTACTATAAATGAGTACACCCGGGTTGGCGATACTTCAATGTCATGCAATCTGGTGGATTGCTTGCGTATCTCTTGGCGATGAACACTGTATACACAAAGGTGAGAAGAACAAATATTAAAAGAACTAAATGTATTACCAATGCGCTGATAGTGTCAGTCAAGAAGAAGAAGAATATGTTTTTCCTTAAATGGTGAAAAGACCAAAATAATATAGAACTGGAACGGGAATATAAGAACTATAAAGACCGGTTGTCGTCGTTGATAAAAGTCACAATACTATCAGTCGTTGTTTGAAGGCACTGTGGGCAAACCTAAACTTTTGTGGAATGCTGTCAATTAATTGACAGGAAACATACAAAATGGTAAGACGGTGGTAACTTTAAAGGATCGTTACAACATTACAGTACAGTATAATGTCGAAGTGGCTGATCATTTTAAAACACTGTATTCATAAATGGGTAGAATAGTTATATGCGGTAAAAGCTATGGAATCTCGCAAAATATTGGCAAATTCATTCTATCTAACACCAACAAGCGAGTGCAAAGTGAAGCGGTTCATTGATAATTAAACCCCACAAAATTTACTGTTTATGACAACACAGACTCAGACTTAATGAAGTTCATATCTGAGGCAAGGGCTCTGTCATTGACATGAATTATAAATAGGAGTTTTCTTACTAGGTACTGTCCCTCAGCATTTAAAAAGGCCGTGGTTTTCTTCAGTATATGATAGTAGAAACAAACAAGAAGCAATAAATTATCGGCCCATTTCGTTAATCTCCAACAGTGCTAGACTATTCCAGTAGGTGCTGAAAACATTGATCGTGTCTCTTTTGAAAAGATTTAGCTTAATTTCTGATAATCAGTATGGGCTTCAGGAGGGTAAGTCGTCAGAGGACGCCATTATAAAATTGACACCAAAAATTGATTCGGCTTTTGATGGAAACAGGTGAAGTCTATGTGTCTTTGTCGACCTAGAAAAGGCTTTTGATCTGGTGAGTCATTCATTTCTTTTGGAAGTACTGTAGGATGTGGGCTTTAGAAGCAACAAATTAGACATTATTGAGAGCTACCTTACAGGTTGAACGCAATCAGTTAAGGTTAATAGGGTGAGTGGTTGCTATAAACGGGTCGAATATTGGGTGCCACAAGGGAGATTTCAACGGCCCATTCGACCTCCAAAGTAAGGTAAGTGTGCTGAGTTTTGCAGACGATATGCAGATTTTTATCAGGCTGGTAGTTGTATAGAATTAGAGGCTGTGGTCAAAGAGAAAATGGGTAAATTTGACTGAAACGTTTGGTCATAGACACCTGAGTATGAATTTCAAGAAGACACAATACTTTCGATAGAAAATTTGCAAATAAACAAGCTTCGCTACTGCACATCAATATTTTTCGGAGACTGGCTTTTTGTACAGGGAAATCAGCATGTGCTAAAGTGCTCCACGGAGGTAAAGTAACCGGGTGTCGTAATTGACAAACATGTAAGATGGGATATGCACATCCAGTATGTTGTAAAGAAGCTACGGACCATTTTTTATAGATTCAAAATCCTTCGTGATTTACTCACCATAGAGCAAATGAGAACTGTCTACCATTCACTTGTAGAGTCTCACATCAGATATGGTACAGTGACTTGAGGTGGTGTCTTCAACTCCAATTTGAAGCAGCTGAAGGTCATACAGAAACCATTCTTGAGGAGTATGTTGAGCAGAGAAATGACTTATGGATCCACGGCAGTTGTTTTTTCGAATAGTTAATCTTCTGCAGTTTACAAATAGACGTCCTTTGGTGGTAAGTTGTCACCCTCATGATACGAGACAAAATGCCATACCTGCTTCCGAATGAAAATAACACGATTAGTCAGAGGGCATATGCGTACTTTGTTCATAAATTAAATGGGTGTCTCCCGTATCAGCTAAAGAATGAGCAGGTTTGTACTGCGTTTAGGAAAATATTAAAGGCTTTTATATATCTATAGAAAATACCTGAAAAAGTAGACCTAAAACCTATATGATGAGTTTGAGTGGTGATAATATCTTTATTGTTTCTTCTGAGCGCCATATTGGATTTTTACACAGCAAATTTGTGTGTTTTACTCCGATTTTACTGATGCATGTTTTGTTATAATTTGCTGTTTTCGAACCATAAAAATTTTAATTGAAGATGATTTTGTTTCGTTGTCCGTGACTCTATTAGAAGTTGTTTTATAAACATGACAGTTAGTAGGTACTTGTCAAGCGAGATAAGTGCAAGCATAATTTTGTTAGAAAGAAAGTTAAGAAAAACGAGGTATGTTGAAACTTTATTACAAGTTTGATACGAACAGTACGAAAACAGCGCAAATGTATTTTGAATTATATCCGGAAAGGCAATAACCGGATAGAACATTATTTACAATACTGGATGAGCATTTAGCTCAGTTTGGAGCTTTTTTTGTGAACTTTTCGGAAAACAAATTTTCTGACGAAATTTGTTAAAAAACTATTTATATACTTTCCCCTGCTAATTGCTATGATGAGTTCACTACACTAAGTTAACCCAATAAATAAAGTCTTTTAAAAAAACGGGTTCGTCCAAAAAGACGTTCATTTTCCAAAAAAAAAAAAGATTTTTTCTAAGGTTAACTGCTATTTAGATGTATACGTAAAGTTATTAAGATTATTATCTTTACATATTCCGTGTTTTTCGAATTTAATGTTGTGATAAGATTTATATTATTGTAGTTGGTCGAACATATTATTATCGGTCAATATACAGTATCTAGATTCAGTTTTATAGTTCTTATTACATTGTGTAAATTGGAATTTTTTGGATACTTATTCTTAGAGGGTGATTATTGATTTTTAACTCCTTTTTAGATTGCGACGATCTTTTATGTTTTTTTTTTGGGTGTCTAACTGGTCTATTCTGTGTGCCAAAGAAAGAAAAATATTCAAGTATATTCTTTGTGTGCTGATTTTGAGGTTATACGTGGTATTGGTGGGGCGAGGGAATGGACCCTTACATAGATGATTTTGGACTGCAGGTGATTGGTACATACGTATCAAACAGTGGTTATAAAGTCAATAACATTATATGTGAGTTTAATTATGCATTTGGTAACATAAAGGTTTTACGTAATAACATTAAAAATGTATCAAAAAATTTCAACTAATGTTTAATACTGCAGCAGTTTCGTCTTGTGTAGGATTGTCTGGTCTTCACAGAGGCTGGAGGGTGGACGATCTGAAGTTGTATAGGATAGACGGTTATGACGTAATATATCATTATAATCAAAACGATGGTGATAATATTTATATTAGATCAGATATTTTATATACCTATACTACTACAATGATAAATCGAACAAACCTGCTACAAGCCCAGTTAGCAAAAAAAAAACAGTGATTATTAGTTCGGTTTATAGATCACCGTCGACCTTAATACATGATTTCAATGAGGGACTTCGTAAATATCTCGATGAGTGTTATGACAAAGTCTGCCACTGTCATGTGTTTTGGGTGATATTAACGTTGATGTTTTCAGAAAGTGAATTCTCATCAGACTCTCTTGAATATCGATTCATCTCAATTATAAATGAGTACACCCGGGTTGGCGGTACTTCAAAGTCATGCTTAGATCATATGTTTTGTTAAACAAGCAAAATATAGCTGAACATGCACTTCCGATAATCCTGAGACATGATATTGTAGATCACTTTGCGGAGGTAATTCAGGTGGTCTTCCCGCAGGGTGCCAAGTTTAGAACGGTGTGCGTTGATGGTAATCACAAGAGAGTCATTAATTACGACAGACTGTTATGCGACATGCAGAGTATCACCTGGTCTTGCATCGAGTTTCTGAACCTGGAAGTTGACGTGGAGAAATTTGTTGGATTGCTTCGGTATCTGGTGGTGAAGAATACTGTATACACAAAGGTGAGAAGAAAAATTTTAAAAGAACTCAGTGGATTACCAATGCACAGATTTTATCATTCAACAAAAATAATATGTTGTTCCTTAAATGGTCAACAGACCGAAACAATATAGAACTGGAACGGGAATATAAGAACTATAAATACCGCTTGTCGTCGCTAATAAAATTGGCTAAGTCACAATACTGTCAGTCGTTGTTCGAAGGCAATGTGGGCAAACCTAAACTGTTATGGAATGCTGTCAATGAATTGACAGGAAACATAAAAAATGGTAGGGCGGTGGTAACTTTAAAGGATCGTAACAACATTACAGTACAGTATAATGTCGAAATGGCTGACCATTTTGAAACACTGTATTCTTAACTGGGTAAAACAATTATGTGCAGTAAAAGCTATAGAGTCTCGCAAAATATTAGCAAATTCGTTCTATCTGACACCAACAAGCGAGTGCAAAGTGAAGCAGTTCATTGATAATTAAACCCCACAAAATCTAATATTTATGACAAAACAGACTCAAACTCAATGAAGTGCATATTTGAGACAACAGGCCTGCCATTGACATGAATTATAAATTGGAGTTTTTTTACTAGGTATTGTCCCTCAGCATTTAAAAAGGTCGCGGTTTTTCACAGTATATGATAGTGGAGACAAACAACAAACAATAAATTATCGGGCCATTTCGTTAATCTCTAACAGTGCTAGACTATTCCAACAGGTGCTGAAAACATGGATCGTGTCTCTTTTAAAACGATTCAGTTTTATTTCTGATAATCAGTATGGGCTTCAGGAGGGTAAGTCGGCAGAGGACGCCATTCTAAAATTGACACAAAAGATTTATTCGGCTTTGGATGGAAACAAGTGAAGTCTATGTGTATTTGTGGACCTAGAAAAGGCTTTTGATCCGGTGAGTCACCCATTGCTTTTGGAAATACTGTAGGATGTGGGTTTTAGAAACAACAAATTAGAGCTTAGTGAGAGTTACCTTACAGATTGAACGCATTCAGTTAAGGTTAATGGGGTGAGTGGTTGCTATAAACGAGTCGAATATTGGGTGCCACAAGGGACAATTATTCGACCAAAACTATTTACCATCTACATCAACGGCCTAATTCGACCTTCAAAGTAAGGAAAGTGTGCTGGGTTTTGCAGACGATATGCAGATTTTTATCGAGCTGATAGTTGGACCGAATTAGAGTCTGTGGTCGAGGAGGGCATGGGTAATTTGACTGTATCGTTTGGTCATACCTTATATTTACAAGCTTCGCTACTGCACATCAATCTTTTTCGGATATTAGCTTTTTGTACAGGGAAATCAGCATGTGCTAAAGTCCTCCACGGAGGTAAATTACCTGGGTGTCGTAATCGACAAACATGTAAGATGGGATATGCACATCCAGTATGTTGTTAAGAAGCTGCGGACCATTTTTTTATAGATTCAGAATCCTTCGTGATTTACTTACCATAGAGCAAATGAGAACTCTCTACCATGCACCTGTAGAGTAGGGTGGAGTGAAACATGAGCAAAAATTAATTTTTTTTGAAATTGGTTAACCCTATATCGGGAGAAGTGTCATACTGTACTGCATATTTACCTTGCAAAAGCTGAAGTTTCTAGGACAATATTTTGCGGTGCCCCTAGACACTCAAAATTTCAGATATTAACGTAATTTGATAATTTCTAAACTTGAAGCTCTTCGCTTGTTTTTTTTTTTTTTTGGTAAAACAACCCACAGCTCATGACGAGAGGTGGCTACAAGTCTAGCTCCACTTGCCCACCCACTTCCTCAAGTTACAAATTCATAGGTCGGCCTTGAAATAATCGCTCTTACTCTCAAATTTAGGTAATATTTGACGCCCATAAATACGATTTATAATAAAACCATCTCATGCATTAGAACCACAAACTGCTAACGACGCTTCCGTTTTAAGTTTTACGCAACGTTCGACAGCTTGGGTGTGCCATGGTAGTTTAAAAATATCGATTTCCTCGGGGATTTCAGCAATCGTTTCCCTCAGATCTTCTGTAGAAAATTTTCGTGTAATTGGAGGCCCTGTTACATCTACTGCTTGCCAATGTATTAGTTCAGTGTAATCTGTAGCATCGAAATTAATATTAGGTACTTTAAGTTTTCTTACATTAGCTTGAGGGTGGTTTGTTATACATTTTAAAATACGTCGCATAAAAGGATGTTTTCTGGGTGTGCGAAATACCCGTTGACCTGAATAATTTTGTCAACGATCTGCCTTAAATGTGGGGGTAGGTATCGCGATCTCTAAATTAAATTAAATAAATGCAGCGAACCGTATTTCATATCTGCTTTTAGCTTAATAGAAAACCAGATTGCTACATACACTTTTAATATAGAGGTTGTTAAAATTTTTGATTCTTCAGATGGGTTTATAGTTCTGAAGCATAAGCGCAGAATCCTGTTGGCAGTTGTCAGCCATCTTGAATGTGCCAACTTTCCAGGTTGCTTCTGAACTAAACCTTCTGAAATAACGCCATTTGATATTGCAACACTTATATCTAAAAGATAATTCTGGTCAGTGCTTAAAATGTTCGGTCTACTTCTGGAACTACTACGTTAATCTTTTTAAATGAAACAATTGGTAGTTCTTCGCAAGATTGCAACTGCTTGCCAATTACTCCAATATATTGGAGTGGAAAAAAATATGTCAATATTAATTATGTTATATTGTTGCTGTATTGTTTGTTAAAGGCCAGACTGTATATTATCAGTAAATAAATTATTATTATTATTATTAGATCCAGTTGGCTCAGTTGTTTCTCCATCCAAGTATTTAATTAGGTGGCGAATTGGGGATTCATTACCGTGCAGCAGGAAAATTATCCACTGTAAGGATTTTCTAGTTTCCACTTCTAGATTACGAATAATGCCGTTGTGAATTCCCGTATTGACAGCTGTTCCACCACATCCTATTGCGACTAAGTCAGACAAGTCCATTTGCTTTTGGAGAAATTAAAGCATATTTGTTGTAATGTTTTTAGCTGTACCTGAGGAAACTTCAAAATGGCCAAAATATTTTGAACTTGGTTCTGAAATGAGTGCAATGTGCTCTTCAGCAATTGTTTTTCGATGGAAAGTGTCTCCTTCTTTTGTTTGAACTAGAGTCTTATCCTTCCTGCCGTCGAAATATATAGCATAAAAAGGGTTATTATTAACGTTATGTTGTTCCTTTATTGTTTTTAGTGCTCGCTTACGTTCTCGTCTAATTTTGCCTCGATCGATTATTTTACTTTTTTATTCTTTTGAAATTAGTCCAACATCTTTTATGACGGCGTTAGATATTATCGCAGCTGGCCTGTCTAAAACCCCCGTACGGTCACAGGCTTGGGCTAAGCTCGGTAGAGTTAATCTCATCTGCGAAGTGCCTGGAATTGCCTGACAGGTTCTGACATTATCAACTTTATTAACAAAATCTGGGCCATCTTTGGTTTTATTTAGATCGTCTAGATTGTGATCTTCTTCATCTTCAGGTATTAAAAATGTATTTGGTCCAGAAACCCAGTTTCTGTTATGTTAATACCAGGCTTCGTTACTGTTTCGGTTCGCTTTCTTTCTAGAGAATGTTCAATTTTTGTTGTTGTAATAACATCAACCGAACCAATAATAATTTTTCTGCCGGTTCTTTGATCTGTTAAACACCCTCTTTCCCTGAAGAGTACTTTTATTTTGCACTTGCATAACAAAAATCAACACATTTACAAGTTGAAATGTCAAAAAGCCTACCTTCCGCAGTTTGTCTAAACTCTGCTATTTTGGTTAAGAGCACTTCACTATTCCCTGACTTTATAGTTTTTTAATCTTTCGGACTTTCTCATAAAAACTTCTGATTAAATGTATGATTTGTTGATCCGAAATGATAAGTATGGAGGATTTCGCCCATATTACTTTAATTTCAGCAAGTAAAATTGTTGATATATGTGTCAATGTAGGCTCTGCCTTATTTTGCGAAGCATCCAATAAGGACTGCCGTATAAATAGATAGTTTTTCATAACCTTTGCGCATGTCAGTATCACACTGTTTTTAAATTTGGAAGGAGCTCCAAACACAGGACACTTAACGTCTTTCCTCGTTTTTGGCATGTTATTACCACTTCCACAAGGTAAAAAAATATTATTTTTGATATCCTCAAATATGGTTCTAAATAACTAATAGTACTCAAACTAACAAAACACACACGTACAAGCTAAAATCTGTCGTAGAACTGACCAAATGATGCCTAGACGAGCCTTTCATGTGTGCGCCCGAGAGCGCCGAATTTAAAGTGGTGGGGGCACCGGTAAACAACAAGCGATCGCCTTCAAATTTTAAAGGGGTTATTAATCTGTTACTACGCCGCTTTTCCGCATACAGGAGTTTAAAATTTTAAAAGTTGATATTTTCGCTCCATCCTCCTGTAGATCACATCAGATATGGTATAGTGAGTTGAGGTGGTGTCTTCAACCCTTATTTGAAGCAGATGAAGGTCATACAGAAAAGATTCTTGAGGAGTATGTTGGGCAGATAAATGACTTATGGATCCACGGCAATTGTTTGTTCCAATAGTTATTCTTCTGCAGTTTACAAATAGACGTCCTTTGGTGGTAAGCTATCACCCTCATGATACAAGATTTGACAAAATGTCGTACGTCGTTCCGAAAGAAAATAAAACGATTAGTCAGTGGGCATTTTTCTACTTTGTTCCTAAATCATTTGGTAGTCTCCTGGATCAGCTAAAGAATGAGAAGGTTCTTACTGGGTTTAGGTACAAATTAAAGGCTCTTATAGCTGAAATTTCGAGAAGGGAAATACATGAAAAGGTAGACCTAAAACATAGATGATGAGTTTGAGTGGTGATAATACCTTATTAATCCCTACACTTTTCAAGTTGTTTATTTCATTCCCTTGCGTCGTTCCATTCTATTCTATTTTGTTTTAACTTGTTTTATTTTATTTGTCTTCTTCTATATTATTCTATGTTATTTTAGATTATCTTGAAATTTTGTTTCATTTTTTATTTGCTTGTGTATTATCTGATCAGTGTTTGTGTATTCTTATGTCTCATCCACAGACACTCAATATGAGGATTTCAATAAGTGTATGCTTATTTGTAGATGAGTAGTTATATATGTAACTGTTGTGTAAATAAACCATTTATTATTATTATTATTATTATTATTATTATTATTATTATTATTATTATTATTATTATTATTATTATTATTATTATTATTATTATTATTATTATTATTATTATTATTATTATTATTATTATTATTATTATTATTATTATTATTAGAGATTCCACTTACTTTATTCTAAGGATATTTCTGCATGAGTTGAGCAACACCGAGTGCACTCCGTTCACCTAGGGTGTTGCTTCTGCGTCTGGATGTCAGGTAAGTATTATAGTACTTTCCGTACTATATGCGCTGTATCCAGGACCACTGCCTTTTGCATTAGCAGAAGATTGTGTTTTCCTGGAACTTCCTTCATGAAATTGGTGGTGACATTGGAAAGAAGTCCTGTCGCTCCGATGATGACGGGAATTATTTTGGCCTTCAGGTTCCACATGCGCTGTATCTCAATTTGCAGATCTTTATATTTAAGCATCTTTTCTGCTTCCTTCTGTGTGATGTTGTAGTCAGAAGGTATGGCCACGCCGATGATTAGGCAATGTTTTTTCTTCTTATCCTTAACTATGAGGTCTGGCTTGCTTGCAACTATTTTCCTATCTGTATGCACCTGTGTGTCCCAAATGATTGTCACACCTTCAGTATCTATTACAGGGTCCGGGGTGTGTTGGTACCATTTTTCATTTACATCTATCTTGTAGTATTTGCAGATGTTCCAGTGAAGCTGCCTGGCTACTGTGTTGTGTCGCTCCAGATACGAATGTTTTGCTAGTATGGGGCAGCCCGCAACAATATGGTGGATGGTTTCATTGAAAGACCGACAGAGTCTGAATTTCGGGTCTGTGTCGGGTTTCATTATTTTGGCTTTCACATAATTTGTTGCGATAGCTTGATCTTGGCAGGCAGTTATCAGAGCTTCCGTCTCGGTCTTGAGATTTGCATGGGTGAGCCACGCCCATGAGTTATTTTGATGGATGGTTTCCTTGACGGCCTCATTTGCTATTTGTCCATGAAGTTGCTTGGTTTTCCATTTTATAATTCGTTCTTCTTACATCTGTTGTTTCATTTTCTGTTTCATTTCTTTTAGTTTCTTTGTTTCAGGCATATTATGGCTGTTTTGTTCTGGTTCTTTTTCTTCTCCGTTATATTCGTCTTCCTCTGTGCTGTCATATTCTTCAGGGGCACCTTGTTGTTGTCTGTACACTATTCCCAGGTATTTATCTTCTTGTTTTAGTTGTAGGTAACTGCTGATTCCTTCCTTGGCGATGTTGTTAGTAGCCTCAATGCTAATCAATCCTCTGCCTCCTTCTTTTCTAGGGATGTACAATCGGTCAATGTCGGCACGTGGATGGAGAGCACCGTACATTGTGAGGAGCTTGCGTGTCTGGGTGTCCAGCTTCCGAATCTCTACCTGGGTCAACTTGATGATCGCTATACTGTATTGAATGACAGGAACAGCTAGAGAGGTTATGGCCATCATCTTGTTTTTGCCATTGAGCTCGGTTTTAAGAATTGCTATTATTCGTCGGTAATATTCTTTCTTCAATTTGGTTTCCATTCTCTTGTGTTGGATACCGCCGTGTTCATCTATGCCCAAATATTTGTACACATCACTTTGGTCTAAAGATTGGATGGTTGTAGAGTTATCAATTTTGATGTTTTCCTTTGCTTTTATTATTATTATTATTATTATTATTATTATTATTCAGTCATTTTTGTCAATTTTAGGAGCATGTTTAAATGGCTTTCCTAGGTACCAAACTAAGGATTCTAGATAAAGTTGAGATAGGAAGATTAAAAATATATTTAATGAAATTTCGCCATAGTAACACATTTGCTTTGGTATTGTACTTTTTTTTAGTAACAAGTGAAAGACGGATAGCGTAGTTATTAAACATCTGACTTATTCTTTAAAAAACGATGTTTTTTTTACTTTAACGATTTTGGTAATCAATAACAAAAAATATTTAAAAAATCTTTTTATAAAATCCTGACAACGACTTAAAAGAAAATTTATTAAGCCAATGAAGAATACGAAGCAACAGAAATGGATTTTAATGTAGCCAACCAGGGCTTTACTTGTCTGGTTTGATTATCAACAACTAATAATTAAGAGCTTTCCTAGTTTTATTTGCGTTTGCTAAATCAGCTGTATTAAATTCCACAATCCCAAAAGTTTTCTGATGATATTATCTTAAATATATATATATAATAAAGACAATGTTTTGCTTGCCTGTATTGATTTGTCCCATCTTGCAATGAGTCATCCATCATAAGTTGAACTTTTCTACTGGAAATAATAAAACACTAGGGAGGGTGTTTTAATGAAGACAGGCAACGAGATTGTTAAAAAATGCAAACATTGTGCACCGTAAGGTGTACGACAATCCATAATGAATAAATAACACAATGGCTTTGCCATTTTCCATCCTTAATAGGGATTTAAATAATAAATTGATAGAATCTAATGTTGCTAAGAAATTACGTCCTTATTCTGTTTAAAGAAGGAAGCTCATTAGCAATAATCCAAGCTTCACTTATATATTTTAGTTTCAGCTAATGCATTTTTTATTAACTTAACAAAGACAAACTTCTTTTGTTAGATACAGAGATAAGAGAATAAAATAAAAGCTTGTGACGCAACAAGTGCGTTATGGTAGTGAATTTTTATTAAATGCTTCAAATTTCAATAACTCAATTTTATATAAATTTAGAAAGTTTAGTTTTGGTGAGTAGTAAGGTCTTTCTTATGGCAAGATATCCACTAAATTTTATTAAAAAAGCTGTCTAATTTTCGGAGAAATAATTTTTTTTCGAAAGAAACTTGAAAATTTAAATAACTCAATTTTCTATGAACTTAGAAAGTTGAATTTTGGTACGTAGTAAGGCCTCTCCCAGGGATATATATCTGTTAATTTTCATTAAAGCACTTTTGTAATTTTTGGACAAAAAAATATTTTTCGAAAGAAAACTCAACATTTTCTCGGAAAACGTTGTCCGATTTTCCTAGCTAACGAACTCATCCAAGCCATTTATAAAAGAAAGGCACTTGCGGAGTTTCATCGAAATCGGTTAATTATTTTTTGAGTTATCGGATGGATACCTATATATATATATATATATATATATATATATATATATATATATATATATATATATATATATATATATATATATATATATATATATATATATATATATATATATATATATATATATATATATATATATATATATATATATATATATATATATATATATATATATAAACATATAAACATATAAAAATTGAAACTGACCCCGGATATAGGTTCTAGGGGTCCTAGTTCGCGCTCATTTGAATTTTTTTTTGCAAAGTCTCACCATCGATACCTCTCTATTAGTGAAATTTTTAAAATAAAAATTCACTAAAAATTTCAGGACGTAGCAAGTGCGTTATCGTACAAAATTTTCGATAAATTGGAAAGTATAAGTACCGCATATTACTAAAATGAATACTTTAAACTCAAACAGACCTTAAAGATCTAAAGTTCTAAAGGTCTTGATAGAGCCACGGTGGTTCAGGGGCAAGAACGTGTGCCTCTGAACCGAAGGGTACTGGGTTCGATCACAGGGTACTCCTTTCACGTTTTCAGTACAAATTGTAACATTAACATCAACCGAGGTTCTGGCATTGTATTTGAGCAAGTTGAATGTCTGCACGTTCCGCCCTTCGGAGGGGGCGTAAAGACGTTGGTCCCGTGTCCATGCGAAGTTGGGCCACGTTAAATATCCCTACCCTCCTTACATAAAGGCAGAGGTTCGGCAAAATTTCCGGGATAGTGAGGTGAAACTGCTCCCTGGCGACGGTGATTGGCCATAGTCGCGGAAATAGGCCGACGTTAAAGAAACAAAAAACAGACACACACAAAGGTCTTAATACACACTTATTCGAAGAACGGTTTTTAAAGTTTTACCATCGATATCTCTCTATTACCAAAAATTTTTTCAATCCTATGTTCTAGCTTCGTTTGAGACGAATTCCCAAAACTCAATTTTTTATGAAGCGAAAGCATTAAAAGTTGGGATATCTGGGTACAGTAAATCTCTCTCAAAGAAATTTTTTTTTACAAATTTAATTTAAGTTACAAGAGTGTTCTAGAAGAATATTTAATTTATATTTAGAAAAGGAAAGTCTGTCAAATTAAAAACGTGGAAACTATTTTCCTTCTGCAATCGTTTGGATGATTACGTTTTAGTCAGGCTAATCGAACCGGTTATTTAACAAGAAAAATTTTTTTAAAAACAAAATCCCTTCCTTTCTATCAATAATCAAAAATGTCTGCTGAAATTTGCAACTTTAGACTCAAAGGTGACAAAGTTCTCCTGGCGTTTAAAAAAAATTAGATCTTGGTCCAAACGTATGAAATCTGGACACTATGATTCTACAAAATATTTAAACTAGTGAAACAAAACGAAATGTGTTTGTGCATCGTGCGGGAACCTGGAACACTGATTGTAGCTAATATATTAGGTATTTAGGCGGTACTTACACAACAATTTGCTGCCCCGAAAATTTTAAAATTATATCCTAAGAGTAAATTACGTAAACAGCTAATTACATAATTAACAAGCTGTTTTAGAATCATCTATATAGATGTGTATGCCTATTTTTTTTACAGTAGTTAGCTCATCCTTTCATCTCTTATATTCTTATATGTAACTTACCAAATCACGGTTTGGCACAATTTCTTTATTGCCTTCCTCAAACCTTGGTTTTTCGCCTATATGCTACATTTTCGGTCTGAAACTTTCATTGACGCCGTTTATCAAGCTTCAAATATATTTTATTTTTAGTACGCATTTAAACTCCTGCTTAAAAAACAATCACTTTCATAATGACACAAGAGACGTTTATTTAGACCATTCATGGCTGCAAGTAAGGTATAATTCCAGTAATTCTAACACTTTCAAAAATATAGCGTATTAAAAAATATTTTTGTATATTTTTGAGAGAAAAATTTCCGTTATAACTGATTTATGAACTTGTCCGCGGTCTTAAGACAATGAGACATGTGCCAAGTTTCGTTCAAATCAGTTGTGTATTTTCGATACATACATATATATATATATATATATATATATATATATATATATATATATATATATATATATTGTTATGTTATGAGTTCCGAATTTCTTAACAAAAACGTCCATTTTGGACGTTAATATTTCTGGAGGTAATAATCCGAAATACTAATTCATAAAATCAAAAATATCTCCCTGACGGTTATTCAATAGATATACCTTTTTGGTTTAAACAAGTCCAATATTTTATAGTTTGTTACTTGCATACAAGAGCTAAAAAAAAAAGTTAGTTAATATTGCATGTAGAGGGCACGAGCCATAAATGATTATAACATTAATTTGGAAACCTGGAAACCTCAAAATTTGAAACAGGTCTGACTAAAAGTTAAGAAATTAACAAGGTGAAGATTGGAACCGGTGGTGAGCACTCATAAGCACACTTGGAGAGCCGAAATCACCACAACACAGCCTAAAAGCCTGACTATCATTCCACGAACCAAGTTAGCGTCATCAGAGAATCAATAATTCTAAATATATTATATCCACAACTTTGTTTATATTCTTCTGCAGGTAGTCGGTCAGTAACGATTTCGGTAGCTAACGACACCAAAAATTAACATATTGCGTCTGGCGGAAATATCTGTATTCTCTTATTATTTATCGGACGAGCTTATGCCAGTATTTATTTTGTAAACTAATCTATCAGGAGACGAACCATAGGCGGCGGTGCGAGATTCGTACATTATATTATTACTATATTTAGCAATATATATACACACACATATCTATATATATATATATATATATATATATATATATATATATATATATATATATATATATATATATATATATACTTTCGAAGGCGTTTAACTGTCCTGGTTGTCTAACATTTTTTATTAATTTTAGATTCTCCTCATTAACGTGGTGATTATTATCCCAAAAATGTCGGGCGACGGAAGACCTATCTATAGTACCTTATCCTAATTGTGTCAAATGTTATTTGCATCTAATTTCAATAGATCTTTTTGTTTGTCCGTCCTATTTAAGAACACAATATTTTTAACTTATTTCATGAATTGCCGATATTTTGGCCGTACTATTCTTGTCTTTTGGGTTACCTAGCAAGTTTTCTAAAGTATTTTTTGTCGAAAATGTTAGTTGCAAATCGGCTTTTTTTAAAATGATATCTAGACCCCTCGTGATTCGATGTTCAAATGGTAAGCAAACAAAGTTTTTTTTTTGCTTTCTCTCTTCTAAAAGTCGTTGACTCTGCTAAAGTTTTCTGTTTGTTAATTAATGTCTCCACTAGGCAAGCAGTGTATCCGTTATACTCGGCCACGTTCTCAATATAGTTAACATGTCTACTAAAAAATTCAGACTGGCCATTTTTTGTGCGTCCGTCTGGTGTGAGTCATTCGGAATGTAGTTTCGAGTGGTGGTTTCATTTATATGGACATAGAATTCTCAAGTGTCTTTGTTTTTGATAACTAGTACATCTACAAGCGGTCATTCATTATTAATGTCTAATTCGTGGGTAAATTTCACAGAATCAAATTTATTGTTTAATTTGGCTATAAAATCTTTTATTCTGCAAATGTTTGTGTTGAACACTGCTAAAATATCATCCACGTAGCGAAATCACACTCTAGGAAAATACTCACTTTCACTTTCAAGTAATGTTACAAATCTACTCTATGGAGTTCACGAGGCGCCAGTAGCTCAAACCCGCTGAATTGTTATGTCAAAAAATGTTGACAAATTCCAACCTTTATGACAAAAGAACATCAATTACGTTTAAACTTAAAAATCTACAGTCGAATTTCGACCACTGCACAGGTCCAATAGTATGGTTCAATACTCTATAATTTTGAGCGAATTTTCGTAGAAAAATTCTCTAATGGGGTGACTGAGATTTTTGAAGATTTGAAACACATTTTGCCAAATGAGCGCGAACTAGAACCCCCAGAACCCATATGTAGTGTTACTTTCAGTTTTTATCTCTTTACATATATACAAGGTGACGCAATTCTACGGTAAAGCTCAATATTGCCGTCACTAGAAAAATTTTATACGTTAATTATAAGGTAGCTATCTTGAGCTGTATCTTATAAAGTTATTTCGATAATCACAGGGTGGGCGATAAGTCGTTGGTGATACAAATTATATATTTTTTTTAAATCGAATACCTCTTATATTATTGCATTTTTGCATTTTCCATCGAATCATAATGCATGTTTGAAAAAAAAATTTGGTTAGTTTTCGAGTTATTTCAATTGTTTCACATTTTTGGAACATCAAAAATTGTTACACGGCGTTTTGACCAATATAGAGTCCCATGAAAATGACGCATTCGGAGAGGTCTTCGTTTATATTATTCATGAAAAAAATCAAGGTCCCGTATACAATTTTTTTGTCTTTCCGTAGAAATCATTGTAAAATGTTTGTAAAATTTTGCTAATTAATAATAAATGTCTAATAAGTTATGGTAAATTAGTGTTTTCAAATTTTCGTGCTAATTTTCAGGATTTTTTTTTAGGTTTTGTCGAAAAGCTTCTTGTAAAAAATTATATTGGCATGTGGGTAAATAGATTCAAGAAGTTGGTTGGCCCGGAAAATAGGACCATTTTTTTCGGGAACATTTTAAGTTTTTTTTCGGAAAATTGTTTTACCTTTAAAAAGTTATTTTGAGGAAATATGGTACCTTGCTTCTACCTTATGGATTATACTAGTAACGAAATTGGATGCCTGCTCTCATTAAAGCACGACATATTTGCTATTAAAAGCATTTTTATGAAAATTCACTACCACAATGCACTTGCTGCGTCCAGACTTTTTAGTGAATTTTCTTTAAAAAATTTACTAATGAGGAGATCCCGACTTTTGAATTTTGAAAAAAATTGCTTCAAATGAGCGCTATTTAGGACCCCTGGAACCCAAATCTGAGGTCGGTTTCAGACTTTATGTGTTTATATATATATATATATATATATATATATATATATATATATATATATATATATATATATATATATATATATATATATATATATATATATGTGTGTGTGTGTGTGTGTGTGTGTGTGTGTCACACCTATAACCAAAAAAATAATGGACCCATTTCGATAAAACTTGGTGAGTACCTTTCTTCTGCAAGTGGATTGGATAAGTTCGTTAGCCAGGAAAATCGGCCGAGGTTTTCCCGGAAAATTTTGGGTTTTCTTTCGAAAACAATTTTCATCTCCGGAATTAACAAAGAAAGGGCAACCAAATTTGGTACGCGGGTTTATATAATTATAGGTAAGTCTCTGTATGTTACAGGACAAAAAATTACAGGCATTTAAAGAAACATAAATTTGGGTTTTCCTCAAAACGTCAAAGTCGCGATTTAAAACGTCAAAATTGCTAATATTTAGGCAATGAACCTGAAACTAATATGAGCTATGGAAGGAAAATGTCTCAAGAATGTTTTACAAAGCCTTAAGTCTTAGTTTCAATCATCATTGTACTTCATTTTACTAAAATATTCCCAGAAAATTCATTTCAAATAGACCCTTTCTTTGATGCTTTGGCAGTAGTGTTGGCTATAGAGTTTATCGATTAATGGTATATCATTTTCGTCGGATTTTCGTGGATAATCTTTAAAGTTCAATATATCCGTTATTATGCAAGATACGAAAAAAATTTGTACACACTAATTATAGGGTGTCTTGAGCTACATTTTAAAAAAATTCACCAATGGGGAGATCCGTGTTTATATATATATATATATATATATATATATATATATATATATATATATATATGTATATATGTATATATATATATATATATATATATATATATATATATATATACATATATATATATATATATATATATATATATATATATATATATATATATATATATATATATATATATATATATATATATATATATATATATATATATATATATATATATATATATATCGTACTGATAACACAAAAAATAATAGACCGATTTTAATTAAATTTGGTGGGTACCTTTCTTTTGCAAGTGGTTTGAATACGTCCGTTAGCTAGGAAAATCGGACCAGGTTTTCCCGGAAAATTTTGTATTTCCTTTCTAAAAAAATTTATATCTCCGGAAATGAAAAAGTGAGGGCAACCAAATTTGGTTCCCATATTTGTATTATAAAGAGTGAACCACGTACCAAAATTTAAGTTTCTAAGTTTAAGGACAAAAAAGTTACGGGCAACCAAAAAACAAATTTTGGAGTTTTCCTCAAAACGTCAAACTCGCAATTTAAAACGTCAAAATTGGCAATGTTTAGGCAAAGAACGTGAAATAAATACGGATTGTGAAAGGACAATGTTGCAAGAAGAGTGTTCTGCGAACCCTTAAGTTTCAGATTCGACCGTCATTACCCTTCATTTTACTAGAATATTTAGTTTAGTTTAGTTAAGTTGATGCCTTCGCTGTAGGTTTAGTGAAGTTTATGCTTTAACGGTCTATAATTTTTAGCTAATTTTCGTAGAACAAATTGGTTATTTATATTTAGCATTTTTTATCGAAATATGATGCATGTTTGTAAGAAAAAAATCTGGACGCAGTAAGTGCGTTTTGGTAGCAAATTCTCATTAAATCCTTCAAATTTCAATAACTCAATTTGCTATTAACGTAAGTTTTGTTGGTTAGGAAACCAACATTTAACTTTATTTTCGGAAAATTTTTGTATGAACGCAACAAGGGCGTCTTGGTTGCGAATTTTCATTAAGTGTTTCAAATTTCAATAACTCAATTTGCTATTAACCTAAGGTTCATTGGCTAAGAGACCAGTTTTCTCGGAAACATTTAAAGTTTATTTTCGGAAATTTTTTGTACATTTTCAAATAATTATTTTGATAAAAGATGGTACATTGTTCCTACTATATAGGTTATACCGGTAACCAAATTGATGCCTGCTCGCATTAGAGCGATATATTTGTAATTACAAACATTTTAATGAAAATTCACTTACAAGCGCATTTGCTGCACCCAGAGTTTTAATTTTGTCTTTTAATACAAATTTTTCACTTCAATATTTCTGGATTTTTGATGCTTGCAATGAATGCTGTTCAGATATTGTAAGTCGTTTCGTTTCCTGGTAACTCAACTTTATAATTTAAGTACCTCATGCTTTCCCAATCTCTGCTAACACTAATCCACACGCCAGTTGGTCAAAAATATAGAATTAAATTTAGGAGTAAAAAGGTTTAAAATTTTGACCTTAGAGCAACTTCACCTGTTTCTCGGTTGGTTTAACGATCTACATGTCAATAATAACTTCACAATGGAACTTGAAGAGAACATGTCCATCAGTTCTCTTGACTTGAAGTTAACAAGAAAAGACAACTCAATTGAATTCGACATAAATAGAAAACCAACACAAACAGACCACCTAATCCCATATAGATCTTGCCACCATATGTCCCACAGATTGGCGTCTATAAGATATCTAATTGATAGACCGTTTCGAGTCCCACTGTCGGGGACGAACTTTAGTAACGAGCTCAGTGTTATTAAACAGCTAGCAGTAAATAATGATAACCCTGTCGACTTGATAGACAGATTTATAAGAAAAAAGAGCCGTCAGCTCTTGAGAGAGACAAGTTCCAGTCTCTCGTCAGCCCAATCAGAGAGCCCCCCATACTTTCATCTTACATACTGTGGCCCAATCACTGCTGCAGTCACTCGTGTCTTAAAGAGAGACAATGTCAAGTTCGAATACAGGTCGAGGGATACTGTTAAGAAGATTCTAGTTCATAATAAGGATTATAATCCTCACTTCAAGAAGTCGGGGGTATATTGTCTCACCTGTGGGGACCCCCAATGTAACACTGTTTATATAGGAAGAACGGGAAAATCACTGGGTACCAGGGTCTCTGAACATCTTAGAAGCAGAAATAATGTCGATAATACCACTTCTGTCTTCGGTTGCCACCTCAGAGATAACGGCCACACCTTTGACAAGGAGAACGACTCTAGAATCCTTCACCCATCTAGTTTTGGTATGAAACAGTTTGTCCTGGAGGAAATGGCGATCTACAAGTACATAAATGGCTCCAATAAGAATGTTCTTAATGTTTCAAACACCAGCAACATGAACTTTCCTTCCATTTACAGAAACCTTATTGAATAAACTTTCAATGTTAGTGCTCTAGCTCCACATAATAAAAGTGCTTCTTGTGGTATCAAGTTCAAGAATAACCTTCTTTTCACATGCAGAAAATCCTGAGTGAATAGACTTTCATTTGCAGAAACCTTTAGGGCTGATCTATTCGACATTTAGCTTTGCCTGACTTCGTATTCTTTCTGTAGTTGCGGTGTTACTCACTCGCATGTTAGACCTACCAGAAACATAGTTTCTGACAAGCACCTTTTTACATTCTAGGTTTAAACCCCTGAAGATGGCACATTAATGTGTTGAAACGCATAGGATTTTGAGAATAAATCAGTTTGTCTGGTAGTAAAAGCCTTTAATTTCCTTTACCCAGGTTTTATAATGACTAAATGCCAAATGCCACAATTAGGAGTTTTTAAATTTCTTTCCTTATATTTGTTTATCTTTCCAACCATGATAATTTTGGTTGAAAATAAATAAAAGCTCGCAAAAATATATCAGCCTATCACATTGTCGTTGTTTATATTTCACAAAATTAAATTAATCTTAAACTAAAACGCCGTTGTTTCTGTAAATTTAGGAGAAAATATTGGAGCTTATATAAAAGGAAAACAAGTTTATCATAAAAATTTACCAATCCAAAGGAAAGCTGCTTGGCAGGTTATTGAAAATTGAAAAATCTAGCAATATTCCCCGTGTAATCGGCGTGAGTGGATTTCGAGAACAAATAACGTTCCTTTCGTAGTAATTCCCAGCAGATACATACAAACGTCTCAACTGTTCCAGAGACAATTTGTCAAATTCCGTCCCGTCTAAATCCTTGGTATAAATAAGCTAGGGGGCTGTGAGCTTACTGAATTTGCCTAAATGTATCATTTACGCCTATGCAGTGTCAAGCTGCACGTGCCTGCACGGAATGCACGTGTCTGGTTCAACTGCTGGCAAGCAGTCGTGAGTATTGCTTAGTCAGAAAATACGCCGGGCTTATGTCCAATATCCACATGTAATATCTGTGGATTAGGACGCTTTGAAGTCATCGTTATTTCGATAGGTTCCGTCCACGAATGCGGGATTACTGCTGCTAGCCGCTACTAGCCAATCGATCTAATCATCGTGATCCATTACCGAACTTATATATAGAATCAATAACAGGATTAGTTAAAGAAGTATCTAAAATGAAATGAGCAAAAGCATGCACAATTTTGATAAGAGATTATTTAGTAATGATATGGAATCCTGCTAACAGGGATAACAGACTTTACTAAGCAAAACATGTTTTAATAAAACGTTTGAGCTTAGGGGTTTACACTTTAACCCGGTAACGGGGAACAGGTTAAAATAGTTTTTACATGCCGTGGGAAAACATTTTTTTCCCCTTTTTTTTTACCAGTAAGTGAATTGGAACATGTGATGAGCAAAGATCAGTACACTTGGAGAACCCAAATCACCAAGTAATATGAAAAAAATCTCGGGATGCAGCAAGTGCGTTATGGTAGTGAATTTTTATTAAATGCTTCAAATTTAAATAACTCAATTTTTTATAAAATTTTGTACAAAAAATTTTTTCGAAAAAATAAATAAAATTTGAATAACTCAATTTTCTATAAACATAAAACGTTGAATTTTGGTACGTAGTAAGGTCTTTTCCAAGGCAACATATATAGTAAATTTCATTAAAGCAGCTTTGTTATTTTTGGAGAAAAATTGTTTTTTGAAAGAAAACTCAAAATTTTCCCGGAAAACCTCGTCCGATTTTCCTGGATAACGAACTCATATATATATATATATATATATATATATATATATATATATATATATATATATATATATATATATATATATGTTCAGAAAGATTTCCGCGGTCTTTAATGTGAGACATGCTTGGTTCTCGGGTTAAACCGCGTCCAGAATTTATGGAAACCCGACGCTTCGGCTCCTGTTTTGGAGCCATTTTCAAGAGGTAAAGGAAATATGTAAGGACACTCTAAGGCCTCAATCTGCCTACTCCTTAGAGTGATGGACAAAGGTGAGTAAAGGAAATATGTAAGGACACTCTAAGGCCTCAATCTGCCTACTCCTTAGAGTGGTGGACAAAGGTGGGTAAATGAAATATGTAAGGACACTCTAAGGCCTCAATCTGCCTACTCCTTAGAGTGGTGGATAAAGGTGGGTAAAGGAAATATGTAAGGACACTCTAAGGCCTCAATCTGCCTACTCCTTAGAGCGGTGGACAGAGGTAGGTAAAGGAAATATGTAAGGACACTCTAAGGCCTTAATCTGCCTACTCCTTAGAGTGGTGGACAAAGGTAGGTAAAGGAAATATGTAAGGACACTCTAAGGCCTCAATCTGTCTACTCCTTAGAGCGGTGGAGAAAGGTAGGTTGGGTTGTTGTAGCTCGATTACGGGGCCTCAATCTGCCTACTCCCCAAATCTCGCTGGAGATCGTCTGTGAGGTCTCAGTGTGTTTAACCCTAGGCCTCAGAGAGATCTGGCAGTTCGTTGCAAGTCTTGTCTTATATATGTCGTTCCGTCTACCTGTTGCGTCATCAGTGAAAGTAGTGGGGTCACCGTCAGTTAAGTGGGGGGCTTTGGTCACGGTATTTATAGGAGGATTAAGAGGGTCACCGGCATTTGTTGAGGCAGATAATGATGCAATAAAATTGTCTGTGGAATTTATTTCCTTTTTGTGTGTTTGTAAAGAAGATATAATAGGTTTCCAAGTAGTCGGAAGGCGAAGACCATCATCTCTCTTATTTAAACAATCGGGACGTTTTTCAATCTCGATTGCTTCGCGGATAATTCTCGTTTTGAAACTGTAAACCGGTGTTATTGTTTTGGCATAATTGAAGTCTATTTTGTGCCCTGTATGACTATGATGCATGGCCAGCGCCGATGAGGGGTCGGATTTTTTAACTGCGAGGGTGTGTTCGTATATTCCATTGTGGATGCGCCTGTTTGTTTGTCCTACGTAAGTTCGGGAACAGTCGAAACAAGGAATTTCGTAAACCCCGTGGGATTCGTTTGGGATCGTATCCTTGGGAGTTTTTATAAGATTTGACAGTTTTTGGTCTGTTGTGAATACGGTTTTGATATTATGGGCCTCAATCTGCCTACTCCTTAGAGCGGTGGACAAAGGTAGGTAAAGGAAATATGTAAGGACACTCTAAGGCCTCAATCTGCCTACTCCTTAGAGTGGTTCTGAAAAAACAAAATCTGCCGAATTTTCAGAACCCATAATGTTCTGAAAATTCGGCTGATTTTGTTTTTTCAGAACCACTCTAAGGAGTAGGCAGATTGAGGCCTTAGAGTGTCCTTACATATTTCCTTTACCTACCTTTGTCCACCGCTCTAAGGAGTAGGCAGATTGAGGCCTTAGAGTGTCCTTACATATTTCCTTTACCCACCTTTGTCCACCACTCTAAGGAGTAGGCAGATTGAGGCCTTAGAGTGTCCTTACATATTTCCTTTACCCAACTTTGTCCATCACTCTAAGGAGTAGGCAGATTGAGGCCTTAGAGTGTCCTTACATATTTCCTTTACTTCTTGAAAATGGCTCCAAAACAGGAGCCGAAACGTTGAGTTTCCATAAATTCTGGACGCGGTTTAACCCGAGAACCAAGCATGTCTCATATATATATATATATATATATATATATATATATATATATATATATATATATATATATATATATATATATATATATATATATATATATATATATATATATATATATATATATAAACATATAAAAATTGAAACTAACCCCGGATATGGGTGCTAGGGGACAAGTTCACGCTCATTTGAAAACATTTTTGCAAAGTCTCACCAGCGATACCTCTCTATTAGTGAATTATTTTAAATAAAAATTCACTAAAAATCTGACGGTTGTTTCACTAACAAAGTTAGCGTCATCAGTGGATGAATAATTCTAAATATCTTATATCTTATACTCTATTTGTATTCTTCCGCAGGTAGTCGGTCACTAACGGTTTAGGGAAGCTCAACGACACAAAAATTAACATATTTAGTTTGGCGGAAATACCCGTGTGTGTGGGTGTGTTTTGATTTACTAGCTCTGGCTTTGGTCACTCATTAGCATACTATGACCCTCCTTTGCTACCCAATCCTAAAGTCATTTGCTCACCCTTTTTTTTCTTAAAATACTTTTTTTAATATAAACATATACAGGCTGTCCCACTTATAAATTCCATTAGCCGTTTATGGATTACGGCTCACAATCGAATTCTGAAAATTCAGCCACGTAGCTTTCTCAAAATTTGCAGTTCGCCGAAAATATTGGCGTTAGTACGGAACTTTCCGTTATACCGGAAGAAGACGTCAACTTTCTTAGTTAAAATGGAAGATGGTGTTTTTTATTATGGATCTAGATTGCTCGTCTAATTTTATGGTAGGTTTCACTAACATGTTATGTCATTTTTCTCAACCAATTTCGAGATATTTGACTTTTTCCTAAAATTTCTTAAAAAACATTGTCACAATTACACACCTGTATCTCTCTTATTTTTCAACATGAAGAGTTGAAATTTTAAAGTGAAAATTTTAAAATACCACAAAATCTTTGGAATTTACTAAAGTTAGTAAAAAATAGACAAGGTGTCCAAAATAGAAATAGGTCAATCGTGACAACTTTAAAACTTAATAACTCTCTTATTTTAAATAGAACAGCCTATATTTTATAACGTTAGTTCATGTACTTTTTATTGTTCCTTCGATTGGTATTAGTATTTCCTATACCCAAGTCTCACCGATTTGAAGATATTTAAACATTATTTAAGATAAGAAATAATTATTAGTCAGTTTGTCAGGTGGCCTAGGAGATGAAAATTTTAAATGTCATCTTCCGACATAAGTAAAACACCCGGCGACTTTTGAATAAAACTTTTATTTAAGAGGAGTATAATCAAATTATTAACATAAGATGTCGTGTGGTTGCAAAGAGATTTCCACATAAATACAAATCAACGCGTTACATGATCAGAATACTACTAAATAGTTTCTAAGAATGGACTGTTTCGTCCAAGATTCCATAAGAGTAAAGCATTTTTTGGGGAACAAAGAGAATTGTTTGTTATCACTTCACAATTAATGCTCGAAATTTGCACCGTTCACTTCAAGGCATTTGATGGCTCTTTAAATCATGGTACCCGTGGCTCTAGAAAGCTATTCTGGCTCCACTGCGTTGAAGGCCTCTGATACTCTAGCTATCAGATCTTGTTTGGTAGTAGGTGGTTCCTGGTAAACTTTGTTCTTAATGCACGCCCAAATACTAACATCTAGTGGAGACAAGTCTGGGGAGCGGGCTGGCCAAGGATGAGGACCACCGTTACCCATCCATCTGTCTTCAAATGTTTCCTGGTGTAGGTCGCTTACTATCTGCGAGTCGTGTCGTGGAGCTCCATCTTGTTGATACCAAACATCTGCAGCTTCGTGTTCATGCAAGGAGTTCAGCGCTGGTATTATTACTTGCAGCAGAATACGACAATATCCAGGACCTGTGAATACTGCACGTTTAAAATTCGTTCTTACTTTTTTTAATCTTACCATTATTACTGATATGAATAAAAGGGTCATATTTTTAAATTTAGTTTCAGTGAGTCTAATAAATATTTTAATAACATAATGTACTAATACGCAAATGAAATTCAGTGTTGCTTAATATTATTGGTACCAACCTGTAAAGTTCTCATCATAAATGTTAAGGGCAAAAATTATATTGTATTTTACTGCGCAAAATACATTGAAACTCCAACAGTCCTGGAAATTTCGTTCTCTAATAATGTGAGGATTTTCGTCCGACCAATAGGGACTGTTGTGACGATTGAACATACCCCTCTTTGAAAATGTATACTCATCCCAACATATAACTTTTCTTGAGAAATTTTCATCTTCTTGACTTTTCAAAAGATACCATTCGCAGAATTCTACATGCCGGGAAAAATCTCCAGGTTCTAAATGGTGTATTAAATTAAACGAAAATGGTGTCCCTTTGTCAATTTTTAGAATTATGTGAATAGTTCCTCTTGAAAGATGCAAATTTCTACTGCATTCCCTGATTGACGCATGCGGATAAGCAGTAAAAAATGCCAAAACATTTATTTGGGTCTCTTCATTGTCCAATAACGGTTTATTTTTATTACCTTCTGAACGAAACGTTCCATTCTCAGAAAAATGTTTCAATAGTCTCCTGATGATATCAGGAGTTGGCCTATGTCTATCTGGAAATCCCTCTGCAAACAAACGACATGTTCTGCTAACGATTCGATTAGACTCCCCGTAAATAATAATTATATCAAAAAGCCATCGTTTGAGTAATTGAAGTGTAGCATTATTGTGGGAAATACTCTCTTTTGTTAAAATAAAATTGACAAACGTACTTTACAGTACAACCATTAAGTTTACTGTCGGAAGATGACGTTTAAACTTTTCATCTCCTAGGCAACCTGATAAACTGACTGATAATTATTTCTTAACGCAAATAATGTTTAAATATCTTCAAATCGGTGTGACTTAGGTATAGGAAATGCTAATACCAGTCAAAATAACAATAAAAGGTACATGAGCTTGCGTTATAAAATATAGGGTATTCTATTTAAAATAAGAGAGTTATTAGGTTTTAAATTTCTCACGATTGACCGGTCTATTTCGGACACCCTGTCTATTTTTTACTAACTTTAATAAATTCCCAATATTTTGTGGTACTTTCACTTGGAGATCGGTTTTAGAGTCCCAGTTAGCGATTATTTGAAAAAAATTATATTTTTTATGGAGCTACTAAATTAAAATTTGGTCTTATATATAATATGAAAGTACTGCAAGTGCCTTTAAAAAATTTTTCATTAAAGTTACAAACGTTTTTCAAAGAAAAATAATTATTCAAAGGGAATGTACCTGTCGAATTATAAATATGGCAGGTATTTTTCCTTATTAATTGCTTGGACGGTTTTGTTTTAGTCAACCCATCCAGTTTTTGCAGACAATAAACAACAAAAAAGGTTTTTATGTTATGGTAGAAAATTTTCGTAAAAATATTTCAATTCCGATAGCTCAATAAATTTCCCAGCTAGAATCTTCAATCTTGAACCTTAGTAACACCTATGTAAACGCACGTGGGTAATAAATTAAAGAAAAATAGCATATTGAGCTTCGTTTTGTTTTAAATAACCTTTTTTTTTGTTTATTGTTTGCAAAAACTGGATGGGTTGACTAAAACAAAACCATCCAAACAATTAATAAGGAAAAATACCTGTCATATTTATAATTTGACAGGTACATTCCCTTTGTAAATAATTAATTTGTTTTCTGAAAAACTTTTGTAACTTTAATTAAATTTGTAACACATTTTTTTTAAAGACACTTGCAGTATTTACATATTATATATAAGACCAAATTTTAATTTTGTAGCTCCATATAAAAGATAAATTGTTTCAAATAATCGCTAACTAGGACTCTAAAGCCAATCTCAAAGGTACATTTGAATTTAAAGAATTAGTTTTAATAGTATATCTTACTAATAGTGTACAATTCTTATGAAAATTCACTACTATAACGCACTTGTTGCGTCCCAAAAAATTTTTTGTTGCTAATTGTTTGCAAAAACTCGATGGGTTGACTAAAACAAAACCATCCAAGCAATTAATAAGGAAAAATGCCTGCCATATTAATAATTTGACAGATACATTCCCTTTGTAAATATTTTTTTTTTAACTTTTGTAACTTTAATGAAATTTGTAACACAATTCTTTTAAAGGCACTTGCAGTACTTACAGATTATATCTAAGACCAAATTTAAATTTTTTAGTTCCATATAAAATATTATTTTTTTTCAAACAATCGCTAACTGGGACTCTTAAACCGATCTCCAAGGTTCATTTAAATTTAAAGAATTAATTTTAATAATATATCTTACTAATAGTGTACAATTTTATCGCTTTTATAAAACGGGTGTATTGCGTTTTTGCAAAACAGCACTAACTTAAAGATAAGAAGATTATCACTATACAATATAGTTTCAACTAAGTTTATAACATAACCTATAAGCAAATAACAAAAACAAATACCTTGGTTAGTTATTAGTTAACAGTATTTTCTATATACTATATACACGAAAGTTATTTAAGTAATATTTTACTTACCATTTATAACATATATTTATTTTAGCGTCCCACATCTATTTAAATAATAATAAAAATGTAAAATAAGATTTCTGTTTTAATAAGAATATAAATAAGATGTCCATGTCGGTGATTATTAACGTCAACGTTAGGTCTCGAAGTCTCGAGTGTCTCGACGCAGCTCGCACTGTACTGTCATCGCATGCAACGATGTCATATTGTACAAATTAGATTGTAGTTATTTTTTGAAAATAAGACGAGGAATTGGTCACTCAACATTTCTGAATATTAAACGACATTTAATGGATGGATTAATTTATTGTGAACTTTTATTTGTCATCAATAAGTAGTACAAATATGAGTTATGACCATATGTTTTACATTTTAAGATTCAAATGAAATTTTATTACATCTAGCAACCCGGCTCATTTATATTTAATTGTCACGTGACTTGTTCGATTTTGTCACATTAACAGTCTAACCATGCTTGAAAACATTCACCGTGTGAAATGCCTCATGTCATTCGAAGTAATATCTTAGACTGTTTATTACTTTAACACCTTTCTTTTCGAATAACTCCCTTTCTCGAGAGCCATTTGATTTGAATTTTTGTTAGCAGGTATATTATCACGTCTCCTATATATGCGCAAATTTTCATTCGAATCACTCCAATATTTCATAAAAATAATGTTTTCAAAATTTTCTTTCAAAGAAATTTGGTCCAAATCGGTCAAGTATTTTGATAAAACTGGGCAAGTGCCTTTCTTTTTTTAATAGCTTGGATGAGTTTGTTAGCCAGAAAAATCAGACACGGTTTTCCGGGAAAATTTTGAGTTTTCTTTCGAAAATTACAAAGATATTTCGATAAAATTTGGTGTACATATTGCTTTAGGAAATACCTAACTATGTGCCAAAATTCAGCTTTCTAGGGTTACAGAAAATTAAGCTATTCAAATTTGAAACATTTATGTTTAATTCCACCGCCTACATTGAATAGTTTATATGAGATCTAGTTGTGGTGGTCATGACGCTCTAACTGACATTTACCGTATATGATATGAGATCGTTTATATTATGTTTTTTTTATTTATTTGTTTGGACGAATTATTTGTGTCATTTGGGAAATTTTTATATACAAGTGCAAATGATTCCTTTATTAATGTTAGTGGGTGGATTAAACAGTGTTTGTTATATTTTATCAACATATATATACGTAAATGGTTTATAAACTGTGTATTTGCATATTGAATAAATAAATAAATATAAATGATCGAAGTTTTACAAAAGGGCTGATATTATACAGGGTGACGCGTTTCTACGGTAAAGCTGAATATAATTATTATTATACAAGAGACGAGAAAAAATTGTATAAGTTAATTATAGAGTGTCTTGAGCTGCATCTTATAAAATTATTTTGACAATCACCGGCTGGCCCACAAGTCGATCGTTGGTGATCCCTACAAATTTTTTTTCGAACAGCCTTATTTTATTGCATTTTTTATAGAAATATGTTTGTAAGAAAAAAAATCAAGACGCAGTAAGCAAATTTTCATTAAATGCTTCAAATTTCAATAACTCAATTTGCTATTAACCTAAGATTTGTTGGTTAGAAAACCAACGTTTAAGGTATATTGCGGGAAAATTGTTGTACATTTTCAAACAATAAGTTATTTTGATAAAATATGGCACATTGTTTCTACTACATATTTTGCTCATAACCTTATCTCGTTTCTGTGCTTCTGTGTGCTCTGGAGAATGCATTAATAAGTCGTTATTGTAGTGTAAAATTAAAATTTACTAAATGTAGTTTTGATAAAGCAGAATGAAAAAAGTTAATTTATTGACTGAGAAGTAATATTGTGTTGTATACTGGTAGAGGGTTGGAAAATGATCATGTTATATTCTATAAATTAATTAATTATCAACATATTATGTAAAATACTTTAACCACTTTATTTAAAACGTTAAAATGGTGTACGTGCTTGTCATAATAAGGTTACTTAAAGCACGAGGGATATACTGTTTGGTTTGTTTTATTTAGTGAATTTTTATTTAAAAAAATTCCCTAATAGAGAGGTATCTATGGTGAGACTGCAAATATTTTTGCAAATGAGTGCGAACTAGGACCCCGAGAACCCATATTCGGGGTTAGTTTTAACTCAAAAAGGTATTAACTGGTGTTCGCTCCTCGTATAGTGTAAAAGCAGTGAAATTTATAATCTTTATTTTGCGATAAGAAGAACAGACCAGAATTCCACGAATCGTCAAGAAGAACACAACTTAAGTAGTCAGCAACGCAAAACCGCGATATCGTATAGTACCGCTACCTTAAAATTATATGTGTGTGTGATACAGTCAAACCAGCCTTAACAAATCCATTAAACGCACCAGCAACCCAGGATAGCCTTTTCCGGGACACGCACGAGTTTCTGTGAGTCCAGTACTCGACAAGAGAAGAAATTCACAAAGGTAAGTGGCTTTTTGGTCATTCACGAGTTTGCATCAATTTCCACTGCTTTTGCCCCTTCTCTTTTCAGTAAAAACCGTTACTTAATTAACAAACGCAAATTACAGTCCACTTTGTTCGTAATAGCCCGCTTAACGCCTATTTTCTTCGCCCGCTCTAGCCCATTTCTTGGTCCTTCTCAGCCGGATAGTTTTTGTCTCGGAAATAATACGCAAGTAAATTTGGCTATTCAACTTTGTTAATTTTGAAAATAACTAAAGCGCGCTGGTTTAGCTGTATTCAATTCAGATTTTAAATTAATTTCCCGCAATTTTCATGTATATATCGCTAGAACCTTTATAATTATAGAATTTTTAAAGTTATTTTCTTATCGCAAGAATCCGCCATTCAGTTAAATTTTGCTTTATTTTGAACAACGAGCACGGCTTTAGGAGTCGACGCATATCATTTCACGCATATATCGCTCTTTGCTTCTGTTTCATTCTTATCAATTTGTACCTGAATAATTCTTTGTTTCACATTAGTACGTATATCTGTTATATTTCCATATACGAGGCCTATTCAATTAATATCATGACTGACACTAAATTAAGGAAATACAAAAACCAACGCAATATTCAGCTATCTGAAATAGACACATTGTCTTCTCTAGCCCAGAAAGCCCAGTCAGATGTTTCGCTTTATAATTTACTTAGGGTTAGATCTTCCGAAATCGACTATTTAAGGGAACAGTTTATTCAAACGCACGAAAATATCGTTTCTGTAATTTTAAGTAGTGAACATGGAAACGCTTCTGATGAAAACACTATTTACGCTGGATTTATGGACGCTTATTTTGAAATTAAAGCCATTTGTTCTAGGTTATTCCCTGACAATAAAACAAATGTCCAGGAAATTCTAAATTCAAATACAGCTGGTCTTAATGAAGGTGCTAAAGCAAGGCTAGCTAAAATAGAAATTCCTAAATTTAGAGGTGACTATAAAACCTTTAACACTTTTATCGATTTATTCAATGCATTAGTACATGACTGTCCCGCATATTCCGACATTGAAAAGTTTCATTATCTAACTATATCAGTAGAAGGCCCGCCGTTATCTCTAATAAGATCTTTGCCTCTGACCGCTGACAATTATCAGATAGCTTATAATACATTAGTCACTCGTTATTCTAACAAACGTCTGCGTGCCCAAGAGCACTGGCATGCTATAGATAGCATTTCGAAATTTAATTCTGATGACCACGTCAATATTCGCAATTCGCTAGACATTATTTCGGAAAATCTTTCTGCTTTAAACACTTTAGGCTTTCCTACAGACCAATGGGACTTTGTTATGTTTATGTTGGTGTCAAAACGCCTTGACAGGAACATGTTGACGAAATTTGAGTTAGACCACGCTTCCACCGAGGTCCCTACATTTACGCAATTGCTTGACTTTCTAAATAAATATTGTATCGCTGGTGATGCTATGAATCAGAAGTCATTCCTTTCGCACTCTCAAAAGAAATATTCTGACAAATCGCAAGCTAGACCAACGCCTCGAACTTCCGCTTTTTTCGCTGATAATTTAAATTGTAAATCTATCTTACATACTTGTGTGTTTTGCAAAGATTCTTCGCATTCTATTTATAATTGCTCCTCATTTTGTAATAAAACTCCAAAAGATCGCTATAATTTTGTTAAATCTTCTCGTCTTTGCCACAACTGTTTAAGTAGCCTACATTATCTTAACAAATGCAAATCTACCAGGTCCTGTCGCAAGTGTGGTCAGCGTCATCATACGCTCTTGCATTTTGATAAAAGCTCCGCGCCTATTCCGTCGCCAGTGTGTAATAACCCTTCCAGATCTCCAGTTCCTTCCGCTCCGCTCGACCAAGAGCAGGTCTTTGCTGCTTCTGGGATTGTATCTAATCAAACCACGGTCTTATTGGCCACTGCGCTGATTGAAGTTCTTGATAACCATGGAAATTATCAGATTATGAGATGCCTTTTGGATGGAGGTAGTATGATGTCTTTTATCTCGCAAAGGGCTTTTAAGCGTTTGGGGTTGCCTAAGCAAAACTGCATGTTTGCAATCAAAGGACTGGCATCTATGCAGACTTCTTCTCAGAGTGGTTGTGTAACGCTCACTGGAAGACCGGTTGGTCAAGATTCTTTCAATTTTACTGTCGACGCATTGATCTTGAACGCCATTTGTGATAATTTGCCAGCAACCGCTATTTGCTCTTCCAATTGGTCTCACATTCGCAATTTAAAATTGGCTGATCGCCATTTTAATCGTCCAGGTCAGGTCGATATATTGTTAGGAGCCGACGTTTTTTCTAAAATCCTTTTAAATGGACGCATTTCCGGTGGGGAAGGTCAACCTGATGCCGTCAACACCGTCTTTGGTTATGTGCTCATGGGTAAGATTGGCAACACAGTTCATTCTTCTGCTGTCTCTTCTTTCTTGTGCAGTAACTTTGAATCAAATCTCGATCGCACCCTTAGGGATTTTTGGGAAGTGGAAAGTGTTCCGACTTCGTCGCATCACTCTAATGAAGATATTTTTTGTGAACATCATTTTAAGACTAAAATATCTCGCTCTCCTTCTGGCAAATATATCGTTTCGCTCCCATTTAAATCTGAGTCGCTGCCTATTTTTCCTGGCATTCGCGACCTCGTCGTCCAAAGATTTCTTTCCCTGGAACGCCGCCTTGCTAGAAACATGGACTTGTATACCCAATATTCTGCTTTTATGAGAGAATATTTGGAACTAGGCCACATGAAACGTGTTTATGACAATAAAGATTCTCCCGACGCATATTATATTCCGCATCATTGCATTTTGAAACCAAATAGCTTGTCTACTAAACTCAGGGTAGTTTTTAATGGTTCGGCGAAACTTCCCAACCAAAGCTCTCTTAACGATTGTCTACATACTGTACCAAAACTACAACAAGATATTGCCACAATTCTGTGTCACTTTCGCCTTCATAATTATGTCTTGTGTGCTGACATCAAAATGATGTATCGTAACATTCTTGTCGACCAATCACAGCATGATTATCAAAGAATTGTTTGGAGGTTTGCTTCTGATGAACCTTTGGTGGACTATAACCTGGTTACGCTTGTATATGGACTAACGCCATCCCCCTTTCTCGCGATACGCACTCTTCATCAGTTAGTGAATGACGAAGGGGGCTCTTACCCGCTAGCTTCTGCCGCCATTTTAAACGACACTTATGTTGATGATGTTGTAACCGGCTGCTCTTCTTATGAAGACGCAAAGCTTTTACAGTCAGAGCTGATCTCGCTTTTTGAACGAGGCGGCTTTGAGCTTAGAAAATGGTCTAGTAACTGTTCCGCATTACTTTCACATTTACCTCCGGAACATTTGTCGCAAAATCCGCTTATTTTTGGTTCACTGGCAAACGACACTCCTTTAAAAATTCTCGGTCTGCAGTGGAGTCCCTCTGAGGATACATTCTTTTTCTCAGTCTCGCCGTTGGGGAAACCCTGTACGAAACGCAACATGCTCTCGGAACTGGCCAGAATCTTTGACCCGCTTGGATTTCTTTCGCCTATTACTATTTTTCAAAAGATTCTAATCCAGTCGCTGTGGACTTCTAAATTAGATTGGGACCAAACCCCGCCCTCGCATATTGTTGAGGCTTGGAACCGTTATCGAAATGAACTCGGTTTACTAAGCAATTTACGCATTCCTAGAAAAATCCTTCCACCTCATTCTGGATGTGGTTATGAATTACATGGGTTCTGTGACTCTTCTGAAAAGGGTTACGCTGCCGTTGTTTATATACGATGCCTCCGCCCTGACAAAACAGTTTTTGTTCAGTTTGTTTGCTCTAAAACCAAAGTCGCTCCGGTTAAGAAACTAACCATTCCTAGGCTAGAACTGTGTGGTGCAGTTTTGTTGGCGAAACTCCTATCGTTTCTTCTGAACGTTTATCAGACTCGCATGACTTTCGAAAGAATTTTTGCCTGGTCAGATTCGCAAATCGTCTTGAGTTGGATAAAATCTTCGCCTCATCGTTGGAAAACCTTTGTGGCAAATCGAGTTGCCTACATTCACGAAAGGGTTTCTTCTGAATTTTGGCATTATATAGATTCTGCTAATAATCCCGCCGATATCGCCTCTCGAGGTGTTCATCCTTCTCAATTTCTCGCCCATGATATTTGGTTCAATGGTCCATCGCTACTATGTCGTTCTGAGCTGTCTGCCTGCTCCCCGTCTTCAGAGCTGCAGTCTGAAGAGGTCTCTGTTGAGGAAAGGACAGTTTCGCTTTTAACATTTACAGGTGAAGAAAATCTGCTTGATGATTTGTTAGAAAATCATTCTTCTTTACATTACATACAGTCTATTTTGTCATACGTATTACGCTTCGCTTTTAATTCTAGACATTCTTCTATTGCGAAATTTGGACCGCTATCTCGGTTAGAGCTTCATGATGCTCTGACCCTTCTGGTCAAGCGCACTCAAGCGGTCTACTTTGAAAAGGAGTTATCTAGTAAAAAATTCCCTAAGTCCTGGAGAAAACTCGCCGTATTTCAAGACAGTACTGGTCTTTTGCGTGTAGGTGGTCGCTTGACTCACTCAAGTTTGTCTTATGAGCGAAAGCATCCGCTCTTACTTCCACAAAAGTGCCGACTCACGGTACTTTTAATTGAACAATACCATAAAAGGTATCTTCATATTGGCCCTCGCACTCTTCACTTTTTGTTGTGTCAGAATTTTTGGATTTTGTCTGCAAGACGTGCCATAAACACTGTTATTTCGAAATGTATGCCATGTTGGAAAATAAAGCCTCAACCTTATCAGCCACCTATGGGTGACTTACCCCTTTCTCGAGTTTCGCAAGTCAAACCATTCTCGCATACTGGGGTAGATTTTGGTGGTCCATTCGCGATCACTATGAATCGATACCGAGGTGCTAAAACCTCTAAGGCATATATTTGCCTCTTTGTGTGTTTCGCGACTAAGGCTATACATCTAGAACCTGCCTGTAGTCTTTCGACTGACGCTTTTCTCGCTGCCCTCCAACGATTTATTGCTCGTCGTGGTCGATGTGATAATCTCTATAGTGATTGTGGTACAAATTTCGTTGGCTCCGCCAAGGAGCTTAAACGCATTTTTTCTGATGCAACTGCTAGGGAAGGAATCCATTGGCATTTCAACCCCCCTTCTGCACCACATTTCGGTGGTCTTTGGGAATCTGGTATCAAGAGTGTAAAATCTCATCTCTCTCGTGTTGTTGGCCAACAAATCCTATCGTACGAAGAATTCTACACTGTCCTGACGCTTATAGAATCTGTCTTGAACTCCCGACCTTTAAATCCCATGAGTTCGGATATCGATGACATTCACGCTTTAACTCCTGGACACTTTCTTCATATGGAGCCAGTTTCTACGCTTCCAACTCCCGATTTGTCGTCTGTCCCCTTAACTCGTCTGTCAAGATGGCAACTTCTCCAACGTATGCACCATGATTTTTGGATTCGCTGGCACAAGGAGTACCTTCACACCCTACAACAACGAAGCAAGTGGCTTGACGCTGGTGCTCTTCCTACTATTGGGGCGATGGTGGCCGTGAAAGCTGAAAAACTTCCGCCTTCTAAATGGCTACTAGGTCGTCTATTGTCTCTAATTCCTGGTCCTGATGGTGTCGTAAGAGTTGCTATTGTAAAGACCTCGAATGGTATCCTTCGTCGCCCTTTGGTGAAGTTGTGCCCGTTGCCAACTAATGACTAGTAGTAGTAGTATTTGTTTCTAATTTAATTTAATTTTTATTTTAAGTCTTTTTATTGTTTTGTGGATTCTTGCTAACCGGGATAATCATTTATTTTGTTTCTTGTTCTCTTTTTTCTTATCCGCCGCATGTTATCGCTTCTCCTTCGCGTTAATTATTTTTTTTGTGTAGAAAAATGTCTTGCTTATAGCAGCCATTTTGGCCGGGCGGGATGTTCGCTCCTCGTATAGTGTAAAAGCAGTGAAATTTATAATCTTTATTTTGCGATAAGAAGAACAGACCAGAATTCCACGAATCGTCAAGAAGAACACAACTTAAGTAGTCAGCAACGCAAAACCGCGATATCGTATAGTACCGCTACCTTAAAATTATATGTGTGTGTGATACAGTCAAACCAGCCTTAACAAATCCATTAAACGCACCAGCAACCCAGGATAGCCTTTTCCGGGACACGCACGAGTTTCTGTGAGTCCAGTACTCGACAAGAGAAGAAATTCACAAAGGTAAGTGGCTTTTTGGTCATTCACGAGTTTGCATCAATTTCCACTGCTTTTGCCCCTTCTCTTTTCAGTAAAAACCGTTACTTAATTAACAAACGCAAATTACAGTCCACTTTGTTCGTAATAGCCCGCTTAACGCCTATTTCTTCGCCCGCTCTAGCCCAACTGGTTTTGATTAAACTCGGCAAGAATCATTCTTTTAATCATGGCTTAGATAAGTTCGTTAGCCAGGGAAATCGGACAAGGTTTTCCTAGAAAATTTTGAGTTTCCTTTCGAAAAAAATGTTTGTCTCTGAAAATTACATAGCTATTTTGATGAAATTTGGTGAATATGTTGCGTTGTTTTAAGATTTCTCGCATTGTAAACTGGCGTCCAAACTGCGACACATTACATAGAGCAACACTTATAAGAAAGAACACAATGTTTTTATCTGTTGTGTATTGTGTGCTGCCTAAGATATCATACTAAGTGCAGCAGGTCCCTTCCAACACTATAGGATTAAAAATGTATTGCCAAAAAAAATAAACAAATTGCTTATCCTTTAACCAAAATATTAGTGAATTTTTATTTAAAAAAAGTCGGTAATGGAGAGGTATCGATGGTGAGACTTTGCACAAATTTTTTCAAATATCCATCCGATAACTCAAAAATTAATTAACCGATTTCAATGAAACTCGGCAAGTGCCTTTTTTTTTAATGGCTTGGATGAGATCGTTATCCAGGAAAATCGGAAAGGCTTTTCCGGGAAAAAATTTTTCCCCGAAAATTACAAAGCTGTTTTAATAAAATTTAAAGAGTATGTTGCCCTGGGAGAGACCTTACTACGTTTTATAATTCAACATTCTGAGTTTATAAAAAATTGAGTTATTTAAATTTTGATTTTTCTTTCGGAATTTTTTTTCCAAAAATTACAAAGGTATTTCAATGAAATTTGGTGTATATGTTGCCTTGGGAAAGACCTTACTACATACCAAAATTAAACTTTCTAAGTTTATAGAAAATTGAGTTATTTAAAATTGAAGCATTTAATAAAAATTCACTACCATAACGCACTTGCTGCGTCTCGAATTTATCAAATGCGTTAAGTGTCTAAAAGGTAACAAAATTTCGTAGTTTATAAAAAATCTGCAGAATTATAAATACTTAAGAAGGAGTTTCTGTTATATAGACTATTTTCTGTCTTGCGGAACAAGTTTGCTAATCCCTAAATGGAAGATAAAATACCGGCAGCTTATAACTATATATATAGTACTTACTTTACTGCAGTTCCTGGCATCATATTTACCCAGCCGGATTATCTTTGACTTTCAAAGTCTCTGGATTACTTTCGACTTTACAGCAGATAAAGTCAACAATTCACAGAGATGTTCTCTGAAAATAGAAATTCAGACTATAGCATAAGTGTTTCGAGACACATTAACAATCGAATTTATATTTATGACTGCTCTTTGGAGTATTAAGAGAAAATTCCATTCGCTTGAAAATGGGATAAAGATGTGGGGAATAGCGTGCTTTCGCCTCGAACGATTTATTGCTGAACGGTTGCCCGTGATTTCTAAAATTAAATACTGACGGCTTTTAAGAAAAATATTCTTTATCATAGATATGTAGCTCAAAGCATATTATAAGTATTTATAAGTCGACCAAATCAAACATTCTTTCTAGTTTATCGATTTCCTACATTTCGTAATAGAAGTAGATATGTGTCTAAAAATAAATTATTATATTACATTTATCTGCTTTATTGAAGATTTCATAATTCATTTTACTCGAAAAAAATTAAAACGTCTGGACGTAGCAAGTGCCCTAGAGTAGCGAAATGTCATAAGTTTGGTAAAACTAAACCGTAAGTGAACATAAATATGCAAAAATAAAAGCCGTACAAACACGAGTCAGCAAAAGTATTTTTGTAAAGTGGGAGCGTCCTAAATAAGCTGCAATTTTAACAAATCTGATAGTGACAATTTCAGAATGTTTTATACATTTATTTAAGTAGGTATTCCTTATATAACTAATTTGAGTCTCTTACACATACAAGCGAAACCTTATTTCTACAATCAGTTGTACTATCTTTATTCAAAATAAACTATACTATATAACACGCGAATTACTTTGCCTCCTGGACTTGTTTTAACCCATTTATCTTACAATTAATGGCTGCTTTTTAAAAAAGATTTAAGCCAAAGACCCTATCTTTTTCCAACAATTCAATATGAAATGATCTTCAAGTAGTTATGTTACTGATGAAAACAATTTAATATATTCATCTTTGTTTATTTTGTTTAACTTTATATCTAACAGAAATTTCCTTTCTTAACAATGAATATAGTTTGCGCTATTTTCCAAATAATTTTAGGTTAAATTCCGGAGAAAGTTGGATTACAGTTATTCAACACCAATGAATTTTGACACATTGCATCTGTAGTTTCTTTTCAATATATGAGCCACATTTCAGAGAAATAAATTGGCGAGTTACAAAGACATAGCAATTTTTAAAGGAAAGTTTCTATGTCTGAAAGCAAGAAAGCTGTGGTAACTAAATTTGGCACGCAATTTATTATAAACAGCAAACTATCTAACAAGATTTAGATCTCTAAGTTAAAAAAAAATTATAAAAATTTAAAGAAAGAAAAATGGTTTTCACTGATTATCTTTTTTATACGTGTATATATATATATATATATATATATATATATATATATATATATATATATATATATATATATATATATATATATATATATATATATATATATATATATATATTAATAAACATATATAGCCTAACAATGACCACTGATGTGGGTTCTAGAGGCTCTAATTTAGGCTGATTTAACACAAAATATGCGTTTACCTATCTATTAGCGAAATTTTCTTTATGGAAATCACATACTTCTCTTCCAAAATCTGTGGTGAATGAGCTACATGTTCGTGCCATCCCGAGTGTTTGAATGTTTAAGTGTTTACACTCACTCAAACTTAACTCAAATTTCGTTCTACGTGTATTTACTTTTTAGCAAATTTTCGCAAAAAAAATCATTCTGCGGGGATTACGACTTAAACGAAATTTTTTCTATATCGGCGTGAACTAGGACCCCTATACCCCATATATGTATATATTATATTGTTGGGTTTTATTGGTCAATTTGCTTTAAAAAATCACTAATTGAAAAATTACGACTTTTGAATTAAAAAAATAAATTAAATGAACGCGAACTAGTTCCCCTAGAACCCATTTCCAGGGTGTGTTTCAGTGTTTCAATTTAAATATATATATATATATATATATATATATATATATATATATATATATATATATATATATATATATATATACATACAGGGTGATGGGTGGTGGATGAAGTCGTTGGTGTACGCCACTAGTGTAGACACAAAGGAAGCATTACTTGATCGCATTAGGAATACGGCTGCGTTGATAATAAATAACCGCGAGGCTATTAATCGTGCCATTCGCACCATAAATAACAGAACAAACAAGGATATTGAAGTTTCTGGTGGTATTTTTGATAATGTTTGTTAAATATTTACCGTTTATGATATTCTTAATATCATAATATTTCCTAATTTTGCATTTGAACTTAGATAAAATAAACATCAATAAAAAAATTTAACTACACTTATTTCAACAATAGTTGACATTCAAATTACCCCTGAAATACTTCCCATTCCTCCGGAATCACCCTGTATATACAGGGTGTTTCATAACTCCGTGCGGAGATTGGGATCTCGAAATAATCAAACAAAAGCTCGGGACGCAGCAAGTGCTTTATGGTAGTGAATGTTTATTAAATGTTTCAAATTTGAATAACTAAATTTTCTATAAACTTAGAAAATTTAATTTTAGTATGTAGTAAGGCCTCTCCCAGGGTAACATATATGGTAAATTTCATTAAAGCAGCTTTGTTATTTTTGGAGAAAAAAATATTGTTTAAAGAAAACTCAAAATTTTCCCGGAAAACCTCTTCCGATTTTCCTGGATAACGAACTCATTCAATCCATTAATAAAAGAAAGGCACTTGCCGAGTTTCATTGAAATCGGTTAATTATTTTATGATTTATCAGACGGATACATATATATATATATATATATATATATATATATATATATATATATATATATATATATATATATATATATATATATATATATATATATATATATATATATATATATATATATATATATATATAAACATATAAAAATTTAAACAGACCCCGGATATGGGTTCTAGGGGTCCTAGTTCGCGCTCATTTGAAAAAATTTTTGCAAAGTCGCACCATCGATACCTCTCTATTAGTGAATTTTTTAAAATAAAAATTCACTAAAAATGTCGTATAAATATATGTCCAAAACCCTTTTGTGTCCGAGATTTATATGGGTTCCCTATAATCCAGTTCCATAAAAAATGCTAGTACTACCCTGTACAAATATATTGTTGTACATTTTAAATAGAGCATTTAATTTTCTACAAAAACTAGATCTTGACTTATTTCCATATTTTTCTTAGTTTGTTAGTAAAAGGGGGTTAGAAAAAGTTTAAAAAAAGTTATTACTGCCCTGTAGAAATTATTGAAAATATGTGGAATATATGCCACAAGGTGATTTGGAACCTGAGAATAATCACAAATGGTTCTAAAAACATAAGTCCCAGATCCTACTGTTTTCAGGATACAGTGTGTTAAAAAAACATGATATTACGAATTATAATCATATAATTCAACACACCGATTTTTTCATTTATGAATATGTACGTCCCGGGTAATGGCACAAAACCTATCAGGACCTCATTTTGTATGTATTTTTGTTTTTAGTAAAATAGAATAATTTCAACAACAAATTCATGGCATGCTTGTTTCAAGAGAGATAACACAAAGTAGAATTTAGAATGGGAATTATAGTTGGCTGTGACAAAGTTACCCATTATACCGAGGAAAATAATGGGCAAACCGTAGATAAGTTAAAACTGACCCGGGACATGGGTTCCAGTAGGCCTGGTTCGTGCTCAATCCAGAATTTTTTTTTGGTATTTAATAGTCACGACCTCAGCATTAGTGAATTTGTTAATATTAAAGTGTGCTACAGGAAATAGAGTCTGGTATCGAGAGGTTCATGAGAAAAGAGCTATTGGTCCTATGAGTTTATTCTCAATATCGAAACAAAGCGATTAAAAAACCTTCAACTGAACACATTTAGAATAGCAAGATCTCCATAAAACCCGATGCAAATTCTTTAAATTTTTAAATCGTCCACATTATATATTTTCAAATTTATTAAAATTCTCAGAGCATCGGTGGTTCAGTGGTAAGAACGTGTGCCTCTGAGCCCAAGGGTACTGAGTTCGATCCCAGGGTACTTTTTCAGTACATACTGTACAATTAACATCAACCGAGGTTGCATGTATTTGAGCAAGTTGAATGTCTGCACGTTCCACCATTTGGAGGGGGCGTAAATTCGACGGTCCCGTGTCCATGAGATGTTGGACACGTTAAAAATCCCTACCCTCCTTACAGAAAGGCAGGGGTTCGGCAAAATTTCCAGGATAGTGAGGTGAAACTGCTTCCTGGCGTCGGTGTTGGCCATAGTCACGGAAATAGGCCGACGTTAAAGAAATTAAAACACACATTAAAATTCTCCACAATAACACATTTGTGGCGCAAAGGTTTTTTGTGTATATGTCGTCATAAATTTTAAAATTCCTATTTTCTCATAGTCTAGATACGGTAACAGCCTTCCATGAATAAATTTGTCTTTTAATATTCGCCAAATTACCAGCAGGACACGCATATTTGTGCTTTAATTTGTAGATTTCATCAAATCGCAAACGAGGGTAATTCAATATAGTGAATTCTCCAAATTCCTAATCGATACATCACAGAGTTAGTAGTTGAACGAATGAGGCCTTCATTGAAATTCGGACAAGTGGAATTTGTGGAGCAACTTGATGCTGTCGTTTGGGGGACAACAATGAAACTTATTTCAAGTCTCGAATGAAATGCTACAAACTGTTCGATTTCTGGTTGCGACGTGTAATTTGGCTGATTTCATTTCATGTGGGGGTAAAATCGAAACTAGGGAGGATTCTGGTTCGGAACAGACACCACTAGTTTCTGAACTTTGGAGTTGCTGCTTGAGCTCGAGAGCATATGCAATTTGCAGAGGCCATGAAATTGTCGCCTGCAGTGTCTAATTTGCGTCATTCGACCAATAGTCTGATAATAGAGAACAGACCCCTTGTTGCATTGTAATGAAAGACAATGGAACCAGGAACCAAATTGACATTGCATATCAAGATAACGTAAAACTTTTGAAATAATCCAAAAAAATACCTCATTTTAACATTTTAACAAAAAGTCTAGATGCAACAGGGAGTTATGGTGGCGAATTTTCATACACATGTTTTAAATCCCGGCTAATTTTTCTTTCATTCAATGTAGAAATCCGAATTCTGCTGTTGATATACATAACTATAGGACAATTGAAAGCCATTTAAAAAATATCATCAAAATCGGCCCATCAAGTTTTGAGTGATCGGTGTGATACGTATTATATATATATATATATATATATATATATATATATATATATATATATATATATATATATATATATATGCATATATATATATATATATATATATATATATATATATATATATATATATATATATATATATATATATATATATATATATATATATATATATGTTTCATTAGGGGTGAAGGGGTGTCATATCTCAGAATTGGATGGTCCGGAAGATCTGCGAAACAAATCCTGCAGAGTAAACGGATAATAACAATTGCTGGAAATATTTTTAAGTTCCTTACTCTGCCACCAGAAGGCGTAGTTGCTATGGTATATGTAAAATAGAGCATTTTTATAGAAAATATTCCTATAAAATCTATCGAAAGATTAATACAATGTTAATAATACTGACCTTCTACATCTTTGTCATTTAACACTTTAAAAAAAAATGGGGGTGAGGCGGAAAGTGAAAGCGTACATAATTTTCCTTTGGCAAAACCAAATTTGATATAATCTGTCTTGTTTAATAAAGGAAGGTCTGCTATTTAAAATAAGATGAAAGTAAGGTTACATTGATTCTCCTGCCCCTCACCAGAGGACGCTATTTGAAAAACTGGCTTTTTTTTCAAATTTTCCTTCAAATTTTTAAATAGAATAACATAGTTATTATATCATAATCGGAAACTTAAAATTAAATTGCAAGCGGGTATGTGAAAGATCCAATTCGATATCTCCATTAGTATCGGAGTTATAGCCTAAATAATAATTAAGGTTGCACGATCAAGCGTGCTATGACAAATATTAGGAAAATTTTCATAACCATGCTTTTTTACCTTTTTATTCAATCTTTTTACTCATTCTATTTTTTTCACTCATAATCTATTTTTGACTGCTGTCGTTTTTTTTTTGTGCACTCCCGCACACTTTACTAAGGCTTGAGAATGGTCCAAGCCATGTCAGATGCAAGATTTGAATGGTCCCTAAAAGACAACGGGCTAAAACAACAATAAAAAATACCAAACACCTTAACATAATTATTGATCAAATAGTAGAAAGCTTGTTAAACAAACAAGAATCATAAATTTTATCAAGGTTCAAAATGACCACCGTTTGGCAAAATACAACCACTATATTTTTTAATGTCCGAAACCACACTCTCAATTTCAGCTCATGTAATCGTTATTGTGACCTTTCGAATTCTATCAATCATGTTCTCCCGTGTGATTGGTCGTGTTTGATATAAAAACCTCTTTTAGTATTCTTCACAAGTAAAAATTTAACAAGGTTAAATCCGGGAATATAGTGGCCACGAAAACTACCCCCTTCAATCCAACGATTTCGAAAAGGAGTTTCTAAAAAAATCACAAACTAATGGGTTTACCTATGTCAAGGAGCACACCTTCTAGAAGGATAGGCAGGTTATTTCGTAAAAATCTCAAGTAGAAGTCGCCCTTTAGATGGCCATCCAAGATATACGGTCCGATAATTGTGTTTCCCAAAATTCCGCATCACTAACTAGGTTTCTGAAAGGGTCTTCTGTAGAGCTACACTGTAGAGACGTAGCTTAAAATTCATCAGAATACATATGCCTAAGTGTAAAGAAATCTTTATAATGCTTAAGTGCGTATCCGCTTGCACGTACGCGGGAACAGTTATAATTTTATCGTCACTCCTTGCTGACCGCCTCCTGATGGACGGGACTCCTCTGGCTCTCGCGTTCTCTAAATTAACGGAACGCATTTTTGCTGAAGGGTTTTTACTGGATACCAAACAGCATATTCACGGGCCAAAATTGACCCGCCGCAACTTTTCACAGGTAAAAATTGACCCGACGCAGCTTTTCGCGGGTCAAAATTGACCCGAAGCAACTTTGATTTAACACAGATTAGGTGCATCTGCATTTATGTGGTGAAGATTCCGTGACTTTTCATAGAGCACGTGCACAATTAAATACCTCGAGCGCCAGTGCGTTTAGCATCGCGAGAGCCAATTTGTAACGTGTTTGGCTCACATTTGACCCAAAGATACCAGTTGCGTGTACGTTTTGAACTTATTTCACAATGGATTTGCTCGTTATTGACGGCGAGAAATTACCCGAAGAAGAAGTACGTGAGCTGTTCTTGAATAATGAAGACTATCGCGATATTAGTGACACATCCCCCCCCCCCCCCTATCGATAGTAATCACAATTCCGATGAACAATATACCATATAGGACGATGTTACCAATCAAGCTGAACAAGTTCCTGTTAGTGATTTCGATATTGAGGCTAGTGCAGCAAATAATATGGACTAGGATAATCTTTCGAAATTGCCATTATCACCTGAGGGCTATGTTTATGGAAAAAACAGGTACAAATGGTTAAAGCGAGCTTCAACACCTGGTCGGACCATAATATTATTGTGCATTTAGCTGGACTAAAGGCAGTGGCAAAAAATTTTCAAGATAAGAACCCTATCAACTACTGGACTTTCCTACTAACCGATAAAATAACTAACATAATTTTCGACTGTACAAATGAGAAAATTACGGATTTCTCCAGTATATATGGAAAAACAGCCTCATTTGTGAATTTTACAGACACAGTTTAGACGAAGGCATTTTTTGGATTGCTACGATGTCCCTAAAGAGATTCTTGATTTTGTTAGTCGCATTTCGGGTTGATTGTATGTCTACCAGAGACGCGATGAGGCCTGATAAATTTGCCACATACGTGAAATTTTGGAGACATTCATGCAGAACTGTCAAAGTTGTTATTTTCCTGGCGAGTCGCTTACAATAGACGAGATGCTTTTAGATTTTAGGGGCCGATGCTCTTTTCGTGTATACATGAAAAGTAAACCAAAGAAGTACGGATTGAAGATAGTCTGCCTTTGTGATGCAAACACTTACTACATGCTCAATGCTTTTGTCTATACATGCAAAACAGAAAATGTACAGCCTAATCCAAAAAAGCTATCAGTTCCAACCCTAACCGTCTGATCACTAATTGATCCAGTCAAAAATACCAACGGGAATATCACGTCAGATAGCTGATTCACGTCAATGGAATTAGTTTAACAACTGCGCAAGAACCAACTCATTTATGTCGGCACGGTACGTAAAAATAAGAGAGACATACATCAATATGTATTTCCAAATAAAGCAAAAACGGAGTCAGGTATTTCTACGTTTGTGTTCACTAATACTACAACTTTAGTGTTGTATGTACCAATACCGAAGAAATACGTTTTCTTATTTTCATCTATGCATCATGATCACAAAGTAGATGAGGGATCAAATAAACCTGATATGATTTTATATTATAACTCCAAAAAAGCGGGGGTTGATGCATTCGACCAGAAATGTGCCAATTACAATACTGACCGAAGAATCAGAATATGGTCGTGTTCTATTTGGTATGCTGTAATGAATACTGCATCTGTGAATTCCTTTATCTTGTTGAAATTTGGAACTGAAAAAGTTTAATTGAATGAGACGACGTTTATTGAAAAGAAGACTTCCTGGGGAACTTCGTTCAGTCATGCAAACATTCTTAAAATCCGATGACACCACAAGAATAAAAGTGGGCCGTCCACTTCTCAGCCCAGAGTTCCTTATCCTGATACAGTTAGTAGGACGAGAAAACGACGTAGATGCCACATGTGTCCGTCAAATAATGACAACAAATGTAATAAGTGTAATGAGCACGTATTTAAAGTACAGAGCGAAGCTAGATTGTTATGTGAAAAATGCCAAATGTAAGTGATAGGTTGTGCAAAGGTTGTTGCACGTTTTTAGTGAATTTTCTTAAAAAAAATTCACTAATGAGGAGATCTTGACTTAGGAATTTTGAAAAAATTTCTTCAAATGAGCGCTAATTAGGCCCCCTAGAACACATATCCGGGGTCAGTTTCGATTTTTATATGTTTATATATATATATATATATATATATATATATATATATATATATATATATATATATATATATATATATATATATATATATATATATATATCACAGCGATAACTCAAAAAATAATGGGTAGATTTTGACTAAATTTGATGAATACCATCCTTGGCTTGGATAATTTCGTTACCCAGGAAAATCGGCCGAGGTTTTCCCGAAACATTTTGTGTTTTCTTTCGAAAAAAACTTATATCTCCGGAAATAACAGAGTAAGGGCAACCAAATTTGGTACGCGTGTTTGTATTATAAATAGCAAACCACGTACCAAAATTTAGGTTTATAAAGGCAAAGATAAAAAAGTTACAGGCAGTAAATAATATTGTACTTTACCTCAAAACGTCAAACTTGCAATTTTAAACGTAAAAATTGGAAATGTTTAGGCAAAAAACGTGAAACAAATACGGTAAACGGGTTTATATCGCTAGAGATAAATTACCTACCAAAATTTAGCTCTGTAGGTCAAAAGACAAAAAAGTTACAGGCATTTAAAGAAACGTAAATGGGGGTTTTCCTCAAAACGTCAAAGTCGCGATTTAAAACGTCTAAATTGGCAACATTTAGGCAAAGAACTCGAATCTAATACGGGGTATGGAAAGAAAATGTCTCAAGAAGACTGTTTTACAAACCCTGAAGTCTTAGTTTCAATCATCATTGTCCTTCATTTTACTAAAATGTTTCCAGAAAATTTATTTCAAATAGACCCTTTCTCTGATGTTTTGGCAATAGTCTTAGCTATAGAGTTTATCTTTAATGGTATATAAATTTTGTCGAATTTGTCTAAAAAATCAATAAAGCAAAATATATCCGTTATTATACAAGATATGAAAAAACATGTATCCATTAATTATAGGGTGTCTTAAGCTACATCTTAAAAAATTATTACTACAATCACAGGTTGGCCCATAAGTCGTTGGTGATACAATTTTTTTTTTTTTTTTTTAGTCGAACACGCCTTATGTTATTGCATTTTTGCATTTTCCATCGAAATATAATGCATGTTTGTAGGAAAAGAAATTCTCGATGCAGCAAGTGCGTTATGGTAGCGAATTTTGATTAAATGCTTCATATTTGAAAAGCTCAATTTGCTATTAACCTATAAGGTTGACCAAGAAACGGTTTTTTCGGGAACAACCTAAGCTTACTTTCGGAAATTTTTGTATGTTTTCAAACAATAAAGTTATTTTGATGAAACCTGGCACATTGTTTCTACTATATATGTTATACTGGTAACTAAATTTGATGCCTGCTTTCTTAAAAAAAACATATTTGCTGTTAAAAACATTTTTATGAAAATTCACTACCATAACGCCCTTGCTGCGTCCAGAATTTTCTTATACGAGAAGGTATTTATTGCAGCATGTTAAGGCTAAATGTTGTCTAAGCGCCGCTTATGTTAGTTTTTTTATACCATGTTTCAGTTAAAATCTTTAAAATTATATTAAGTTATTCATTTTAGTGAATTTACTTAAAAACATTATATATATATATATATATATATATATATATATATATATATATATATATATATATATATATATATTATATATATGTGGGTACATACATTTTGTTTCTGCAAAAAAAATAATTGAATTTTGGAATAAATATGAGAGTTTAATAGAGAACATGATTTGAAAAATATTGAAAAAGATGTTGAGATAATCAGGAAATGGTTGAAAATTTTAGATGGTAATGAAAATGCAGTAAAAATGGCGAAAATATAAATCTCGTTTGGTACGTCACACTTTGAAATCCCTCAAATTTAGAAAATTTAATATCAAGTATTTTTCTAAGAAATCGTTAATAAATTATGTCATCTTATACAGCTCAAGTCATACTAGACATATAGTATCAGATATTCTGTAAAATGTAAGACAATAAAGGATAGTATATATATATATATATATATATATATATATATATATATATATATATATATATATATATATATATATATATATATATATATATATATTACACCGATAACTCAAAAATTAATGTACCGATTTTGATAAAATTTTATAGGTGCCTTCCTTTTGCAAGTCGCTTAGACAAGTTCGTTATCCAGAGAAATTGGACCAGTTTTTCCTGGAAAATTTTCGGTTTTCTTATGGAAAATTTTTGTATATAAATAAGAAAGCAATGCCAACCAAATTTGATACTTAGGTTTACTATATTAAGCTTACTCTACGTACCAAAGTTCAGATCTCTAAGTTGAAATGAGACAAAAGTACAGACATAAAAAAAAGGTGCCACTGATGAACGGAGAAATGCACAAAACCAAAATATATGTAGATAATAAGATCTATTATGTATTACAGACAAAGATTAGGTTTTTTGACGCAAAAAGATCAAGAAATAACAGAAAAATTGCTTTGAAAATTTTATAATTTTTCTTCTTAAAATGTCAAAGTCGCAATTTGAAACGTAAATATTTGCAATTTTTAGACGGAGAACCTAAAACAAATACAAGCTATGTAAAGCAAATATAATCAGAAGTGTGTTTTACAATGCCTAAAGTTACAGCTTCAACCATTATTGTCCTTAATTTTACGAAAATGTTTGAAGAAAATTCATTTCAAATAGACCCATTCTCTGACGATTTTGCAGTAGTTTTAGTTATATAGTGTGTGGTTTAAAAGTCTATACTTTTTCGCAAATTTTCGTAGAAAAAAATCGTTATTGAGAAGACTGCGACATTAAAATTTTAAAAATATTTCTTCAAAGGAGTGCGAACTAGGAGTTTCCGGGGGAAATATCAGGTTTTACATGTTTAGATATATACAGCGTGGTGCATTTTTACTGTAAAGCTCAATATATCGGTTATTATGCAACATACAGGAAAATATTAAAAAAGTTGAATATAGGAAATATAAAGAAAATCAAGTTGGCTCATAAGTCGTTGGTAATACACGTTTTCTTTTTTCTATGAAACAGCCCACTTATTGTAGCATTATTGCATTTTCCATCCAATTTTAATGCATTCTTGGAAGAAGAAAACATTTAGATCGCCCATAGCTTTCGAGTTATTTCAGTTGTTTTTGAACTTTTTACATTTTGGAACATATCAAAAATTGTGATACGGCGTTTCTGCCAATGAAAATCGCAGTCCCATGAGAATAACGCACTTAGGGGTGTTTTTAATTATATTTACCAATAGATAGGAGAGTCTCATGAAAGCGACGCATTCAAAGGGCTTTTCATTCAATATGATTCGTCGAAAAAGTGAAGGGGCTCTATACAGAGCGCTTCCAAATAGTGACAGATTCTAGTCTTGGATATTTTTTGCATTTTCCTATTTTTTGAACTTAGTTACAGATTAGGTATATAATTTAAATTTTATGTATTCTTGAGGCAAACTTTTTGCAAAAAAATAGTTATTCCATTTTTGAAAAAAAAATTGTGTTTCCGTAGAAATAATTGTTTTTTTGTCAAGATTTTTGTGACATTTTGGGAATAAATGTTTAATAAGATATTCCAAAAAAAATATTTTTGGATTTTCGTAAAAAAAATTATGTGCAAATTTTCATGTAAACCTTTTTTTTGCAGTTCCGTCGGAAACCTTTTTGTGAATAAATATATCTTGCTAGGTGGGTAAATAGCTTGAACAGGCTCGTTGGCCAGAAAAATCGAAAGGTTTTTTTGGGGAACATCTTAATTTTATTATTTCATTTTGTACTTTTTCAAACAACAAAGTTATTTTGATGACATATAGTACATTATTTTTACTATACAGGGTGCTTCACGGTGAGTCGCCTATTAGACGTTTCTTGAGAACTACATCTATTTAAATTCTGAAAATTGGTATCCGCACGTTTTAATACTGATCTTTCTAACTAAAATAATTTTAATTAGCCTGCACTTCCGGTTATACCGGAAGTCGACACAAACTTTGTTTTTTTAAATAGAACACCCTGTATATTATTAGCTTTTTCAATTATACGTTCAATTTAAGGGCGACTTGATGACAACATATTCAGGCTAGTTCGTACCATTTCGGATTTTTTCGCCATTTTGTAGAAAAAATTACGATTGGAGCGCTTTAGAAAAATTCCGATATCTTTAAAGACGTGCAAGATAGAGACATTCGGTTTTCACTATCCCATAGAAAGTAAAAAATCCTACATATTGTTATAAACACAATACGATTAGATAGCTGTTATTTATAACATGCATTTGAATTTGAAAATTTTCAATCAGAGATAACTTGATTTTTTTTAATGGAACGGTACCCATATATCCCCAGCATCTGATTCAGCGTTAACTTTCCTATCTTCTAGGTATACATTACCCTACACCTGTCTTTTATAGTTTTCTTTGAAAATTGATTTGTAAATAGTAATTGTTAGCGGGGCGATGTCATTTTTTTGTACGTAACAAAAAAATACAGTAGAAACAAAAATATTTCATGTTTAAGTGAAAAATTATAATAAAGAAATATTGTTACTGTGTTTGAAAATTATGTATTTAAAATATTTTAAAAAAAATTTTAAAAAATTCTAAGGATAACAACAGTGATATTATATAAACTAGTAACTGCTCAAAATGTTGTCCATTAACACTCAAGCATTTTAATATTCGTGTCTTAATGCCGCTAGTGGTTGCTGATAGAATCTCATTCCAATCTAACTCTTTAAACGCCCTTCTTACTCTGATCTCTAATTCTTCGCGTGAATTGACGGGCGTTTCATATACTTTGGTTTTTATCTTTCCCCAAAGATGGAAATCAAGCGGGGTAAGATCTGGACTTCGTGCGGGCCATATCCAGGGACCGCACTTCTCAATCCATCTATCTTCAAATAGATCGTCGAGTGTGCTAGATATATCTCGTGTAGAGTGAGCAGGAGCTCCGTCATGTTAGTCACTGGACTGGGATTAACTTTGGGTGCTTTAAAAGTAACAAATTCTAGGAAGTTTAACTCAATCCTTCTAAAATTATTTTCACTCATGGGTGGCAGATTAGGATTTAAATCGTTAAACCTTCTACTAATAATTCGGTTACATTCTCGATGGATGTAACATAAATTTAAATAATCTGCATTGGAATAATGATTTTCCATGTTAGCGGTGAACATTAGTACATTGACCTTTATCGAATAATTTAGAATGACAACTATGTAATATGTATTGTTCATCATGGCACAATTGCCTTAACGTTGATGTTCAACCACAGTATAAGAAAAAATTATGCTGTGTTATGTTTTTTAATGACTCTTAATATCTCAAAAACTGTCCTTTTTAGCTATAGGAAATACCCAATATAGGTCGAAAAGTTATCAAAAAAGGAATTGGTTGGAACTGCAAGTTACTGTGTGTCCCTTTTGAAATAAGATACTCATTGAAGGCAGAAGTAGTCAAAGGTTGGTGCCACCCCGCTGACCATTAATATTTTCAAATCAATTTTCAAAGAATACTTTATGAGATAGGTATAGGGTAATGTATACTTAAATAATAGAGAATTTAACTCTCAATCAGATGCTTGGGACATATCGGTACCGTTCTAATAAAAAAAATCAAGTTATCTCTGATTGAAAATTTTCAAATTCAAATGTATGTTATAAATAACAGTTATCTTGATCGTATTGTGTTTATAACAGTATGTAGGAATTTTTACTCTCTATGGGATAGTGAAAACCGCATGTTTCTATCTTGTATGTCTTTAAAGATATCGGAATTTTTCTAAAGCGCTCCAATCGTAATTTTTTCTACAAAATGGCAAATAAATCCAAAATGGTACGAACTAGCCCGAACATGTTGTCATCAAGTGGTTCCTAAGTTGAACTTGTATTTCAAAAATTAATAATATACAGGATGTTCCATTAAAAAAAAACAAAGTTTGTGTCAACTTCCGGTATAACCGGAAATGCAGGCTTATTGAAAATATTTTATTTAGAAAGATCAGTATCAAAAACGTGCGGATACCAATTTTCAGAATTTAGATAAATGTAGTCTCCAGAAACATCTAATAGGCCACTCACCGTGAAGCACCCTGTATAGGTTATACCAGGAACCAAATTTGATGCCTGCCTTCAATGAAGAAGACACATCTGCTATTGAAAATATTTCTATGAAAATTCCGGACTCAAGCGCACTTCCTGCGTCCAGACTTTTTATGCACAGTATTTGTATTTATTGCCCCAAAATCAAGTTTTCTGCTATCAAAGGTTTCCATGTATGTGTTGTATATATGGCTAATAATTGGTTAAATAATGTTTTCTGGAAATTTGGATGTCACAATCTGTTTAAAAACTATAGTGTCAGATTCGACCCGATAATACCAGTTACGTAAGTAAATAAGTTCTATACGCAGCAAGTGCATTATAGTAGTGAATTTTAAGAAGAAATGTACACTATTAGTAAGGTAAATTATTAAAACTAATTCTTTAATTTTAAATGGACCTTGGAGATCGGTTCTAGAGTCCCAGTTAGCGATTATTTGAAGAAATTTCTATTTTCTATGGAGCTGTAAAATTAAAATTTGGTACGTATACGTCAATAATGCAAGTCGCTTTAAAAAATTATGTTACAAATTTCATTAGTTACAAAAGTTTTAATACCGTGAAAATTGGAAGCTTAATATTTATATGTATAATATAAATATAATATAATAAAACGTAGTTCTAGATTGCTTTTAAACAAATAGAATCACTTTCATTTATATTCTATTTGTTTATATTTTTCTGATATCTACAGATTTAGATGAGAGTTGTCATAAATGGCAACCCCGCGGATTGTTTATTGAGAAATATTTTCGTAGCCTGTCCATTTAAAACATAATTTAGAGATTTGGTTTGCAATGACCTGACCTTGTCTAACATTATAGGCATCCATTTAGAGGTGATTTCAGGTCATATGGTAGGTTACTGATTTCTTATTTAGTTATAACTCAAGATCTAATAATCGAATTGAGCTCAAATTTGGTAGATAGGACCATTTTTACAATGTGTACATGCTTGTCGAGTGTTAGCTTAATATATCTAGTAATTTAATAGATATTGCGTTTTAAAACAGTTTTTTCATTTTTTTTCTAAAAGTATTTGAGTGTGAAAACTCTCTAACGCACTCATCCATGCAATTAAGAAAATGAAGGGATTTGTCAAATTTGGTTTCGATTGGTTAAGTATTTTTTAAGTTATCGGTTGGATATATATATATATATATATATATATATATATATATATATATATATATATATATATATATATATATATATATATATATATATATATATATAAACTTTTTAATTCGCCTTGGATTTGGGTTCTGGGGGCCCCAATTTGCCCTCATTTTGTAACATTTTACACGTTTTATTATATTATAAGGTTCATAAATACATCTTACAATATTTATTCAGTAAATAACAGTGGCCAAAATAATGACATCATAGCCATTGGCATGGTCCACCAGGCTCATAGTTAATAATCCCACCGTCTTGTTAGTCAGTGAGAATTATTCTTCAGACGTGAAAGTTAGTTGGTCAGATGTATTTTGAAGATAAGAAACCTTTATAAGGTTCTGCAGTCACGAGACATGTTCTCTTCCTACTAAAAATTTAGCATTGAAACAGCATGTCATTAAGACATATAGATAAGTGGTGAAAGAAGGCAGCATGGCTGATGAGGTAAGAGGAGGATATAACCCTCGCTTATTTTATAATTTGCTTTTATCAATTGCTTTATTTATGATTTATATATGATCGCTAGTTGCTTGTTTTACAGTAGTGAATTTACCTTTAACAGTTGATTTGTCTGATAAATAATTCCTATATGTTTTTGTGGTGGCTTGTAGTAATGTTCTCGCAAGATTCAATATTAACAATCAATTCGTTTTTCTTATTTATTAATATCCAGATAAATTCTGTACTTGACCTGAACATTCTGCAGGCTGCCCCATGTGAATGATCACGAACTCGACAGACACTTATACACCTACATTGTTACCGTCACCCCGTTTGTTTTTCACCCCGTTCTTGACGTCGTTTATGACACCGTTTTTGTCTCCAACTTTTGGGACCGTTCTTTGAAGTCGTCCTCTGGCCTGTTCGTGGAGGTAAGAAACAGACGATGTCTTATAGAGGAGCTCCACACCAGGCAACCAGGTGTCGCTATAATTTCGAACAATGGTTTAGGCAGCCTTGAGTCGCCTCCTCTATGGCTGAGAGGTTCAAGTGGCGCCGAACAACCGATGGAGTTCTACCGCTACTGTCAAGCTAAGTAGCTCATTTATCTGTGTCAATCTTTGAGCATAAGTAATTTCATTTAACTACAAGTCACCAAGAAAAATATACTCAATTTGCTTTATATAACTTCATTAATCTCAATTAATTCACAACAGTTTGCATTATACAACTTCACTGAATTTTTAATAAATCAATTTTAACCGTATTTCTGATTTTTATTTGTGCATCTAACACCATACCAATGCCTTATTTTTTTTAATTTCAACAACACACCACGAGGGCTTACAGCCTAAATACTATCGTACCGTGGGTGTTGACAAGGAGGAAAGAGGCAACTTGTTAATTCGGGACTTGAAGGTTTGGAGGTTCGGAGGAGAAGGAAAAACATGTGCCGGCAAGGATTTCCACAACTTGGAAGTCCTCGGGACAAAAGAACGGGCATAACAAGATGTTCTATGTCTGGTGACTTGGACAGTAAAAGGGTGCATTCGCTCTGTTCCCCTGGTAGACCTGTTGGGGGCAGCAGGTGGGGGAACTATGGATGAAAGCTCCTCTGAGCAGTGCCTGTGCAGATAGCTATAAAAGAGAGAGAGCCTTTGGGGCAAGGGATGGTAGCCTTTGGGTGAGGGTAGGGTCACCGATGAGACGTATAGCTCTCTTTTGAATGGAGTCCAGGATAGTGAGTGTAGAAGCGGCAGCTGCACCCCAGATGTGGGAGCAGTATTCGAGGTTTGGCCTTATTTGTGAAGTATATAATAATGCAAGTCGCATAGAGATTAGTTGGTGAAAAGTATTTGAGAGCCCGGAAGAGGAAACCTAATTTCTTAGCAGCCGCTTCTGCAATTGATGTGACATGTTGGTGTCAATTAAGATTTCGATCCACAGAAATGCCAACAAGAGAAAAGGACTCATTACTTTGAATAACTTGGTTGTTCATTGTTATGGGTCTAGGGCTGGTGTATCTCTTATGAAAAAGAAAGCAAGACTGAGATTTGGTGGGGTTGAATTGTACAAGAGTTCTACTTCCACAGGCTAATATTTTTTGGAGATCCACGGATACAGAACCCTCCATGAGTGTGCGATCCTCATCTAATTGGGCTAAAGAGACAGGCTTAGAATATTGTATATTTGCGTGGAGGGTGCTGTCGTCCGCGTAACTGTGAACTGGGTTGGATGTGCTAGAGAGGAGGTCATTGATGTGGAGAAGAAACAAAATAGGGGCTAAAGCTGAACCTTGAGGAACTCCTGCATTAATTGGATACAGTTTAGAGGAATGGCTATCCACAACAACAAAAATGCTCCTGTTGGAGAGGAAATTTGCTGTCCAGGTACAAAGTTTTGGTGGTAGGCCATAGGCCGAAAGTTTATTAAGTAGCGCTGCGTGCCAGACATGGTCGAATGCTTTGGATATGTCTAGGGCAACAATCTGGGATTCACCGTGTAGTTCCCTAGACTTGTTCCAAGAATGAGTGACAAAGGAAAGGAGGTCGGCAGTCGACCTGCGCTGACGGAATCCATACTGCCTGTCGTGGATTAGACTGTGTTTTATATTTTAATAAAATATAAAACACATACTTTTACATCACTTTAGAGACGACTGAAAGGAGAGAAATAGGCCTGTAGTTGCTAGGAAGCGTTTTGGATCCTTTCTTGGGGATGGGTTGTACTCGAGCAGTTTTCCAGTTACTAGGGAATATGCCTCTATTGTAAGGTATCTGAAACAGACGAGTCAGGACAGGAGCAAGTTCTGGTGCGCATTTTTTGAGAAGAATTGCTGGGATCTCGTTGTTTAATTTACATTAAAGTTCATGCCTTCGACTGAGCAGCCAAGTCAAATTTTGTAGTCTTCGATTTACTCATCAGATTGATATAAATAAGTTGTTTCAATTAGTTATGATTTGAGGAAATTTTTCAAAAATCTCACCATCGATACCTCTCTATTAGTGAATATTCTTAATGAAAATTCACCAATGACGCTATCGGCTTCGGGTTAAGCTGTACGGAAGATTCACACCAAGTGTTTCTCGCGTTTCAATTTCCTTGACTAAGCCCAGGGTTAATGCGAAAATTATACAAACGAATTAATATGATATAAATTGATAATTTTGATACCGCAGCTATAATCAGAAATAGCCTCCAGTGACAAATTTTTTATTTAATTATCCACTCATATCTACTACCATTATTATGATTGTTTTGCTTTTAATTCAGTCATTTGTCACATATAATGAGCTGTCTTATATGCAGCAAATAATTAAAGAACCTATGTAATTCTGTGGCTGGTAGATTGCCTTGAAGATAAAGCAAAGCGCATAGGTAGTTAGTTCATCCATAGCAATACTAACTGTTTTAAGAAGTTAATTAACAATCTTCAAAATACAGATAATACACACATTGGCGCCAATCCAAATCATTGAATAATTTTATTTTATCTGACTTAATCAGATAACTATTGCCAGCGTAACATAATTTTAGCCTCGTGACAAATAAGCTTTTCTCTTAAATTTCATCTCGTGGCATTATTGGTGATATATTGATATGTGTGTCTCTGTAACCAAATATTCTGGGTTCCGTTCCCAAAAGAAGATCATTTTCTTTTTACAGTACATACTGTAAAATTAACGTCAGCAAAAGTTGCATTTGAAAAAGTTAAATGTCTGCACATTCCGCTCTTTGGAGGGTGCGTATATCAGTCTGTCCCGTGTAGCATGCGATTTTAGTCACTTTATACACCTAGATCCAACTTACAGAAAGGACGAGGATTAGAAAACTTTCAATGATAATAAGGTTATAATTAAGTATAATCTCGAAAATACGAGGGGGCATAAATAAATCCATGGCTTTTTGAATTTCCCGCCTATTCACAGGAAGGGCAACATTCCTCATGTGAACAAGCATCTGTCAGTTGACGCCTGTAGAATTTTAAACCAGCTGCATCATTTGGTGTGTATTTGCTAGCCACTGAAAGCAGAAAACCTCTTGGGTTATAACGAAAATGGAAAAAAGTGAATTTCGTGTCCTCATCAAACATAATTTTTTGCGGAAAAAAACCATCACTCAAACCAAGGATAAGCTTGCTAAATACTATAGGGACTCTGCACCATCAATTTCTATTGTAAAAAGGTGGTTTACTGAATTTCGTTGCGGCCCTACAATCACAAATGACGCTGAACGTTCGGGACGCCCAGTTGATGTCTCTACACCCGAAACAATTGAAAAAAATCACTATATGGTGTTGGCTGTTCGGAGATTGAAAGTCTGGGAGATTGTGGAAGCAATAGGCATATCACATGGCTCAGTGGTTTCGATTTTGCATGATCACTTCGGTATGAGAAAGTTATCCGCAAGATGGGTGCCGCGCAATCGTGTGACAACTCCGAAGGAATGTTTGGCGTTGTTCAACCGCAATAGGGACAAGTTTTTGCACCTCTTGGTAATCGTCGACAAAACATGGATTCACCACAACACACCAAAGACCACGCAGTAGTCAAAACAGTGGATCTCTCCTTGCTAATCGGCGCCGTCAGCCAATAAAATCATGACGACCGTTTTTTGGGATGTACGCGGTATAATTTACATTAAATACCTTCAAAAGGAAAAAACAATTAATGGCGAATATTATACCAACTAATTGGACCGATCCAGTGACGATCTTAAGCAAAAACGACCGCATAATGAAATTCGGATAATTCTCGTTTGCATTCAACGTTGCTAAATAGTCTATACTTATATGAGGTATTTTTTGTCCCTGGCAAAGACGTGACTGCTTGTCCTAACAAACTAAAATCTCACGTAGTTACCTCCTGATGGATTATGTAAAAAATTAATTGAACTTGTAAGTTTTTACTTGATCGACCATTAAACATACATGGTTAATTTTGATTTACCAACAGACACAACTCCGTCACCAGGAAAGTGTAGCCACGTATCACCAGCCAACTAGCACCAAAGTCATGGCAACTGAGATAGCAACTAGAAAAGGGTAGTTAATACTTAATTGCCACAAATTCTACGATTTAATGGTGAAGATAACTTTATGTTACATAATTAGAGTGAAAATGACGTAATATTAACCATGTATAAGCACTTTAAAGTTACGCAACGTCTTAGCTGCTTTCAAGGTATTGCACACCTCGTTATTACTCATAGAACAACATTAAAATTACAGGGATTTGAAGGCAATAAATGACTAGCCGAAACTATCTTATGTTACTGAAATGCTTCATCAAATTTGCCGCTATATCAAATTTGTGTCTGGTCACTTGACCAACAAGCAAAAGTTAATAGACATTCCACAATTCTTTACAGGAAGGTGAGAACTGAAACACGCAAAAACAGCGGCTTGTTCTCAAACGGAATATCAAACAGGTTTTAGTTACTGTAATGAGAGTGACTGCACCGGCACCCCTGAAAATCACAATTAATTTTACAGCCAAACAAAATAACAAGATACCATCGTTTCTCAGATTTCACTATTACAACAGCTTAGAATGTCTTATCGTTGTCAATAAATGAGTCCCAGCGCGTTTACATATCTATTGCGTATATTTATTTCGAGTGGCATGAATTCAAAATCGAGTGATATGAATTAACCAACCGACAGCAAAACTTTATTATGAGACGTTGATGTTGTAAGAATGGAAAATGGAGAGTTTGGGTACAATGGCATTCAAATTCTTTGGACACAGCATTTTTTCGGCCTGGCAGATCGATAGCAAAATCACTGTTTTGTTTGCGACTGATACAAAGCACAAAATAGCACGCATGTAAGCAAAAACAACCATAGCGGAAACCTTTGTTAGGTTAAAATTACAGGCAAAGCACCTATTTGCAAAAGTATCATATGCTTTCGAAAGCATAGAGTGTGAAAATAATTATAAACTCCCATTTGATACGATATCGCCGTTACTGAAAAGTAACTATAGAATGTCGTACTTAGTCATAGTCACACTTAGTACCTTCTAGTGAAAGTAACTTTAAGGTTCCAGCTTTCCAGTATTCGCCACCGAACATAGGTTGTAACTACTTTCAAGTTCCATATTTAAGTTAATGCAAATTTAAAGTAGTTGTTTCGAAACGCGCTATTATTGTAGGTGGATATTTACGGCGTCTCAAGATAAATATCTAAAAATAATTAATTGCTATTTTTGCAGTTATAAGAGCATTTTTTACAAAGTTATTAGTTACATGGATTGAAAGATGCCCCACGTAAGAATGAACAGCATGTGGACCTCGTAAACCGTCATAGATACAAGATCTGTCAACTTAGAAAAAAGTTGCCAATTGAGGATGTTTATATATATATATATATATATATATATATATATATATATATATATATATATATATATATATATATATACAGGATGCACATACGCCACGGGCTCTAACGTCTACATTTTTCGTTATTTCTAATTTATTTCAAACGACTGTTGTAGGTTGAAAAGGACTATAATCTAAAATTATTTTCTAATATAGAGGTGATCTAAAAATGTGTGACACCTCAAAGTTATATTTTTTCTTATGAAACACCCGGTATACGACAACCGTTTTGAATTCTATGGGAAAAATAAGGTTCACTTACTCCAAGGATCCCTATACCTACCTATTACGGTTTCCCAGATATCTTGATTTTTCGACGAATGTGAGGTTTTAGAAGAAAATCTTATCTCCATTGTCAGATGATATCGTAAAAAATTCACCAGCTTTTGATGGTGGATTTGAGACTTCATCAACTACTATAGTTAATACATCTCACTGCTCTACAGGGCATTCAAAAATTCAAGTTACATTCTCGGCACATTTAAAGCAGATTATTTCATTTATTTCAAGCGGAACAGCCTATAATTTTCGCTGCGTTTTGTAGGCCAAACAATTTCCTTTCATATGATACTATGGTTCCCTATACCCAACTGCAGCTTTTCTGGAGCAATTCACACTTTTATTATAGTTTTTGCATAAATAAGATATTTTAACAACAAATTTAACCTGCTTTGTTTGTAATTCAATCTGGAAACTAATCCAAGATAAAAAAATGATAAAAATAAATCAGAAAAACCAAGAGTAGTAATTATAATAAACTTAATGCTACAAATGTTTCAACCAACGTCCACCCTGTTCAATGCAAAATTGTAGCCTTTGTTCAAAAGATCGCCTGACATTGAGCAAAAATTGCGGCGATATTGTATTGAAATTATTTCGTAAGCGTTGTTTCGTGTCATCTTGTGTAGTCGGAGACATTTCATATACGATATTCTTAACATGTCCCCATAAGAAAGAGTCAAGACAAGTTAGGCCTGGCGATCTGGCTGGCCAGCTTTGTGGACCTCCTCGTCCTAACCATTTATTGGGAAAATGCCTACTAAGTTCTTGTCCCCCATTTTTAGATCACCTGTATATTTGAAAATACCTTTATGTTGCAATCATTTTCAAGTTACATAATCTCCTTTGGAAATAAATTCGAAATAACTAAAAATATAGATGTGAGAGCCCGTGGCGTCAGTGGTGAGCCACGCTGTATATATATATATATATATATATATATATATATATATATATATATATATATATATATATATATATATATATATATATATATATATATATATATGTAGCACACTAGCACACCGATAGGTAAAAAAATATGGGGCAGATTTTGATAAAATTTGGCAGGTCCCTTCCTTTTATAAAGTGGCTTCGATAAGTTCCTTACCCAGGAAAATAGAGTCAGGGTTTCTGGGAAAATTTTGGGTTTTCGTTCGGAAAAAATTTTTTTCTCCAAAAATAAAAAAGTTATGGTAGTCAAATTTGGTACACAAGTTTATGGCATAAAAGGGAAATTGTGTACCAAAATTTAGATGTATATGTTACAGGAAAAAACTTATGAAAAACTATTTGGTGCCAGATCATTTCTATGAAAATTAACTACCACTTGTTCCATCCATACTTTTAATGATTATAGATTTATGTTAATACGGACCAGCTTTTCGTTAATTTTTCAACTTATGAATTTAGCGGGATTAATTTTTTATTGGTAGATATTCTTAAAAACATTAGTCATATTTTCAATCTATACCTGTTTAATTATTGATACAGTATATTTTGCACAAAGCAGCCATTGGTTACAAAAACCTTGGAAACCCATTAACTCTCAGAATAACTTATCAACATTTATTGTTTTGACAGCAATAGTTTGACCATGGACAGTGTTTTTTTTAACGTAGATAAGTTTAATATGTTAAGTCGCTACATCTTGTGCCAAAGACATTCAATTGAAGACGGACGTATGTATTTTCCTGGTATCCTGAAAAACGGCAACCTAGAAAGTCCATATTTAAACGGTTAGAGCAAAACTTAAAGCAATATGAATCCTTCAAAAAGTCAGGCAACCAACGGGAGAGACCAGTTGACATGTTGACATTTTAATAATTTTGTCCTCTCGGTTGTTAAGAATCCTGGAGCTTCTTCAGAATGTAATCGAAAAAGAAGTTCCATCTATAGCAATTGAAAACTGAACAAGCAGGTAGTCATCTATATTTATATTTTCGGAAAACGTGAAACCATTTTTTTTTCTATGGAAGCTGGCTTAAAACTCCTTGGTCTACTATTTCATTCTTTAATTTCAGAATCACTGGAAGCAAAAATTAGATTTTGCAAATTAGTAGATTCTTGAGAAATATTTTTCTTGTCAAGATTAGTGAGGTTTTGGCTCTTTATATTTAACTTAGGTGAATGTAAATCTGTGTCCGGGTCGATATCGGAATGACTAGGGGAAGATATGTCAACTGTTTCCAGTAGATTTTTGTTTAAATTTCTCATTAGGAGACTTCTTCTCTAATTTATTGTTTTGTACACTGTTATTGTCATCAGTATACGCTCTATTACTTATTTTTTAACGTCACCTTTGGTTAGCACTACTGCTTCACCAGCAACTTTTCTCCTCTTATTGGGATTTATAGTTTGCTATCTGTCAATTTTTTGGAGCACAAGGCTTTCGAGACCCAATGTGTTCACCACAGTAACACCAAAAGGCCTTTGATTAGGAGAAACTGGATCCAAAACTTCATTGGCGGTGGTTGCTACTAGTGATGAGCTGCTTGGAAATGCTTGATGGATTCCTTTTCGAGATTATGATCTTCAAGACTTCTATGAAGAACTTCAAAACATGAACTGTGAGCTACTGGTTCGGGACTGTGGAGAGTTGGATTGGGAACTTCAAGACTTATACTTTGGGTTTCTGTGCATTTTGCTTCATTGCACCTTTTCAAGTCTTCAGGTTTAAAAATATCTTGATCTATAACATACCTATTAACTTTCGTTTCAGTGTTTGAGGAGGCATCATAGATGCCTGTATTTTTAAATGCACTCTTTATATTTGAGTTTGTCAAAGATAACCATGTTTCATCAAGTAGTTTAGCAAATACTTGTTTTGGTGGACGTTGCCCGATATGGGTCCGTTGCCATTTAATACCAGCCACCAGTCTTCACCACGACGTCCATTCTTGAAACGTGATTTTATATTGTTTGACTTAATGTACATTTCAACCAAGTCTATTACTTCGGTTCAACTTAAAGCAAATCCCCACTTGGCCATAGTTTGTAAACAGTCCGCTAATTCATTTTCCCCTGCTTCTGGAAGTGCTTTTGGTCCTCCGCCGCCACCTACTGTAGGGCCTTTTCTCCCTCGACGACCCTTAAGGGGATCACGTAAAGCTTCCCGAGGAATTCCATATCGTTATACACAAGTCTTCACTGTCAAAAATCCATTTCTACGTTTATGTAAAGGTAAAGGTTCCCTTAATATGTCCCCTTTATAAGATATTCTCTTAGTGAGACGCTGGTAGTTTCGTAGAGACGCTGATAGTTCAGTAGTATCTCAAACTAAAAACACAATGAATAATTAACCATGGTGCAGTTTCCCCACGTTACGTGGTGCAGTTTCCCCAAAATACAAATTTTGCGGGGAAAGTGCACCACCTACAATATTTTTGTCTTGGACTGTACAGTGTTAATTTGGCCAATAGTGAGGTTATGTTGTCATTTAAGATGCCCATCAAAACAATAAAATCATGAGATTTGTTTAAAAAAATGTGATGCAACTAATTCCAAGTGACAGTCTGTGAATTTCAAAAATAATACGTGCTGAAGTATACTTACATTTGCCTATTTTCCGGATTTATGCCTGAAACTTTCTGGCGCTAGAACTGCATACGTTGGAAGTGAACATGAATAATGGTTGCTTACATGGCGGGAAAACTTTTGAATTCGAATAGTTAGCATGTAAAGCAGATAAGGTGCGTTTACCCCAAACACGCACTTTCCTTACTTGACCCTATCACAAATTGTAGTACCGCGTTTTCACCAATAGATAGCGGACTCCCATGAGAATGACGCATTTCCACTCTCAAATTATGCTAGAAGCAACGTAACCGGTTACACAGAAGAAAACAAACATTCTTGAGGCCAAAGAAATCGTATTTTGTATTTGATCGCATACCATGATTAAAGTAGTGATCAGTAGTAACCACTCAAATTTCCGTAAAAGTTGAAAGAAAGAACTTTAGTACCTTTTCTTTATATTTTAATTTTAATTAGAGATTAGGTATGTAATGTAAATTAACTGTTTTTTTTTTTCAGAAAATTTTCCCATAAAAATATTTTAGTGGTCACTTTCCAGATTTTTTTAGTGCTTTCACAAAAACAATTTTCTGTCAAATTTTTGTGAAAGGCTAGGAATTGATAATGAATGAGTAATAAGTTATTGTAAAAATGTTTGCGAATTCGAGTGAAATAGTTGTTTTCGAATTTTCGTTAGAAAAATTGTTTAGCAAATCCTCGTGTAAAAAACTTGTTTACTAATTTTCGTAATTTTTTTTAAATATAATTCTCGTGTAAGATTACGAATTTTCTTATAAGAAGTTGTTTGAAATTTCCATGCAAACATAATATTTTAAATTTTTGTCAAAAAGCTTTTTGTGAATAATTATGTATTGGTGGGTGTAGTTTTTGCGCAAGTTGCTTCAATAGGTTTGCTACCAGTTATATATAAAGGATGGCGCATTGAAAACAAAACTGACCGATTTGCATCCAGAGAATTTTTTTTTAAGAAACGCTGAAACACGTCAATTTTAGTATTGGCAGAGACATGTTTTGACATCAAACTCAACTTTGTCACATCAACCCCTTAAGGATGGTGATAATAACCCTTATATTTTAAATAGGGAACATGGGTCGAGTGCTACATCATTTAATAGCTCTTTCTTTTCTGAATTCAACACACTTTTTTTGTAAGTTTTATCAACTCGTTTAACAAGTATTCACAGTTGGAGATGCAAGAACGCATTTCATTCATTGTGATAAGAAATGCACTAATTAGTCAATTTTTTGTTAAAAAAAAACAACTAAAAAACAAAACCAACCGTTCAAAAATGTTTATTTGGCTAAGTAAGTGTTCAAATTGTTGACCACCAGCTTCCATACAAAAGTGCAAATTTTGTTCAAAACAAGCTCTGACATTCTGGAGCATTTGTGGAGTTATTAGACGGCATTCTTCAACAATGCGTCGTCGTAATTTTTCGAGAGACTCCGTTTCTGTTGCGAAAATTCTACTATTTAAACGGCCCCATAGAAAGAAGTCTAAAGGAGTTAAATCCGGTGATCTAGGGGGCCACTCAATAGCACCTCTACGTCGAATCCATTGCTCTGGAAACTCTCTCTTCAAAAACTCCCTAACACGTTGTGAAAAATGCAGAGTAGCTCCGTCTTGTTGAAACACTAATTGATTTTCTTGATAGCGATCATCATTTTCAACAATGTCAATTTGTAGAGGGTAAACGATATCTTCTGGTAACTCCAAATACGTTTAGCCACTCAAATTGCAAAAAAAAATTGGTCCAATGAAACAGTCTCCAAAAAGGCCATCCAGACATTCAATGTATGTGGAGTTTGAGTATGGACTTCGTGAAAATTTCTTGGATTATTATCTGCCCAATAACGACAATTATGACGACTGACTGTAGAGTTTAATAAAAACCTACACTCGTCTGAAAAACAGATATTGAACAGAAAGTTCCCGTTATCAGCTATTCATGCAGTCATAACTTCACAAAATCCAGCCGCCAATCAAAATTATCTTTATTTAGTTGTTCTACAAGATGAATTTTATACGGGTGAAATTTATGATGCTTCAATATTCGCTGAATAATTCTTCTTTTGATGTTTGAAACAATGGCTAATTTTCTCGTGCTCAAAGTTGGGTCTGCAGCAATTTGTCCTAAAACTTCAATCTCAGTAGTCTCATTTCTAACCGGAAATTCACGTTCAGGATTCCGTTTTTTGTTGGCTACTGAACCACTTCGTCGAAACTGTGCAACTAACTCCAAAATGTATTTTCTGTTAACATGTCTGTTCGGATGTCGTTCATTAAACAAATTTGCGGTACAGTCATCGTTTTTGAAAAAAGAGTAATTATTTGAGGCGTTGAGCGCTAAAGTGGCCTAACCCCACTTACTCTCAATTAGTGTAAAACCAGAATGAAAATTCGTTATTTTTTTATAGTTTTTTTTAAGCTTATTCAACGGTGTTGTGGTGATAATTTTTGGAAGATGGATCTATGGTATAGACTACATAAATAGAGTGGGTTCTATTTTGTGATGAAACAAATAAGGGAAAAATTTTTGTTGCTTAGGCCACTTTTGCTTTCCACCAGTTGATGGGTTAGGTCACCTTTGTCACACCTTTATATGGGCATCCTGTGCTTTTTACCTACGCACATATTTTTTTATTATCCCAAAATGACTAATTACTCTATTCATTATTATTTTTTATTTAGTACTGGTATAAAAGGTATTACAAATCAGAACAAAATACAAAGAAACTACATTCATAAGTAGAAAAAATAAACTTCAAGTGACTTTTCATTCTGAAACCACAGCTGAACAACACGAAAATATGGGGTGTCAGACATATATTTTCACTCCATATCCACGGTGTCATCTTCTGGATAGCCAAAGTTGTCCCCTGCATTTACAGATGACCGTAAATTCTCATAAAAGGCGTGGTGAACAGGAGGCACATATGGAAGAAGTTCTTTAAGATTATCCATTTTTTTCTTGTCGATTTGCCTCCCATTTGGATAAAGGCACTCTAGCTGTATTGGTAATGGCGTTACCTTCCTTTTCGCAACATTTACTTTTGAAAATGGAACTTCTGGATTGTTAGAGTATTTGAAAGAAAATACGAACCTTGAAGATTTAGAATACGATAACCATTGCATTTTCATCCATTCAACTTTGTTTCCATCTTCATCAGTTTTCCTGTTAGTGATACATGATAACAGACTCCCACAGCTCTTGAAATCAGCTGTGCCCATGACTACTACATCGAATGGTTGTTTCTTTCTTGCACTCTTTATCACAGGAATCCAATCATCGGGTACAAAAATGTTTGGATGATACCTCTTCTGTTTTTCGATCAACCCAAAATCTTGGTCACAGGGTAAGTATGAGTGCCCTGATACCAAAAATTTTTGGTCAACTTGTTCTACAGTGTAATCAGGTGAGCATGCAATATAATGTAATATGGAAGCCATTTTGATATTCCTATTCTGTCCGCCGCACTGGTCACTATACGTTATCAACTTGCTGGTATGAACAAAATGTTTGCAATAATGCATTATACAAGATCCAATTTCTTGGGGACCTCTTGAGGCTACAGACTCGTTCCATATGTACATGACTGATTTGTTCGCTTTTAAGTCATGTATCCCTAGACAATAAGTCCACAGCTGGCGCTTGTAGTACGTAATGCCAGTGGAAAGCACAGGTGTTGGTAATGTCTTCATCAAATCGAAGGCAATGGCTGTTGTATCGCTTTCTGCCAGAGATGCTGTTTCACCATCTCTTTTCATTTCATGCCTTGCCATTTCAGCTTTTCGAATGTGTAGTTCTTTTTGAATTTCTATGTTTCTTTTTTCTTCGCCATCATTTAGGGCAGCTAGCTGAACTTCAAAGCTGTCACATTTTCTACAACTGTCTGTCACAGGTGTGTGAAAATGCAAATTGAATTTAGTATTGAATATTGTTCTGAATACATAAGCAGAAACTGAATTTTCATGATCTTGTTTATAAAGAGAATACATGATTGAAATGTTCAAATCTGGCGCTAAATATTTCCGATCAGGATTTTTTGCCCTGCTATAATGAGATTCGTAAGTAGGAAACCTACGAATAAAACACATAACTTCCGATTCTCTGTCGTGCGGTGTTTTGTTTGCTGCTGCTGCTTTGCCTCTAAGATCTACAGGTGGTGGTAGCCCTTCACTTTTATTCCTTAAAGCCCTTGTTAGGCGTCCGTCTGAAACTTGCAGAGTGGCTTCAAAGTATTTTTTGCAGATACTTATGTCCTGGCCATTTTCATTCGGTAAATGATAAATCCTAGTATTTTTTCTTTTTTGAGTGTCATGAGTAGTATATATCCTGCGTTTTTGAACAACTGTAATTTGTCCACATAGATACGCAGTCTGTAGATCAAAGTCTCCCAAGCTATAGAAGTTCTGAAAAAGAGCATAGCGTTGCTCACTAGATATTTTTGAATTGCACTGATTTTGACAATTGCACGGCTTATCCACGAATAGTTTTGCAGCAATTTTTTGTTTTCTGCTATTTGTATATGCCATACCTTTAGCTCTGCTTCTTTTGCGAATGTTCCGAGCCCAGTCGCCTTCATTTCTCACTGGTTTACGACTACGCCGCTTAGTTAAGGATACATCAACTTCATTTATTTCAGATGCATCACTACCGCTATCTGAATTTTCTTCTCCTGGTTGATAATCGGATCCACTATCTACATATGGATCATCAACTAATGCATCATCTATAAAAAAGTGTATATCCTAACCTCAAAATCTTTAAAATAGCAGAAAGAATAAACTTACCATCACAATCAATTCTTTCAGCCATTTTATATGGTATAATTCTTAAAATAATGTTAATCTGGACTGAGCAGGGTAATTGTGAGAACACTGCACTTGAATAAACGCTTTAAGTAACACTTTAGAGTCTGTATTAATAACAAACCAAGCCAAAAGCATGTGTCGTCAACTGAGTTTCAAAAAGCAAGAATGGCCTAACCCACTCTGATCTTGGTTGGGCCACTTTTACACTAAGCAAATGTATGTAACCTTTGATGCAATAACAACGTTTTGTGGTGCCATCTGTTTTCTATTCAGCAAAGGTTGTGTGGGCCAGTCTTGCCTGATAGAACATGCTAATTTGTATCTTTCAATGCAGATAACTCAAAAAAGGCAATTTTGTGGGTTAGGCCACTCTTGTTCTCAACGCCTCATTTCAACTCTTTCTTCTACAGAATACACCATGGTGATATTAATTTTCCGTAGTACTATAAAGTATCAAACCGACCGATAAACTGAAATAATAAACCGCATTTCTCTCATTCCGATAAGAAATGTTCTGATAGTCAATTTTTTGTTTACAAACCAACAAAACATTGACTATCAGCGGATTTCTTATAGAAATGAGTAAAATGCGTTTTTGCATCTTCAACTGTGAATAATTTTTAAACGAGTTGATAAAACTTCCAAAAAAATATTGTGTTGAATTCAGAAAAGAAAGAGCTTTTAAATGATGTAACACTCGACCCATGTTTCATGTTGTGACAAAGTTGAGTTTTATGTCAAAACATGTCCCCCTCAATATTAAAATTGACGTGTTTCTTAAAAAAAATATTCTCTGGACGCAAATCCGTCTGTTTCGTTTTCAATGCACCACCCACACCAGGATAACTTTTGTAATTTAAAAAAAATAAAGCTATTTTGATGAAATATGGTATATGTTTTTACTATGCAGGTTATACTGTCTACCAAATTTGATTTATTTTATTAATATAAATATATATATATATATATATATATATATATATATATATATATATATATATATATATATATATATATATATATATATATATATATTTATTTATTTATTTATTTATTTAAAATTAAGAACATTTGTATGAAAATTCGCTACCATAACCGACCTGCTGCCTCCAGACTTGTTAATATGAAAAGTCACATGCTATATTTGCTTTAAATGAGCAGTTATGTCAAATGTGTCTAGTGGCAAATAAGTTAAACCATTGTGATATTAATTATTATTTATTGGAGTGATATTTACTAATGCCTCTTAATAACAGGCATACAAACACGTACAACTACATAACACCTACAGCATCGTAAACAGCGGAGGTTACAATTCGTTCATTGATCCCGAATTGAATAACCTAAATCGTTAGTTATTTTTCGAACATACCGATTGTCGTTATATGTATATTTGAAACGTCGCTTAAATACGGATTTAATTTTGATTTATAGAAAGGTATATCCAATCGTTGTCTGCCTTTACTGTTGTATGATGGAATTTTATAGCAGTGCAATGTCACAAGAATCGACTGAATGAATTTAGAATTAGTATCCAAATATAATTTATCGACATAAATTATTGGATTTTCTTGGTTTTGTTTAATCTGTATGTCTGACCAATTCACATTTACTGTTTAAATCCTCTGAAAAATTCTCTTGCAACACTTTTCTCCGTAGATTATCTTTATTTTAGTATGGTTTTTTCTTAAACCATTGCCTTAGCTGCAAAATAAAATATGATTTGTTGATGTTGACAAACACAATATTTTTATTGAGTTTTAAGTTTTTAAGCTTATACAAAGAGTGGTCCAAAGGTAATGGAACACAAAACAGTACGTACTAGATTCTCGGATTTAAACTACTACGATTTAGCCAAACCTAGATTGTAGATTGTATAATGGGTCGTATAGGCCTTGGGCCTCTCAGTGCTGCGACTCTAAACTGGTCTTTTGTGCATGACCATTTTCTAATACCTTCCCAAAATCTTCAGGTTTTTTATATGGTCTACTATCCTTTTCGGGGATATTATACCTATTCTCTGGGGTGTTAGGGTCACCCCTCCAAGGCATTTGAGCGTTTTGCAGAACTGAGCTATGCGGTCGCATAGTAACTGTTCTGCTGTTTGTGCTGCTTAAATGCAGTATCTGCTGTTTTCAGTACCCGCCTTTCCCATCTTCATAAGGTGATACTTTACTGGGGAATGTCCTTTGAAAAGTTAATCTCAAGTCGTTATGTTAAAGTCAGGAAACAGCTTAGACTTCTCTGTCGTGATCAACCGTTTTGCCTGCTTTAAGTCTGGCGTTCTCCTCCGGTATGACATCATTTAGTTCTTCTCAAAAATATTAAATTTATTTTTTATATTACGTTTGTTAGTCCATAATGGGGCTCTGGCACACATAATGTGTTGTTGCTGCTCTTTTTGCAAGACTAGCTGCCATCTCGTTTATTTCCTTCAATGCTTTGGTGCTCTGGTATCCACATCAAAGTTACCTGTTGTCCGTAGGCATTTTCTTCAAGGACTTTTTGCAGTTCTAGGTCAGGTTAGACTTGCTTTTGAAAGATCTTAGAGTCTTTAGTAATGCCTGAATCTCTGAGAGGATGTAGATATCTTTATTTATGACTCTTTTTTGTATGCACTCCTGTGCACACATATTTATAGCAAGCGTTTATGCTTGGAAGATGGTGAAAGTTTTTCTAGGGACTTAGCGAGTCTAAAGTTAGGTCCTCTTATTCCCAGTCCTGCTCCCTCCATTCGACTAGACCCGTGTGTATATCGTACAGATCAGTTGTTTGTCAGCCCTACACTGTCTCGGTCCCATGCTTGGCGGTTATTTATGACCACGTAAAATGGGATTATAAAGTCCAGTTTAGCCAAACTTATCTTACATCAAAAGGCATGAATGCAGATTAAATATGTAACCTCTCTAATTTAATTTGTATGGGTATTTTATTAATATATATATATATATATATATATATATATATATATATATATATATATATATATATAATTGATGTGTGTGTGTGTTCAAATGCAAAGATGGCAACGGAATGATCCTCCACCAGCCATAGACTTTTATAAACTACACGGTATTGTATAATTGATAAAATAGTTAGAATCATTCTATAATGTTGGAGATGTTTTGTTTCTGTGTAAATCTTTGTAAAAAAAATTCTTCGCATTTCGATTATAGTAACGTTCAGCTTTAATAAATTTTCGTGGAAATAAAAGGCTCCATAGACCACACATTCGTGTAGTTAGTTTCAATTTTTATATGCTCATATATATATATATATATATATATATATATATATATATATATATATATATATATATATATATATATATATATATATACCAAAAATGTCTTGGTGAAAATAAGTCTATTTAACCAGCATACCCATTTCTCAAGACGCATGATAAAAGAGATACAGGGTGTCAAAATGAACAATAAAAATTGTCTAAGGTTTTAGTCAGACATGTTTCAAATATTATAGACATAAATATTATAGATATAAAAATCAGTTGTCGCGTATAGGCAATGCTATGAATGAAATATTAATTAAGTGTTTCTCAGTTCTCCTACACATCTTTGAGTAACCAAATTTAAATACTACATTTTCCTAAACAAAAAAGTATAGTTATTGAAAATGGTTCAAGTCAACCGTTGGGAGGATATTTTAAATTTTCTAAATTAGTATTTAGGATTTACACCTACAGGAATATTAGCGTCCAGAACGAACTTTTTTGTTAAGCATTTTAGATGAGTGATGATTGTAACCTGTGAGGAGCACTGAAAAGAACAATTTTGAGAATCCAATTCATAACAAGACGATTTTTAGACCTGACGATCGTTTTGCTAACAAAGTTAGCGTGGTCAGATGGATGAATAAACTAAGCGAATAAAAACTAGAATAAGAACTACAATAATTTATATTTTAGTTGCCAAGCGGTTGGGTACAGCGTCCTCAACGAAGGTGTAGAGAGACACCCCCACTGTTGAGTCTTCAATCTCTCTAATTAAAACTGTATACCTGCTTTTGTAATACTGTGTGTCGTTATCAAATATTCCTTCTAAGAAGGACACGCTGGTTATTAAGATAACAGTTCGAAAAGTGGACTACATAGAACCGGACCTGCTCTATTCTTTGCCGCATTTTTGATCAACTTTCTAACGATATATAAACTTTCGTAGGCATCTAATTGCCTGATATTTTTTATTAACTTGAAATGATCTACATGATGATTATGACCTCAAAAATGCTGACCAATACATGATTTATCGATAGTGCGATATCTCATTTGCGCTGGATGTTCTTTAAATCTAGTTCCAATAGTTCTTTTAGTCTGCAAAACATATTTAAGTTCACAATCCTAACAACATATTTCATAGATTTCCGATTATCCTGTGGTTTTATCTTTATCCTTTGTGTTACCTAGCATATTTTTTAATGTATTTTTTGTAAAAAATGTAGGCTGTTCAACTGGTAAACAGGCAAGGGTTTTGTCTGGTTTATCTTTTCTGAAAGTCATATATTTTGCCAGCGCTTTCTTTGGTTTATGTTTATTGACTAATTTTCTACTAAGCACACAGGGTAACCGTGATACTAAGCAACATTTTTAATATATTCAAGTTCTTTGTTTTATCTTTCTTTATGAAGGGGAAACTGTATTAATCTATAAACAAGAAAATTCAAACTATGTGTTATTTTGTAGAAAACTAAGGTGTGAATCTATCAAAATGTAACTCACAGTCGTGGTTTCCTTTCTGTGAATGTCAAATTCTAAAATGTCTCTATTTTTAACGAGTAATACATCAAGAAAAGGTAATTTGTTATTAATTTCTATTTCATGTGTGAAGATAATGGAGTCAAATTTACTGTTTAATTTGGAAATAAAATCAACTACTTTGCATACGTTTGCAATAAATACAAAAACATCGCCCACATCACGAAACCATACTCTAGGAAAAAAGTCACACCTAGCAAATCATAATGACTATTTTCCTAGAGTATGCTTTCGTTATGTGGGCAATGTTTTTTGCAGTATTTAATACAAATGTATGCAAAGTATGTGATTTTATTGCCAAATTAAAAAGTAAATTTGACTGCATTAAATTCACCCATGAAATAGAAATTAATAGCAAATTACATTTTTTGGGTTATTAGTCATTACAAATAGAGACGCTTTAGAATCTGACATCAACAGAAAAAAAACTACTGTGAGTTTTCCACGAAAAACAGCTAGTTTGAAATTTTTTGTTCATACATTAATACAATTTTCCTTAAATAAAGAAAGATACAACAGAGAATATATAAAAAATATGTTCGGGACGAAGCAAGTGCATTATATTAATGAATTTTCATAATAATTGCACACTACAGGTAAGATTTATTATTGAAAATCATTCTTCAAATGTAATGGACCTGGGAAATCGGTTTTAGAGGTCCTAGTTGGCGATTGTTTAAAGAAATTTCTATTTTCTATGGAGCTAGAAAATTATAATTTGGTAGAAATATATGTAAGTACTACAAGTCTCTTAAAAAAAAGTGTTACAAATTTCATTAAAGTCACTGAAGTTTTCCAGAAAAAAATTAATTATTTACAAAGAAAATGTACCTGCGAAATTATAAATATGGCAGGTATTTTTCCTTTTAATTGCTTGGATGATTTGGTTTTAGTCAACCCAATCGAACTAGTTTTTGCAAACAAAACAACTAAGAAGGTTTTTTAAGACAAATTTCTAGTTATGAGCGCTCGTTATGTTATTTTTGTCTAATTTAGTACACTCGCGCTTACCTAGGTGTAACTGTGGTACCCGATTGAAGACTCTAGCTCAATAGGAAAGTGAGTTACCGGATTTCAAATATTTTTACAAAAATTCTTTACCATGATGTTTTTGGTGTACTCAGACCTTTTTCAACACTTATTTACTGTTGCTGCATCCACACTTTCTTAAAACGATGAAATATTGTAGCTTTCTATGTAAACCTGACAAACAAGGCAACCTCAAATTCATGTTTGGAAAAATATTTTAAAGAAATGAAATGGGGTAACAATTTAAACATAAATTGAAAATCTGCCTTGTCGCAGAGGTACTCTTTTCCCTTCTGTAATCCCACAACGACCCAAATGCATAAACAAAAACAATGTAAACAAGAAAATTTTCTTGGGAACAACCCGCAAGAAAGTTACGGGACCTACAGTGAATATAGGGGTTCTGGGCGGGATAAACATAATTTTAAGGAGGTATAAAGTCGTTTTTTGGCACTTGCCGCTCACACTACATTTATATCTTCGTCCCCGCCCAACACCTCTATTCACTCCTTGTCCCGTAACTTTATTGGGGGCTCTTTGCAAGAAATACTTCTTGTAGCTTGTGCATCCGGAAGGAGATCTAAGCATGTTTTTGATTTTTTTCTAAAAAACTAAAAGTAAACAATAAGTACCTTATTCTAAGATTCTAAGTTATTAGCGGAGTCGATTTCGATGTTATTTTTTTCTACTTCTTTGTTGATGACGTCTGTAAATAAAGAAGAATTTGACTCCCCCCCCTCTGCTGTCAGTTGGAAAAATTCCAAATAACAAATAGCTAACTGGTGTTGCTAGATTAAACTACGACAGGGAGATGGCTTTTAAATACCCTGAAAATGCTCAGCAAGTGGGGTGGATGTGCCGCCACCTAGTTGCGGAACCAAGTAGTATGCTGTCACGCCAGCTCCAAATAACACAAAGTGTTAAAAAATAGAGACTGGATACAGCTAACTAACAATTATAAAATTGTCAGCCCTGGCCCATTTCTACCCCAATATAGGGACAAAGTATGTAAGACTCGATGCATATTCGCAACACGATTCTAATTGTTGCGAATGTGCATCGAGTCTTACATACCCTGAAAATGGGAAGCCTAATATTTAAACATAATAAAACGTAGTTCTAGATAGCCTTTAAACAAAATGAATCACTTTTATTAAAATTTTTATCTTTACATTTAGATGAGGGTTTTGGCAAATGGCAACCCTGCTGTTTGTTCACTGTGACATATTTCTGTAGCCTGTGCGTTTAAAATTTGATTTGGAGCATTTGTTTGCAATAGCAGCCTAACCCAGATATAACTGTCTGACCTTATGTTACATTTTAGGCACCCATTCAGAGGCAATTTTAGGACATATCGTAAATTATTTATTTTTTATTTAGTTATAACCCAAAATTTACTGAACGATTAAGTTCAAATGTGGTATAGGGGACCACTTATACGATATCTACGCGCGTGTAAAGGTTTAGTTTTATACTTCTAGCAATTTAAAAGATATTGCGTTTTTAATCAGTTTTTCGCATATTTTTCTTAATTATTTGAGTCTCAAAACTGTCTAACGAACTCATCCAAGGCATTAACAAAATGAAGAGAATTGCCAAATTTGGTTTCGATTGGTGAAGTATTTTTTGAATTGTCGGTTAGATACATACATACATATATATATATATATATATATATATATATATATATATATATATATATATATATATATATATATATATATATATATATATATATAAACTTTTCAACTGACCTTTTTTCTAGGGGCCCTAAAGAAATTTTCATAAAATATTAACATGGATACCTCTCTATTAGTTTATTTTCTTAATGAAAATTCACCAATGTAGCTAAGTATAACGGTTCAAGTGGAAATATTAGTCAATAAACATAAAACAATGACAATGTTAGCGGAATATACGACTTTCAGTAAATATATACTAGACCAAACCGTTGTCTGTCTTGAACCGCGAAGTAAGAGGAGTTTCAATAGCATTGCTGCCATAGCAACTTAATAGCAAAGCGATCTAGTATACACTTGTTTAAATTGGTTAATTTCCGCAACTACTGTTTCTCTGGATTGTTGCTTTTCATTAAAAATGCGTTTTCTTACGTATGACGATATTTGAACTCTACACTAAAGAAATCTGTTTTGCCATAATAACAGTGAAAAACGATTGTTATAAAATAAATATTTATTGTCAGTTTGCCAGCAACTATTTGAATAAGAGAACAAAAGGATAAACCAAGAGAATCTAGGAAAATAATTAATTAACAATTTGAAATATCTGGACACCGCAACTTCGTTATGGTAGTGAATTTTCATAACAATTTTTATTAGCAAATATGTCCTTTTTCAAAGAAAGCATATATTAAATGTGGTTACCAGTCCAACTTATATACTAGAAACAATGTACCATATTTTATCAAAATAACTTTATTGTTTAAAAATGTACGCAAATTTCCCGAAAATAAACTTAAAGTATTCCCGAAAAAACTGGTTTCCTGTCCAACGAATCTTAGGTTAATAGCAAATTTAGCCATTGAAATTTGAAGCATTTAATGAAACTTAGCTACCATAACGCACTTGCTGCGTCCCGAATTTCGTTTCTTACAAACATGCAATATATTTCGATGGAATATGAAAAAAATGCAATAACATAAAGCGTGTTCGATTGAAAAAAAAATGGAATATGTAATACTAACGACTTATGAGCCACCCTGTGATTGAAAAAATAATTTTATAAGATGCAAATATCCTATAATCAACATATACGTGTGTGTGTGCATGTTTGTGTCTTTAACGTGGGTCTATTTCCGCGACAATGAATCACCGACGCCAGGGAGCAGTTTCACCTCACTATGCTGGAAATTTTGCCGAACCTCTGCCTTTTTGTATGAAGATTAGGGATCTTTAACGCGCCCAACATCGCACTGGACCGATGGATATATTCTTCCTCCGAAGGGCGGAACATGCAGGCGTTCAACTTCAGATACAATTCCACAACCTCGGTTGATGTTAATTGTACAGTTTGTACTGAAAGAGTGAAAGGAGAATCCTGTGATCGAACTGAGCACCCTTTGATTCAAAGGCACACTCTATTACCACAGAACCACCCAGGCTCTACGCTCTACTTAATGGATGTGTTAAAAGTAGTTTCGATTTTCTTGTAAACATAGTCTAATTCTACGATTAAAATTACGACATACTCCCGCAGAAATGTTTTTGTCGTTTTTACTTCGACAGCAGCTAAAAAATTCTTTGACGAAGCATTTCCATACTATGAATAGAGCTGGCATAAAAATATTTTCCAGATGACTTAATAACAAGTAGTCCTTAGGTGTGAGGTCCGGTGTTCGCGGAACCCATTTGACGGGTGACTAGTTCCCTCCACCTATCCTAGCTCGTGGCACCTCTTCAGCAATATTTGGGGCTACTCATTTAAAAATCTCAAATATTGCGCTACAACGAGATGCCGTGGAAGAATCAATGATAGATAATTTGCTATCATTGCTGCCCATACATTTAAACAGAAATGATGCTGAAATCTAGATTTACAAACTTCGTGGGGGTTTTGATCAGACCGTGGGTTTATATTGATATGGTTTACTAACCCATGTATTTAAAATGATGCTTTATCGACAAACAAAATATAATATTGCATAAAATATTTACATTTTCTCTTGAGATATTCATATACGATTGACAAAAATCTATCCTGTTAGGTAAATCCTAGCAGTCTTCTCTTGGACAGGTTGTTGGTGGTAGTAGTATAAAAGATTCTCATGAGCAATATTCCAAGTTGTGGTATGAGAAACATTGTACCGACAATTTCCTAGTACCTGTGTCAGGATTGTGATCTAAATGGCCAGAGACAACTTCTTCAAGATCTATATTGCGAATCAGACATCTTCTTCCAGTGCTTTTACCTCGAGGTTAAATTTATCCATTTTATTAGGTCTTCTCTTATCACCACAAAAGTTGTTTTACTAGGAACGCGGTGATTAGGATATCTGGCATGATAAAGTCATCAGGCAGTAGCACAATTCTAGCAACATTCAAAAAATACTTGCAACATATCAACATACTTGTCGTTAGTGTAATTAGTGGCATATTATCCAATACCAAACTTCTTTAATATCCAAGTAAAAAGCGAATAAAATTAATTAACACTTGATAATTTCTTAAACTGACTTTTAATAATTACTATTTATTATCAAGTGTCATTTATTTACTAGATAGCTTTGCTATTAAGTCGCCAATGATTTTAGCAAGCTTGTTTAGTTCAAAAATAAATTAACTTTTCTTTTTCGGGAAATTAAAGGATTAAGAAAATTGTTAGTTACATTTGGACACAAAGTTTTAAAGTATGGATACGCTATCAAGCAATGACTTCTGATTTTTTTTACAATAAAGTGCGCTTTGGACGTTAATATTCCTGGAGGTATAAATCGAAAATACTAATTTATAAAATATAAAATATCTCCCCCAAGGTTCGCTCAAACCATTTTCAATAGGTATAACTTTTTTTAAAGAATAGTCAACTAGTTTATATTTTGTTAATAAAAGATGTATACTAGGACTGAGAAAAAAGTTAATTCTTATTTAATGAGTTATAGTTGCCTACAGAGGGGGCACCGTACGCGACAACCATAAATGATAATTATATTATTTTTCAAACCTGAAAACATGTCTCGCTATAAAATTGGAAATATGTACTTTGTCTAAAAGTTTAGAAATTAGTAAGGAAAGGACATTTTCCATTTGCCCCTTTGACACACTCTATCTTTTTTTACCTACTTTAAAATTTTTTCAAGTATTGTAAATTTCCGTAAAAGCGAAAGTACTTCCGGTTTTAATTTTTTTAATAAAATATCCAGTATATTATTATTGAATTTTCTTTCAGAATATATATATATATATATATATATATATATATATATATATATATATATATATATATATATATATATATATATATATGTATGTATGTATGTATGTAAGTGTGTGTGTGTGTGTGTCCCCAACCGATAACTCAAAAAATACTTCGTTGATTTGGACCATATTTGGGAATTACCTTCATTTTGTTGATGGCTTGAAAGGGTTCGTTCATCAGATCTTAACGCCCAATTGTTCTTATCAAAAAATTAAAAAATATTTTGTTAAACGATCTCTCAAATTATTTAAGCGATTGAAACGAAAATCTACAACTTAAAAGAACATAGATACCAATTGTGTACCAATTTTTAACTCTTTTAATCAAAGGAAAATAAAGTTATTCGAAATTAAAATTAAAATAATCCTCGACATCACTTCAAAATCTGTAATGCAATATCTACAATGTTGGACAAAGACAGATGATCTTACCTGTACTACTATGCTATTTAAATAAAGTGTGGATAAAAATCTAAACAATGAAAGTTACAAGTATTATTTCAAGATGAAATGTACGACAGGGACGCCATCTCGGTGAGGAACGAGGTAATATGCTGCTCTAGTTAACACAAAATGTTATAGATGGAGACATGTTTACAATCAACTAGCAATTTTGTAAATTGTCAGACCTGGCTCAATTCTTTTATAATACCGGGACAATGTGCTTTCAAAAGCGAAAAATTTTAGCATGCGACAATGTTCTTTGCAAGTATCAAAACCTGCTCACAAAATAAGAACGATACTGATAGATAAGTTACTATATCCATCATTTTTATTATAGATGATTTCGCAGGCTAGTTTTTTTAGTTAGTTTAGTAGATAGCACTTTAAAGCGTATTTCTGTATTTCTCATATTGTAAGTTTCAAACAGGTACAGTCTCCCGATTAAAATTAGACATACCTACGTTTGTTAACCGTCCACGCCTATCGAGTTTAATTCACAAGGTGCTTGCTTTGGAAGTCGACCAGATTTCAGTGTAGTCTTGGACAAAACCTAGATTCCTACAAATAGCCGCGAAACGTATTCCTATTGGTTTATTTAAAATAATATCGTAAAACTGTTGTTTTTTATTAGATTGTATAAATGCATTTGACTAATTTTTGTTTGCACACAGACACGATCCAAATGTCTTCTCTACTTTTAAGTTTGTGTTACCCGAATGTTAATTAAGGGCTCCCCTAATATATGTAATATGAAAATAGAAAAGGAGTGAAACAGCAAGTGACTTTACTTACTTTAGGGCTGTATTCGATATTATCTGAAAAAGACATTATAGGCAACAATGTGGAATCTAATGCCGGTAAATTTACAGTTTACTGTAAGGAGGCTATTTACATTTTTTCTTCAGAAACATGCAGAGAACCCCCCTTGGATGCAAAATCCACAAGGTAATATTGTAGCAAACAACCATTAAGAATGCTAAGGGTCCTAGAATGAATAGAGTTGCTGGGCGGGGAGGAAATCTGAGCGAAAACTGCTAAAAAAGGATTTAGTCGGACTTTGAAAGGAAGCGTTTTTTACATTTTGCAGCAATACTTCCTTTAAACCCTGTATGTCCGCAAAACACACATATTCGCCCAGGTCCAGTAACTTTCTTGGGGGTTGCTCCCCAGAAATTTTTCTTGTGCTTTCTGCTTTGACACTAGTTTTTTGCACGCACAAGGGAAAGGAGAACCCCCGTGTTTTCGGATGAGGGGGCAGAAACCCTCTTCGTCCTGGGGGTTATTCTTCCACTTCTGCATGTATACAATCACACTCAATGCATGAACAAGAGGATTCTTTTTATGTTCCGCTTTCTAGTGTATTTTTGTTGAGTATATTTTCTGTTTATCGACTGCTTTGTTTGAGTTTTGTATCCAAATTTATGTATAAATATCTATGTTAAAGGACATGTTGTTGCTTGCCCTTCTTTACCCTATTTTTCACCGTTTCTAATTAAATAAGGTAATGTTTTAAACTTTTAATATAAGGCTAAATCACTATAATATATTATTATTATGAAAAGTCACTAGAATAACGCACTTGCTGCGTCCCGAACATTATTTCACTTTCTAACAGAGCATTTTATTAAAAGTACAAAAATATTAGGTTCAATATTTTTATTTCAATTCTAATCTAGGTATTGTAGCAGCCTATGAAACTCACTGTAGCAGTGACAGTAGTTGTCAAAATGGGTAAGTAGTGTTTGAACGTGAACATAAAATGCTCGACTTAGGTGAAAGAGAAATAATATAAATACTTATGATGATTGGGTTCATAAACAGAAGGACGTATGAAGAAGCTTGTGATTTTTTTAACGATGTTCATCTGAATCGACTGATATCACGTTCCTTAGTAATAACAACTTTTTAATCGTGTAACAGAAGTGGAACAGTGGACAATTTACTACAAATGGGACGGTTGAACACCGCAGCAAATAGATATGTTGCTTAAAATATTGGTATGTCTAGATTATTTTATAGTTCTTAGTTGCAGTTATGTATGTGTGATGGACCTGTATAGGAAAATCCTCATTTATCTACTGCTGAGCTCGCCAATATGCACAAAAATGTTCGTCGTTCAGTAGGAAGGATAGTAAGGCGAGAAAAATTTCATTCGTACAAAATTCACCTTGTTCGTGAACACTTCAAAGACGCTTTCCACAGATGGTTAAAATTTTGTGAAACGATGATGGATATTTGCAACCGTTATAATAATTTAGTGAGAAATCTAGTGTGTTTATAATATGCTACGTTTTCTTTGAACGGTACAGTCAATAAACGGACGCCACTGGTTGCACACTAATTCTCACTGGGTGCAGGAGGCTGATACGCTACATCCCCAGAAATTGAATATTTAGGCCGGTATTTACAATAACAGAATTATGGAGCCTTCCTTCTTACAAAAAAAATAATTAAATGGACAACGGTATTTAAAGCTTTTGGAGACAAAAGTCATTCTAGCGCTGGAGGTCCGTGGACAATTTCCAAATACCTATCTTCAGCAGGACGGTTTACTACCCCATTACGCTTGTATTATTCAAGATCGTTCAGACAGGACATTTCATCACAGATCGATTGGAAGAAGAGGTATCATGGAATAGCTTGCGCGATTCCCCGATCATAATCCAAGGGACTTTTTTCTATGTGGTTATTGGAATTCCACAGTTTATGTTAACAGACAAAACAATCTACCACAAGTAATAACCAATGTTATAAGTCAACTTGCACACCGACTTGGCTACTGTCAAGAAGCAGAAGTTGCTTAGTTTGAACACTTGATATATTAGATTTAGTTTTAGATTACCCCTGTGTCATGTACAGTGTTTGGTAATTCATTTAATTTTAGTTGATAATGTAATTGTTATGTTTCTTTAATAAGCTACCTCATTAGCTGCTGCCTCAAAAAATAGATAGATTTCTGTTAATATCAAACCCAATATTTTTCTACTTTTAATAAAATACGCTTATTAGAAACCAAAACTACAGGGTGTTCTATTACAATTTGAAAATCCACATCACTTCCGGTTCAACCGTAAGCTCAAAATAGCTAAAAGAATTGAAACTAAATTGGTAGTTTTTGGAGAGGTCTCTTCGATATCTCTAAAAATTCCAGAGATTATTACTTGGTTACACACATTTTTTCATCACTGTATATTCATCGCTTTTGACGTAGTTAGAAAAATCTGGACGCAGTTAGTGCGTTATGGAAGTGAAATTTCAAAAACATATTTTTAATAGCAAACATGTCTCTTTATTACAAACAGGCATCGATTTAGTTACCGGTATAACCTATAGAGTAGAAACGATGGATTATACTTTATCAAAATAACTTATTGTTTGAAAATGTACAAACATTTTCCGAAACTAAATGTTTCCGAGAAAACTCGTTTCCTAGCCAACGAACCTTAGGTTTAGAGCAAATTGAGCTAAAACATTAGCTCAATTTGAAGATTCGCTAATACGCCCTTACTGCGTCTCGATTTTTTTCGTACAAGCATGCATCATGTTTCGATGACAAACGCAAAAACGCAATAATATAAGGGATGTTCAAAAAATTGTGCTTATCACCAGCGACTTCTCGGCCATCCTGTGATTGTCAAAATACGTTTATAAGATGCAGCTTAAGACACCCTATAATTAACGTATACAGTTTTTTATCGTGCTTTGTATAATAACAATTATATTGAGCCTTACCGTAGAAATGCGTTACGTTATGTATATACGTAAACAGATAAAAACTGAAACAAAACCCAGATATGGATTCTAGGCTGCCTAGATTGCACTCATTTAAAGAAATCCTTTAAAAATTCAAAACTCCCAGCCTCCTCATTAACGAAATTTTTCTACGAAAATTAGCTAAAAATTATAGACCCTTAAACCATAAACTTAACTAAAACTACTGCCAAATCATCAGAAAAAGGGTCTATTTGAAATAATTTTTTGAAAACATTTGAGTAAAATGAAGGACAGTGACGGTCGGAGGTGAAACTTAAGGGTTTATAAAATCTTCTTGCGATATTTTCTTTACATAACGCATATTCGCGTCAGGTTCTTTGCCTAAATATTGCCAGTTTTGACGTTTAAAATCTCGACTTTGTCTTTATTTCTATCAATGCCTATAACGCTTTTGTGTTTTAACTTACATACCTAAATTTTGGTTGCCACTACCATGTTATTTTCCGATATATTAAATGATCCGAAAGAGAACACACGAATTTCCGGGAAAACCTGGGCCTATTTTCCTGGCGAATGAACTTATTCTTTTGAGCTGTCGGTGAGATCCATATATATATATATATATATATATATATATATATATATATATATATATATATATATATAAATGAAACGGACCCCAGATATGGGTTCTAGGGGGCCAGTTCACGTTCATTTGAAGAATTTTTTTCAGAATTCAGATGTCGCGACCTGTTAGTGATTTTTTTTACTAGATTGATTAATGAAGAGGCTGCAATGAACTGAAAATAGCTTCAGGAGATAGAAAATCATGATTGCGCTGACAAAGCGACATCCCCTTTATACTGTGACAATGATAAGACAAGTGTGTTGTGATTATTGCAAAGTCAGTAACACTCAAGAAGGAAGCTCACACGAAGTGAAGATCCAGTACATGTAAGGCTTGATATTAATGATGGTTATCAATCAAGGTGATTATATACGAGAAACAACCGACCAACCGACCAACCGTTCTATTTGAATAAATAAGTCACTTGAGATTTTACAGGTGCATGCATATTTATAGGAACATATTGCATACTTAATGAAAACATGAAAGAATTATGCTCCTCTCAGCATGAACTTATGTCGAGTATAATTTTGGGTGTCATTGTCGTCGAACCAGGTTGCACGATAAGATGTTTTGATGTGAACATAATTTAGCAAACAAAATGTAGTTATTATTTGAATGGTGCCTTCTTTCCGTTACGTTCACAGTTACAGTATTAAAAGTTTAGAGCCAATTAAATCAGATCAGCTAGCTATAATAGTAATAATAAAGAAATCTTACTATAGACAAAAACTGTGGACGCAGCAAATGCGTTATATTAGTAAATTTTCATAAAAATATTTTTAATGGCAAATATGTCCTCTTTTTAATAAAAGGCATCAATTTTGGTTAGCACTAAAACCATTATGGTAAAGCAGTGTACCATATTTCACCAAAATAACTTACTTTATTTAAAAAAGTCGAACAATCTTCCGAAAACACACTTTATATCTTCCCGAAAAAACTGGTCTGATTTTCCTGGCCCACGAACTACTTCAAATTATTTGAACACCTGCCAAGATATAATTATTTACAAATAGCACTTTGATACAAATTCAAAAAAAAGTATTACTTAAAAATTTGCATGCAATGTCTTTCACGAAAATTCAATTTTTCTGATTGACTTATAAGTAATCTAACACGAAAATTAGATTTTCCACCAAAATTTTATAAACATGTTTTTTCAAAATATCCTAAAAGATTTTTAACTTATTAAACTTCAAATCATAATGACCATCATTTCATAAACATTTTACAAACATGATTTCTACGGAAATACTGAACAAATTTCTACACAACTGACTGAATATTTTTTACGCAAATTTTAACACAAATTTTGCTGTAAGAAAACACATAAAATTTAAATTATATACCAAAGCTGTAATTTAAATAGAAAAAATAGTGCTGCAAATTCAATCATAACTTCTACAGAGCTGTGCTAATTTATTCTCGTCGGAAAGACATTCTCATGGACTGAATTTAAGGTTCATGATGATCGCAATGAAAATATTTTTATTTCTGTACCGATAAAATTTGAACCGTTGTGTTACTCGAGTTTTATTGAAAAAAATATCAATTTTCACCAAATCACCCCTTGTTTATCCCCTATTCCCTGTAGCGACCTTACCCAAAAACAAATCGAACTGTTCTACTGTTAACTTTTTTTTTGGCGAAATTGCCTATTGCTCTATTTTTTCGACGAGTAATACAAACAAAAAGCTCTCGGAATGCGTCATTTCCATGGAGCTCAGCTCTCTATTGGTACAAAAGCCTTTTTACAATTTGTGATATGTGTTTGTGCAATGTGGCAAAAACGTGAAAAGTTGCAAAACAATTGAAATAACTCAAAAACGATCAACGATATATTTTTTCCTCACAAACATGAATTATAAGTCAATGGAAAATGCAAAAATGCGATAACATAAAGGCTATTAAAAAAGGAAGATGCGTATCACCACCGATTTATGGGCCACGCCGTGATTATCAAAATAATGTTATAAGACGCAGCTTAAAACATCCTGTAATTACGGCATACAATTTTTGCTCGTATATATTACATAAACAAAAATATTGAGTTTTACCGTAGAAATTCGTCACTTTGTATATGTGTAGACAGACAAAAACTGAAACTTGCCCCGTATATGGGTCTTAGGGGTTCTAGTTCGCGCTCATTTAAAGAATCTTTTCAAAATTAATAAGTCTAAGAAAATTTGCTAAAATATAGACTATTAAACCATAAACTCTGTAGCTGAAACTAACGCCAAAGCATTAGAAAGAGGGTCCATTTGAAATGGATTTTCCGATAATATTTTAGTAAAATGAAGGACAATGATGGTTGAAGCAGAAACCTAAGTTTTGTAAAACGCACTAATCATGACATTTCTTCTACACAATCTGTATTTGTTTCAGATTATTTGTCTGAATCTTGCAAATTTGGCGTGTCAGATCGCGTCTTTGACGTTTTAAGAAGAAAAATCATAAAATCTACAAAATATTTTTTCTGCTACTTCTTGATGTTTGTGCGTCTAGAAAACTTAACCATTCTATGTAATATTCGATTGGTTTTGTTAACACAAAATATTTTGTTCCTGTGCTTTCCTTTGATCACCAGTGGCATCCAGAATTTTTGTCTTTAAATGCCTATAACTTTCTCCTTTTAAAGTTAAGATCTGAATTCCGGCGTGTAGGGTAAGTGTGATCGTAGAAACGTATATTCCTCATGTCGTTGTCATAACTTCGTTATTTTCGAAGAAACAAAAATTTTCCGAAAAAAAAACATCTCCCCCGAAAAACTAGTTCAATTTTCCTGGCTAACAAACTTATCCAAGCCACTTGCAAAAGGAAGGCAAGTACCAAATTTGTTCAAAATCGGCAGATTATTTTTTGAGTTATCGGTGTGATATATATATATATATATATATATATATATATATATATATATATATATATATATATATATATATATATAGAGAGAGAGAGAGAGGGTGGTGCATTGAAAACGAAACAGAGCCATTTGCGTCCAGAGAATTTTTTTTAAGAAACACGTCAATTTTAATATTGAGGGGAACATGGGTCGAGTGTTACATCATTTGAAATCTCTTTCATTTTTGAATTCAGCACACTAATTTTTTTGGAAGTTTTATCAACTCGTTTAAAAATTATGCACATTTAGAGTTGTAAGAAGGTATTTCATTCATTGTGATAAGAAATGCACTAATTAGTCAATTTTTCGTTAAAAAAAAAAACTAAAAAACAAAACCAAACGTTCAAAAATGTTTATTCAGTTAAGTAAGTGTTCAAATTGTTGTAAGACTAGATGCATTCTCGCAACAATTAGAACCGTAGACCGGTTTCGCTCTCATTAGAGCTCTTCAGTACGGCATACTAATTGCAGCAAAAATGCACCAAAAATAACACGGCTATCGTATAGCCAGTCTTAAAACACTAAGTGAGTAGCGAACGTGTCGCCACCTAGTTCGGAACCAAGTACTTGTTGTCACGCCCGCTCCAAATAATACAGAGTATTAAAAATAGAGACGGTATACAACTAACTAACAATTTAAAAAATTGTTAGCCCTGGCCCATTTCTAACCCAATATAGGGACAAAGTATGTAAGACTAGATGCATTCTCGCAAACAATTAGAACCGTAGACCGGTTTCGCTCTAAGCGAAACCGGTCTACGGTTCTAATTGTTGCGAGAATGCATCTAGTCTTACATACTTTGTCCCTATATTGGGTTAGAAATGGGCCAGGGCTAACAATTTTTTAAATTGTTAGTTAGTTGTATACCGTCTCTATTTTTAATACTCTGTATTATTTGGAGCGGGCGTGACAACAAGTACTTGGTTCCGAACTAGGTGGCGACACGTTCGCTACTCACTTAGTGTTCAAATTGTTGACCACCAGCTTCCATAGAAAAGTACAAATTTTGTTCAAAACGAGCCTTAACATTCTGGAGCATTTGTGGAGGTATTAGACGGCATTATTCAACAATGCGTCGTCGTAATTCATCCAGAGACTCTGGTTCTGTTGTGAAAATTCTACTCTTTAAATGGCCCTATAGAAAGAAGTCTAAAGGAGTTAAATCTGGTAGGGGGCCACTCAATAGCACCTCTACGCCCAATCCATTGCTCTGGAAACTCTCTGTTTAAAAACTCCCTAACACGCTGTGAAAAATGCGGAGGAGCTCCATCTTGTTGAAACACTAATTGATTTTCTTGATAGAGATCATCATTTTAAACAATGTCAATTAGTAGGGGGTAAACGATATCTTTTAGTAACTTCAAATACGTCACTCAAATTGTCATCAAGAAAAATTGGTCCGATTATACGGTCTCCAAAAATGCCAGTCCAGACATTCGATTACTGTAGAGTTTAATAAAAACGTACACTCGTCTGAAAAACAGATATTGAATAGAAAGTTCCCACTATCAGCTATTCGTGTAGTCATAACTTCACAAAACTCCAGCCGGCGATTAAAATAATCTTCATTCAGTTGTTCTACAAGATGAATTTTATACTGGTGAAATTTATGATAACTCCAAAATGTATTTTCTGTTAACATGTCTCTTCGGAAGTCGTTCATTAAACAAATTTGCGGTACGGTTGGCACAGTCATCGTTTTTGAAAAAAAAAGTAATTATTTCAACTCTTTCTTCTACAGAATACACCATTGTGAAATTAATTTTCGGTAGTACTATCAAGTATCAAACCGACCGATAAACTGAAATAATAAACCGCATTTCTCTCATTCCGATAAGAAGTGTTCTGATAGTCATTTTTTGTTTGTTTACAAACCAACAAAACATTAACTATCAGCACATTTCTTATCGGAATGAGTGAAATGCGTTTTCTCATCTTCAACTGTGAATAATTTTTAAACGAGTTCATAAAAGATTTCAAATTATGTAACACTCGACCCATGTTCCCTATTTAAAATGTAAGGGTTGTTATCATCACCCTCAGGGAGTTGATGTGACAAAGTTGAGTTTTATGTCAAAACATGTCCCCCTCAATATTAAAATTGACGTGTTTCAGCGTTTCTTAAAAAAATTATCTGGACGCAAATCGGTCTGTTTCGTTTTCTATGTGCCACCCTGTATATATATATATATATATATATATATATATATATATATATATATATATATATATATATATATATATATGTATATGTATATGTATATATATATAAACAAATATCACCCCATAAGTGAATTTTTCCTTTTACGAAAAATTCGCTAATACAAAATTCAGCATCGACCGCTGATCTTGCACTTTACAACATACCGACGGTTTCGTCTATTCCTACGAATGTTCGAGTAGATCCATCAATCAAGCAACGTTAAATCGTTTCCTAATACTCGAGCAGAATACAGGCGACTCAATTTCAAGAGTAAATTCAGTCTCTCATATTAGCAGATTATTTACAGACGAATACTGACTAGATGAAGTCGGAATATTCAGTACGCAAACAAGTAGAAAATTACACAGTCAAGTGCACTTAGCATTGGAAGTAAACACTGGCATCGATGTAGGTATAAGAGATAATGATGGTAGGGAAGTTGAGTATGATTTGCACAGCAAACACACATGTTGAATGTATAATTTAGCATCGTGTTCTGCTGGCCTGTCAGTTTACCTTATTATCGGCTGCTCTCACTACATGGGGTGCTGTCGATCACCTGATTGATGAGCTGCTCTTCAAATAACATATAAGCACGTTCATTAGAAGAATATGCCCTCACGTTTTTTATTAATGATCCTTCACTTACTTATACACCGCTTCACTATCTAATACACTTACACTTAGCCTTTTTTCTGGATATGAGTACCGGTCAATTTTATTTAGCGTTATTTTGTGAATTCCATACAATGTTTGATTGACTATACATACCAATGTTTTAAGCTTCTAAAACATGCGTCTACGCGGAATATATGAGGCATAACCTCAATGGTTACCCGTTTAATTTGTGTGTGTGTGTGTTTTGTTTCTTTAACGTCGGTCTATTTCCGCGACTATGGCCAATCACCGACGTCAGGAAGCAGTTTCACCTCACTATCCTAGAAATGTTGCCGAACTCGTGCCTTTATGTATGGAGAGTATGGATATTTAACGTGCCCAACATCGCATGGACAAGGGACCGACGGTTTTACGCCCCCTCCGAAGGACGGAACGTGCAGACATTCAACTTGCTCAAATACAATGCCAGAACCTCGGTTGATGTTAATGTTATTTGTACTGAAAATGTGAAAAGAGTACCCTGGGATCGAACCCAGTACCCTTCGGTTCAGAAGCACACGTTCTTACCCCTGAACCACCGAGGTTCTAGTGTTTAATTTTTAATCCGTTTACTGTACTTTACAGATTTTTAAATACCATAGGCTAAACAATCACACTTTTTACTTGAATATGTTTTCACCTGGTCCTTATGTAAACAAAGTTTGGACACTTGAAAGCATTTAAAGTTTAAAATGGATAAGCTCTATTAGGCAATGGACCCTTATTACGTAGTTAAGTAAAATACGTTTGTTCTAATTTACTTAATAGTTACTGGTGAATTTTCTAAATGACAATTCACTTATCAGTACTCATCAAAGGTTCCAATCTTCACTTAGTACAATTTACTAATACATATATCCCAATGGTGGAGCTCTCGAAAAATTAGTTTAAATAATCATGAGTTTGAACGCCTAGAGACCGTATATGGTGCGAGTTGAACCTATAGGGTTAGGTGAGGTAATTGTACAACCCGGGTAACTGTAAACAGTGAATTCTTAAAATCTAGTAACATTATAATTATGGGTTGGCGGTAAGATTTTGGTTGGTAGTTGTGTCAATATGTATCCGCAAGTTATTTAGCGCCATTATGTTTGTCAGTAAGGTCAGTTTTGACAGTTTGGTAAAGGTGTTATAAAAATATTGTTTCCTTTTGAAAATCTTTTGTAAAAACTTGTGAAATCATCACTTTGAGGTAAGCCAACGAACTTAACTAATAATTCTAGTAATAATAACATCCTATTTTATATAAGCATTCATAATAGCATTAATACTTGTAAGTAAGTTTGCTGAGAAGAGTGTGTATACATTTCCCCCTGGTGAAAAATGAAAAGGGGTAAATGTAAACGGCAACTTGGGGTAATTGTAAGCATAGGTTTTCACAAATTAAAATGAGAATAAAAAGAGGCCTCTGATAGATACAATTAAATTGCACAATGTAAGACTATATTTTGGAAAAAGAACCGGATAAACTTCAAACACTTCAAATAACTTCAAACGTATGGATATGATAGAGCTGTTAGTTTCACTTTTGTCTTTGTTAATTTAGCTATGTCAGGGAAGTATGTGAAGAAAACTAGTGGGCCTAATTATACAACAGATGACTTGTTATGGGCTGCACAGGACATAGTTAATCCAAGTCATACTCATAATGAAGTAGAGGAAATGTTTATTGTACCAAAGACTGTAGTTTTTAATCGTATAAAAGGGTGCTTGAATCCAATAGCTAAAGTAGGAGCAGGTCGCTCTACATCGTTATCTAGAAGCTGAAGATGAACTGTAAAACTGTATTAAGGCCAAAGCGAATGGGCTATCCGTACGATAAAGAAGAAATTAAAGTTATTGTTGCCGAGTACGTAAAATGCAATAGTCTATTAACCCCTTTCAAAGTAGGAATACCTGGAAACGACTGGTACTATGTGTTTATGAAGAGGCATTCAACTCTATCTTTCAAGAAACCTGAACTATTGCAGGAGGCTAGAAGGGATGCTAGAGACCCTGAAGTAATCTACGAGTTTTATCAGGAACTAGAAGCCCTTATTAAAAACAACAACTTAGAAGATAAACTACAATTGATATTCAACACAGATTAAAGTGGATTCTGTACAGACCCAAAGCGACTAAAAGCTGTTGGAGAAAAGTGAAAAGGTATATTGTTTACACATAGTTTTATAGAAGAATAAGTATTTATATTGCCTCTTTTTTTTTAGGTTTAGTTCCCATTACCGGTGGTTCAGGCGGGAGTATATTACAATTTTGGCAACAATTTAAGCGAATGGTTCGTGCCTGCCGCCTTTTATCGTCGTCAGATAAACCTCCACTGATGCCTATCCTGAAACTCTTTATACAAATTTCTCTAACGGATGGATGGACGAATCTCAGTTTTTTGAGTGGTTCATTTATGGTTTTGTCCCTTACGCTGACATAATTTACAATAGCGTCCAGCCCTTCTTAGGTTTGACGGTCATAACAGTCACATTAGTTACCGAATGTTGAAGAGTGCATTGGATAATAATATTCATCTAGTAAAGTTTCCCAGACATTTAACAAACAAAATCCAGCCCCTAGACAAGTGCGTGTTTGGGCCTGTCGAAACTCACTGGAAAAAGAAATTGATATCTTTTTCGAAGAAACAATTTGAAAGAAAAGACCCCGGGCGTCTTTCAAAGCACAAATTCATTGAACTATTGGGAGGTGTATAGACAGAGTCTATGAAACCTGAGAATATTATTAAGGGTTTTAGCTCAACAGAGACGTTTCCCGTAAATTCTGCAAAATTTCCTGAATCTGATTTCAACTCTGTTGCCTTACAAAGATACAAATCAGAATTAAGCCAACAAAAAGAAGCACCGCAAAACGTTTTACCTACTGAAACTAATGGTAACCCAGTTGGTAATAGAGTTATTTTGATGAAAATTCAATGTATGTCATTAAAATAAAAACGTATTTTCCAGTAAAAACATTTTTCTGAAGATTTACTACCATAACTCACTTTCTGCGTCAAGGCTTTTTTTGTATAAAAATTTACAAAAGCTCTATCTTACGAACACTGTTATTACCCTCAGTTTTTGATTCTATAATTAAACACCTCTGAATTATTTTATTACGAATTACACCTATTTTTTCTATCTGCTATTTTTAAAGCTTAAAATATGACAGCTAATAACGCTGAGCTTCATACTAATTTAGAACCAAGACAGAAGGCAACAGACAACATATGTTCACCCTAAATTTGTAATGACGTGTTAATCCGCAAAACGCCTCAAACTAACCGAAAAATCACGACCCCTCTTTCAAATTATAGAAACACAGAATAATATATAACATCCTGTATCCACACACCCAAACATAAGCTTCCACTCTTCTCTCTAGATGTAGTGTCTTAAGCCGTTTCGGAAATCCTTAAACCTCATAAAAGTGAACATATATTTCAGAGATAACTAAAAACAGAATCAAGCACGGTGCCTAAGGGCGACTGGAATCACAGTTGTTTCTGATAGCGGAAATCGTTTGTCACCGTACCGATCTTGCCAAATGTTTGCGACGCTTGTTTCAACTAAGTTGTTTACATGCTTTTAAGTGTTAAAGGGCATGTCTAATGGAATGTCGCATATTTGCGTGTGTCTTCTAGAAATGTATGGTATTATTACGCGTCCCTAAGTGCTCCCGAATTCTCCAAATTAGACGCTCATAACAGGCAATCTTCATTCTCCTTTTTTAGGTAAAAAAAGATTTCTTGTCTCAACTATTCATTATGTAAATTTAAGGTCTTTTGGTTAGGTAGAAGAATATACAGTATGTCCCATTCAATGATAATAACAACTATAATAATAACTAAGTGGAGATTCTAACATATGATGAGCACTGATAAGCAAATTTAGAGAACCAAAATCACCATAAGACATTTTAAAAAACGTGACGATCGTTCCACTAACCAAGTAAGCGTCGTCAGATGATGAATAATTCTAAATATCTTATATACACAACTCTATTAGTGAATTTTCGTAGAAAAAATTCACTAATGGGGACATCCCAACTTTTAAATTTTGAAAAAATTTTTGCAAATTAGCGCGAACGACGAACTCTAGAACCCATATCCGGGGTCAGTTTAAATTTTTATATGTTTATATATATATATATATATATATATATATATATATATATATATATATATATCACACCGATGAACTCAAAAAATAATGGGCTGATTTTGATGAAATTTGGCACGTACCATCCTTTTGTAAATAGCGTGGATAAGTTTGTTACTTAAGAAAATTGGACGAGGTTTTCCGGGAAAATTTTGAGTTTTCATTCTAAAAAAAATTATATCTCCGGAATTAACAAAGTAAGGGTAACCAACCCGTACACGCGTTTACATCATTATAGGTAAGCCACCTACCAAAATTTAGCTCTGTATGTTAAAGGACAAAAAATTACAGGCATTTAAAGAAAAATAAATTTTCGTTTTCCTCAAAACGTCAAAGTCGCGATTTAAAACGTCAGAATTGGTAATATTTAGACATTGAACCTGAAACTAATATGAACTATGGAAAGAAAATGTCTCAAGAAGAATGTTTTACAAAGCCTGAACTCTTGGTTTCAATCGTCATTGTCCTTCATTTTACTAAAATATTCCCATAAAATTCATTTCAAATAGACCCTTTCTCTAATGCTTTGTCAGTAGTGTTGGCTATAGAGTTTAGCATTTAATGGTATATCATTTTCGTCGAGTTTTCGTAACAAATTATTAAAGCTCAATATATCCGTTATTATGCAAGTTAAGAAATAAAAATGTATACATTAATTATAGGGTGTCTTGAGATACATCTTAAAAATATTTCCACAATTACAGGCTGGCCCATAAGTCGTTAGTGATTCAAATTTTCTTTTTTTTTTAATCGAACACGCCCTATGTTATTACATTTTTGCATTTTTCATCAAAATATAATACACCTTTGTAAGAAAAGAAATTCGGGACGCAGAAAGTGCGTTATGGTAGCAAATTTTCATTAAATGATTCAAATTTGAATAGGTCAATTTGCTATTAACCCATATAAGGTTGACCAGCAAACCAGTTTTTTGTGGAACAATTTAAGTTTACTTCCGGAAATTTTTGTATATTTTCAAACAATAAAGTTATTTTGAAGAAACATGGCACATTGTTTCTACTATATATATTATACTGGTAACCAAATTTGATGCCTGTTTCCTTAAAAAAAACATATTTGCTAATAAAAACATTTTTATGAAAATTGACTACCATAACGCACTTGCTGCGTACAGATTATATTTTTCTGCAGGTATTCGGTCACTAACGATTTAGGTAGGTTCAATTAACATATTTAGTTTGGCGGAAATATGTGTATTCTTTCATTATCCTTCGACCGGTCCTCTGTCCGTATTTATTTTACAAAGTAATCTATCAGGACACTGACCATGGGTGGCGGATCGAGATTCATATAGTTCATGATTTGCGAAGGAATTTTCTTTTTGTCTCTGGGTCTGTATGTGCGTCTGTTTGTGGTCACGGTAACTTTAGAACGAATTGAGGTTTCGCCTTCGTATTCAGTACACCGTTAGCATCCGAAAAACTAACGTTCGGATTATTTTCGGGTAAAATTGCTCCAGGGGGTAGGGAATCAATGGGGAGTGATTTGGGAAAAATTGGGATTTTTTAGTTACCACTCAAGTAATATAACGCATTAGGGTTTGTTTATAAGAAAACTTTCAATTTTATAAAACATCTGGCAGGCTGTACTGAAATTAAATTAGCGGTTGAAATATCGGTGAGAGAAAGTAAAAAAATATGTTTTGTTAAAACGGGGTAAAAATCTTAAAAGATTCAAAAAACTTGATTCTGGAACGATTTTTTTTGTCTGTCGATCAGTCGGTCTGTCGGCCTGTATGGATGTGTGTTAGTAGGTGAAATAACTTTCTAACTGATTGAGATATCATCTTCAAATTTGGTACACAGTGAGCAACCACAAACTAACGGTTGGGATTGTTTTTAGGTAAAATCACTGCAGGGGGTAGGGGATGAATGGGTGGTAATTTGGTGAAAATTTATAGTTTTTGGTTAAAACTCGAGTAATATGACGTGTTAGGGCTTGTTTATTAGAAAACTTTAAATTTCATCAAACATGTGGTATTCTGTGCTGAAATTAAATTTGGGGTTGAATGTGTGGAGGTGGAAAATAGGTGTGAGAAATTTCAACTTTTTTTTGCTAAAACGACGTAAAAAGTCTCAAAACTTATAAATAACTTGATTCGGGAACAGACATTTTTTTGTCTGTTGGTCTGTCGGCCTGTACGCATGTCTGTTAGTACGTGTAATAACTTTTGAACGAATTGAGATATCATCTTCAAATTTGGTATCCAATTAACACCCAACAAGGTGATCGCTTCAGGAAATAGGGGATAGAAGAGTGGCGATTTGGTGAAAATTAAAAATCTTTTTTGCTAAAACTCGGCTAATATAACGTTTCAGAAATTTATGAGTAGAGCAATATGAATATTTTCGTTGTAGTAACTCATGGACCCTTAATTAGTTTCATGAAATGTCTGTCTATGGAGAGTAGATTATCACAGCTATGTGCAAGTTATGATTTAATTTGTAGCATTATTTACTATTATTAGATTTAGCAATACATATACTTTAGAAGGCGTTTCGCTGCGTGGTTGTTGAATAGTCTGCACGTTCCGCCCTTCGGAGGGGGCGTAAAGCCGTCGGTCCCGTGTCCATGCGATGTTGGGCACGTTAAAGTTTCCTACCCTCCTTACAGAAAGGCTGGGGTTCGGCAAAATTTCCAGGATAGTGAGGTGAAACTGCTCCCTGGCGTCGGTGATTGGCCATAGTTGCGTAAATAGGCCGACGTTAAAGAAACAAAACACACACACACATGTAAATTTTAGAGCAAATTAATTTAGCAAACGTAAAACAATGTAGTTGAAATGTCATATTGAGCATAATCGTATCTGTGACGTGCGTTATACTGCCGCACAACTTGGGGAATGTCCATAAACTACGTTGTTCCTTTTAATCTCTTTTGAGGATATGCCACCTAAAATACGAAATAATTAATGATCCGAATAACTATTTACAGTATTATATGTTTACCTATCATACGGACGAAATCTTGTGTGGCAAGCCCAGTGTGCTCCAGAAGTTAACATATCCAAAAAATCTGCATGTTGAGGTGTCGTACACTTTGGCAGAACTTATCGCCATCTCATCAATGATTAAAAAGTCTGGACGCAGCAAGTGCGTTATGGAAGTGAATTTTCATAAAAATGTTTTAATAGCAAATGCTAGCAGGCATCAATCTGATTACTGGATAGCCTATGTAGTAGAAACAATGTACTATACCCTTTCAAAATTACTTATTGTTTGAAAATGTACAAACATTTTCCGAAAATAAACTTAAATGTTGGTTTCCTAGCCAACAACCCTTAGGTTAATAGCAAATTGAGTTATTAAAATTTGGAGGATTTTATGAAAATTCGCTACCAAAATGCACTTACTGCGTCCAGATTTTTGCTTAAAAACATGCATCATATTTCGATAAAAAATGCAAAAGTGCATTAACGAATTTGTTCTACGAAAATTGGCTAAAAATTATAGACCGCTAAACTATAATCTTCACTAAACCTACAGTGAAAGCATCACAGAAAGGGTCTATTTGAAATGAATTTTCTGTAAACATTTTAGTAAAATGAAGGACAGCGACGGTTAAAGTTGAAACTTAAGGGTTCGCAGAACGCTCTTTTTGCAACATTTTCTTTTCACAGTCCGTATTTGTTTCACGTTCTTTGACTAAACATTGCCATTTTGACGTTTCAAATTGTGACTTTGACGTTTTGAGGATTACTCCAAAATTATTATTTTTAACTGCCCATAACTTTTTATCTTTAAGCCTAAAGACCTAATTTTCGGTACATGGTTCACTATTTATAATACAAACACGCATACCAAATTTGGTTGGCCTTGCTTTGTTATTTCCGGAGATATACATTTTTTTAGAAAGAAAACGCAAAATTTTCCGGAAAAACCTGGGCCGATTTTTCTGGCGAACGAACTTAATTCACCAAATTTGATTAAGATCGGCCCAACTTCTAAATGTTCTATTTATTTATATATATATATATATATATATATATATATATATATATATATATATATATATATATATATATATATATATATATATATATATATATATATATATAATTAGAACATTTAGAAGTTTTAAAATACGCATTCTCCAACATAAAAGAAGCTTTGAACATAATAAATTGCATTGAGTCATTTATTAAATAAGAATCCAGTTCAAAAAGATACAACAGGTAATAAATTAAATTTGTTCGAAACGGTAGAAATTAACCAACAAAAAATACAAGAAATTTACTAAACGCTCAAATTGGCCAAACTAACAATAGCCCATTATTAAACAGATTTGTATGAAATAATAATTACGCGAGAAGAGTTTACAAATCCGACTATGTCATCAAAGCCCCAATAAAATCAGGTAGATCCAAGATTTTTTTCATTTTAATATATTACTTTCATTTTGTATTTGATAAAGCTGAGAACGTCAGCGACAGTTGTACATACACTAAGATAGTGTAAATCAATTTGTTTATTTATCTATATTCTTAGTTTTATATTTGATAGCGGACTCAAAATTTGTCTTTGACGTTTCGCCTTCTATCTCAGAATTCTCAGACGTTCGCTCTGAATTTTTAAAACGTCAAAAATATTTCTATCATGGATGACGTTCGCCTTCTTTGGGACATCATCAACTTTCTTATTTCTTATAAGCGTTGTGTTGGATTTTGACAAGTGGACTGATGCCTAGATACCTACCTATATAACCATAACCATATATTTCGTAAGTATGGTTTCGGTTACTTCTAATGCCATTTCAGATGCATTTTTATGAAAAATTTTAATGAAATAAGTGGGTGTAACAGTTGAAACATAAATTTATGGCCTCGTTAAATACATTTTATGCGATATATTCCACTCTTAAGGCCCATGAAAAGATAATCTTTGTTTAAAAAATCCACCAATTCTGGCGTTTAAAACCTTCCGTTTGATATTTTCAGAAGAAAAATTATAACATATTAAAATTATTTTTTATCGTATGTCTTGGCTTTTTAGCGAGAAGAACACTATTTGTCTGTAATATCCTGGAAGGAATACCCAGCCTAATTAACAATCAGAGGCTGCAGTCATCCAGTTTTCAGAGGGTTAAGTAACTGCAAACGTTCACTGGTAAATATATTTTGTATTTACCCTTGTGCAGCAAGCTCGCGTCGGAGACGAGACCGTGTACGCTGGTCCATCGGCCGGTGGGAGGAGGGGGACATCCGCTGCCGTCAAACTGGTAGCATGTCTCATACATGCAGATGGAATTGCAGTAATTCGATCGCCGTTTGGAGATGCAGCACCTGAGCAACCCAGAGCTCCGCGGTCCTAATTGTCGTACGTTGATAATGTTCTTATTAGGTACTGAGATTGGATCAAGGTAGAGTTCTGCCGAACGGGAGCGTAAGTAAAGCGCCAGGTGCATCTGGTAGCGGAGTAGCAGCCGTGATATTAGCCAAGTCGCTTTGTTTTATTTTATTAGGCCCAGGTATCCAACGTATGTCGGCGTTTATGGGCAGGCCTGGAGAACTAAAGAATTCCATAGTTTTTCCTCGGGATCGCAAGGGTAAGTGGGAGGAGCTGTGTGTGCGGGCCGTTGTGGTGATTGCATCATTAGCCCCAGCTAAAAACAGCCCTCCGTGTAGCCGCCTCTGCGTTCCTGGCAAGGGGTCAGAACGAGGGTATCTGCAGCCAGACGGCACCTAGTTTCCTGGTATGTCCGGCTGCCGTTAGGAGAAGCTTCCTTTAATTGATTTTCCTTCCACCTTGCACCGCGTATCGAAACCCCGGCCGTTGAAAGGGTTGTTGCGTGACCCAACCTACGTGTAATCCGCCAATATCTTTGCTAAAGTCACATGACCGCCTCTGCCTCTGGTCCCCTATAACTGCTTTGTACATAATTTTGGGTAAAAGAAATCCTCTTTGTTTTCTTTTGTTAATAGTTTTTGAATAGGTCTTCTTTTAATTTAGTCAGAATTTCATTCAATCACTCTCGAATATCCACCCAACAGAGCTTTAACAATTAATCTATGATAAACTTAGGAGAGACACTGTCTCCACTGGAGCCTATCCTGGGCTTGAGTAGCCGTCGACAGATACTTAGAAAGGGGGTTAGAATCCTGAGAGATCCGGCAGACTCTAAAGAAAAACCTCTATCAGTGCTGGCGCTCGAGTATGATCCTGCAGGAAAGCCGTGCCCCTAAAGCTATTCCATAAATTCCCCACACCAGGAAAGAATAGTATAACCCCCCCAGCTACCACGAGGGGCCGTTATAATATATATATATATATATATATATATATATATATATATATATATATATATATATATATATATATATATATATATATATAGACTGTGTCCCAAACTGGATGGGAATGTATTGCTATCTCCGTTATTATTAAAGATATTGAGACGGTTGAATTAGTAATGTTTTGTAGAATTCCATGCTCGTTACAAATATGACTTGGACTGGCAGGGCAAAATACAAGTCATATTTATTAAATTGCCGAGCTTTCGGAATGATTTATTCCATTATTAATGCTATCACATAGAAGGAGAAAAATGTTTACAATTTACATAGAAAACGTACAAAGGTTTTCAATCCTAATATATAAAACGAGTTTTATGAATAAATTTTGCGAAAATTAGTTAGCCAATAATTTTTTCATGTTGTTAGTTTTTTTTTTTAAGTAAAACTCGCTTTGTATGTGAGTATGTAACAGTTTTGTATGCTTACTATGTAAATTGTAAAAAAAAATTCTTATAATGAAATAAATCATTCTGAAAGCTCGGCAAGTCCAAATGCAGTGTGTTTTTCATAAAGTTGCCTTAAGTGGCCTCTAGGCATGACGAATTGTGATCCAGTCCATCCTTATTTGAGATGAGAAATTTTATAAAAATACATGAAAAAGTTTTACAAGCAAAGGGAAAAATTACCAAATAAAAAAACTATAAAAAATAATAATCTGAAAAATAAATTTACTACTAATTACTACTTCCTACCTAATTACAAAATAATAACACAACACATAAAAGACTATAGATAAAAATTTATAAAATAAAACAAATCACAAAAATTATTGATAATAAATAATCAAATAAAATCATGTAAAAATAATTTACCTACATTTACGTACCTTAGCTTAATAATTTTAAGTGGTTTTAACCCACTCTTTATTGGTTTCTATAATCTAGTATGGTTTTCTACTTTGAGATGTCATTATCTCAAGGTCACTAGCTACGACTGAACTACGTTAATGGCTTGGAGCCTCTGCCTAAACAGATAAACAGACAGACAAAGCTCGGCAATTTAATAAATAGTTTTTATTTTGTAACTGACGGCAATCTCACAACTTTATATATATATATATATATATATATATATATATATATATATATATATATATATATATATATATATATATATATATATATATATATATATATATATATTATATACAAAAACATATAAAAATCGAAACTAACCCGTAATATGAGTTCGTCGGCCTGGTTCGCGTTCGCTTAAAGAATTTTTTTCAAAATTTCAGTCGCGATCTCCTCATTACTGACTTTTTTTCACTAAAGGAAGAATATAATTTTTTTCAAAATTTTTGAACAAATATTCCCCAAAGAAAAGCTTAAGGCATTTTCAAGATACCATTACACAAGTACACGCATGTACTCGCGCACACACCCTAGAATTAGAGCTTTGATATTTTTGAGTTAGGAACCTCGGTAACCTAATTTCAAACTCAAGATTGTATATATGCGACGACATGAGAAAAATCCAATATATCTTCTTGATTTCTCAAATAGGTATACTTAGTGATAGAATTAATACAGTATTTGTGAGTAATCATTGTAGACAGTTAAGTTTTTGAGTACAACAAGATTATTATTATTTATTTATTTTCATTAAATAATGCTATATTCTTTGTTTCCAAAGGCGATACTCTTAGATATTTAGTTTAAGGAAAACTGTAAAATGTGTCTAACATTTGCTAGTTACCGATGCTTTTATATATGTACATTAACAAGAGATGGGTAAAAGCATCATTTAATTTCCCACAATCCCCATTAGAAAGCAAGTTCGGCTGGGTGAACAATTCCAAGCGATACCTACATTATACAGTTATCCTAGCTTACCGGGGTAATAGCACCACTAATATACACGTATAGGTTAACAAACCCCTCATAAATGGTGGAAATCTCCAAGCTTAATGCCCAGTTTTCCCCAGTGATGTTGTAATGCTTAATCTAGTACGTACTTACCTGACGTGGGGTTACTTTTGCTACTAGACATGTTTATCTAATTTCTTAAGGGTCTGTGAATAAAATAGTATTGAACCTTTAATTACTGCCTAATGGACACACCAATCTAACTGACATATTTGAATGTGGTCGTCTGTATAGAGGTGGTCGCCTCTATAGAGGTGGTCTAAATGTGTCACACGCACAATACGCAGGAGTTGACGCCTGGCATCATAAAGGTAATATTTAGCCAAACTCACCTTAGTCAACGTGTCAAAACTAAAACAGATACAGGGTGTAAAACTAAAAAAATGCGTTTTGATATCCCTGATATCTAGAAAAATATTTGAAATATTTTTATGGGAAAATGATACAAATAAGTTTTTCATAATAACTAAAAATAATTCGTCCTAAATTTCAGCTCCAGTGGAAAAAGGGCGCTGTTCGCCATACACTTCAAGTACCGACAATAAACTTTTAGTGAATTTTCTTTTTAAAAAATCACTAATGCGAGATATATATATATATATATATATATATATATATATATATATATATATATATATATATATACAGGGTCACTGATGAGACGTATAGCTCTCTTCTGAATGGAGTCCAGGATAGCGAGTGTAGAAGCGTCAGCGACTCCCCAGATGTGGGAGCAATATTCGAGGGTTGGCCTTATTTGTGAAGTATCTAAGATATAGAGATTAGCTGGTGAAAAGTATTTGCGAGCCCGGAAGAGGAAACCTAATTTCTTAGCAGCTGCTTCTGCAATTGATGTGGCATGTTGGTGCCAATTGAGATTTCGATCCACAGAAATGCCAGCAAGTGAAAAGGACTCATTATTTTGAATAACTTGGTTGTTCATTGTGATGGGTCTAGGGCTGGTGTATCTCTTATGAGATAGCGAGCAAGACTGAGATTTGGTGGAGTTGAATTGTACAAGATTTCTACTTCTAATATTTTTCGGAGATCCACAAAGACAGAACCCTCCATGAGTCTGCGATCATATATATATATATATATATATATATATATATATATATATATATATATATATATATATATATATATATATATATATATATCACACCGACAACTCAAGAAATAAAGGGCCGAATTTTATGAAATTTGGCGTGTACCTTCCTTTTGCAAGTGGATTTGATAAGTTCGTTAGCCAGGAAAATTGAACCAGTTTTCCCGGAAAATGTTGGATTTTCTTATGGAAAATTTTTATATCTCCGGAAGCAACAAAGCTATAGCAACCAAATTTGTTACACGGGTTTATATCATAAAAAAACATGCACCAGAATTTGGACCTCTACGTAAAGAGAAAAAAAAGGTATAAGCTTTTAAAGAAAATATAGTTTTTGGTCTTAAATCGGCCCATTATTTTTTGACTAATCAGTGTAATATATATATATATATATATATATATATATATATATATATATATATATATATATATATATATATATATATATATATATATATAAATATATAAAAATTGAAACTGACCCCGGATATGAGTTTTAAGTTCACGCTCTTTTGAAAGAATGTTCGCAAAACTGAAAAGTCGGGATCTCCCCAATAGTGGTTCTTTTTTCAGAAAATGCACTAAAAACCATATAAACCATTCACCAACATTTTTATCTCTGCGTAAAAAAAAAAGTTCTAAGTTTTAAAGAAAATATAGTTTTTCTTCTTAAAGGGTCAAAGTCGCGATTTTAAATGTCTAGATTATCATGTCCTAGACAAAGAACCAGAACTGAATACGGCTGCATAGCAAAAATGTTGTAAAAAAATATAAGTCAGAAATGTTTCTTCATCAAATGCCTATAATTTTTTTTGCTTTAGCTCAGAGGTTTAAATTTTGGTGTATAGTTTAGTTTTTACAATGTAAACTTGCTTGCCAGATCTAGTTGCCTTAGATTTGTTATTTCCAGGAATATGAATATGGATAGTGTACTAAAGATAACCTAAAATTGGCCCGGAAAATGAGTCTGATTGTTATGGCTAACGAACTCATCCGATCTACTTACAAGGAGAAGTTACTACCAGACTTTATAAAAATCGTCCTAATATTTTTTGAGTTATTGGTGTGATATATATATATATATATATATATATATATATATATATATATATATATATATATATATATATATATATATACATATATATATATATATATATATATATATATATATATATATATATATATATATATATATATATTATACATGTGTGTGTGTGTGTGTGTGTGTGTGTGTGTGTGTGTGTGTAAACTGAATCTGACCCCGGATATGTGTTCTAAGGTGCCTAGTTCGTGTTCACCAATTTAGTGAATTTTTTAAAGAAAGTTCACTAAAAGTTGGAAAAAGCAAATCATTCTGGAAGTTTAGATAATAATTTTTGGAATGATGCTGCCAAAATCGCATTTCAGCAAAAAACATGTTTTTGATTTTATTGTGATATCGGCAATGTATAATTATTATAGGTAAATAAATACTAATAATAGTAGAAAATATTTTTTCTGTAATTTCGGTCTATTTTTGCGACTATGGCCAATCACCAACGCCAGTGAGCAATTTCACCTAACTATCCTGGACATGTTGCCAAACCCATGCGTTTCTGCAAGAAGGGCAGTGATCTTTAACGTGCCCAACATCGCATGGACACGGGAACAACGTCCTTACTCCCCCTTCGAAAGGCGGAATGTGCAGACATTCAACTTTCTCAAATACAATGCCACAATTTCGGTTGATGTTAATGTTACAATTAGTACTGAGCAAGTGAAAGGAGAACCGTGGGATCAAACCCAGTACCCTTCAGTTCAGAGGAGCACGTTCTTATCATTGAACCACCGAGGCTCTAATAGTACACAATAGGATTAAATCTTTCATTTATATTTATAGATTTTGTAAAAAGTGTTGATCAGTTCTATGAAGACTCACTACCGTAGCGCACTTCAAAATTTTTTGCTTTTGGACTGGTGTGGATTTGTCTAAATCCTAATATTTTTCACCAAGCCTTTACTGCTGAATTAGTGTGATTTTCTTAAAATGAAAACTCGTGACAAATCCATTTATTCTTTATGTATATTGTCTACTGACATACGTAACCCAAGCAAATATATAATATATATTTCCACCACTCTTCTTTTGTTTTTAGGAGCTAGAGAACAAACACCACTTCGCAATGTTTGGAGAACGGTGACCCTGCAAGCATTAAGTTTATGGCGCTGTAAGGTACATTATATACGCGGGGTTATTCCACACATGTCGTCTCTAATATTTACTAACCAATCCTCTTCTATATCCGAACCCCAACAACAAAAACGTCGCTTTTATATCTTACCGAGATAAGGTATCACGTGGATGACCATAGTCGTCAGACCTAAAACAGCATAACATGCAGGGGTGATGCCGGTTATAAAAAGCCGCGAAAAGAAAGACATTTTGACCCTCGAAAGGGAACATAGCCACTTGCATCCTGCGGTTCAATTTGACGCAGTTAACCTTTCTGGGGGATACGAAAGTGAACTTTATATTATCTGCACTATAAGGGCGGTAAATTCTAATCTAATGATCCCTTGAAGGAATCTGCTTTCCAAGGACATATTGAGTTTGATTTATGAATACATAACGACATGTGCTTTCAATGCTGAAATGTGTGTACCTGATACCAATATTACGTTATGAGATTTTAGCAACGATATTGATGTCTTATTTCCTTTCTCTCCTTTGGGCAGGAGGGTTCAAAAATGTCTAGCCGCAAATATTTTTATGGAAAGCTAAAATATGTGTTGTATTTTATGTTATTCGGACCCCAATCGTATTTCCTTCGATGCAGAAATATGTATGGGAAATTAAAAGAAACAATGTGATTTACGTTCGATAAAATTTTATTTCAGTAGTAATAATTAATATACAAGTAAACAAATAATTAACAAAAAATTCAGAGGATTTTGCTACTCAAAAATTGGTTCCACAAGTTTCTATAGTATTTTCTTAACTCAAAAATAAAATAAAATAAAAAATCAGCACAGGATTTCCGGGAAAATTTTGAGTTTTCTTCTGGGCATTTTTTCTATTTTAGAAAGTAACAAAGCTATAGCAACCAAATTTGGTATGTGGGTTTATGTTATAAAAAGCCTGGACGCAGCAAGTGCGTTATGATAGTGAATTTTCATAAAAATCTTTTAAATAGCAAATATGTGTTTTAGTGAATTTAGTGTATGTATGTATGTATGTATCACACCGCTAACTCAAAAAATATTGGACCGATTTTGATAAATTGGCATGTACCTTCCTTTTGTAAATGGCTTGGATAAGTTCGTTAGTCAGGAAAATCGGACGAGGCTTTCCAGGAAAATGTTGAGTTTTCATTCGAAAAAAATTTTTATGTCAAAAAATAAAGAAGCTATGACAACCAAAGTTTGTAGGTAGGTTTACGATATAAAACGAAAACTGTACACCAAAATTCAGATTTCTATGTTACAAGAAAAAAAAGTTATAAGAAAATATTTTGTGCCAGATCATTTCTATGAAAATTCACTACCATAATGCACTTGCTGCGTCCAGGCGTTTTTTTACCAGTATAACATATATAGTAAAAATAATGTACCAAATTTCATCAAAATAACTTTATTGTTCGAAAAAGTACACAAATTTTTCGAAAATATACTTAAAATGTCCCGAAAAAACTTGTTTCCTGGCCAACGCACCTTATAGGTTAATAGCAAATTGAGCTATTCAAATTTGAGGCATTCAATAAAAACTCACTACCATAACGCACTTGCTGAGTCGCGAATTTATTTTCTTACAAACATCCATTATAATTTCGTGGTCGAAATTCCATACATTTAAGGTCAGCTCAGAACTGACACTGATAGGGGGAATCCGTCTGTCTAATTAAAATAAATCATTGTTTAATCTATTTCAACTGAGCAGATTTTCCTGGTTAACGAACTGATCCAAGCCACTTGCAAAAGGAAGGTCCTGTCCACATTTTTTCAAAATCGGCCCGTACTATTTTTTGAGTTATCGGTGTAATATATATATATATATATATATATATATATATATATATATATATATATATATATATATATATATATATATATATATATATATATATATATAAACATATAAAAATTAAAACCGACCCCGGATATGTGTTCTGGGGGGCCTAATTAGTGCTAATTTGAAGGAATTTTTTCAAAATTCAAAAGTTGAGATCTCCTCATTAGTGAATTTTTTTTAAAGAAAATTCACTAAAAGTGAACTATATGCCAACATTCAGATCTCTGTCACAAGACAAAAAGTCATAAGCATTTAATAAAAAAATATTTGATGACAAATTATTTCTATGAAAATTCACTACCATAACTCACTTGCTGCGTCCAGACTTTTTTTGCTTCGGCGATTCAAGCGGTTTTACCCTTGTTTGTTTAGATTTTAAAATAATTAATCTTGCTGCTGCGCATTGATGCAGTAATGAACATGATCCACAAGAACCAATTTTTTGTTTGTTGTGCAAGTCAAAAAGACATTTAACGGTAAATGTCCAGAGCAGCGGTATACGTGATTTTTGAAAAATATTTCGAGGAACACGCTTAAAAGACCCACTGTATGCACAAGCAACAAGCGAGATGTTGTGGAATCAACCCCTAGAAAAGTGACGAGACGCGGAGTGAATAGGGATGCTCGGCGGGGAAGGAAATATAAAGGTAAAATCAATAAAACAAGCTTAGTTTAACCTCTATAAGCAGCCCTTTTCACTTTTTTGTCAACACTTCCTTCTAAGGATGTTGTTCCCCTCCACCACGCCTATTTTCTCCAGGTCCCCCAGCTTTTTGGGGGTTGAAGGGACACCATTTTTCATGTTGTTTATGCACACTCTACGAAGCAGACCTGAACGACCTCACCTGACCTGATCTAATCCAACTTGACCTGACCCTGATCCTGACCCTGGACTGACCAAAAAAGTTCGGGACGCATCAAGTGCGTTATGGTAGTGAATCTTCATTAATGCCTCAAATTTTAATAACTCAATTTTCTATACACTTAGAAAGCTGAATTTTGGTATGTCGTAAAGCCTTTTCCAAGGCAAGACACTTGCTAAATTTTATTAATATATCTTTGTAACTTTTGGAGAAAACAATTTATTTCGAAATAAAACTCCAAATTTTCTCGAAACACCTTATCCGATTTTCCTGGGTAACGAGCTTATCCAAGCTATTAATAAAAGAAAGGTACTTGCCGATTGTGATCCAAATTAGTTGATTATTCTTTAAGTATAAAAACTTAAACTGATCGGGTATGGGTTCTAGAGGGTTGCGGTGCTATCGGGGCGGCAAGGCCGCGGACGAGCCCTGAGGGAAAAAAAATGGGTTCTAGAGGTCCTAGTTCGCGCTCATTTGAGAAATATTTTGCAAAGTCTTACCATCGATACCTCTCTCTTAATGATTTTTTTAAAATGAAGATTCACTTAAAACGTAGAAGGAAACCAAAAAAGCACAAACATGAAAAATAAATTCTTATGATTTAAAATAAACTTGATACCGGTAACTATTCCTCGAGACAGGATCAGTGGGCTCTATCCTGAATCTCTATAAGCTGCACAAACAGATTTTGTAAAAAAATGAAAAAATGTGAATAAATAAAAGCAACAACATAAAAATATATCCCCATAATTGTAAAGATGTTCTATACTGCTAATAAGCACATATTTTTGATACCTTTAAAATCAGTAAAAAAATTAACAAAAAATCCACTAGAAAGCTGAACATAAAAAAATTCCCGTGGTTCATGCATTGAGGATGATTGTATGCATGCAAAAGGGGAAGAAGAACCCCCAGGTCGAAAAGGTTTCTGCCCCTTCTTCCAAAAACACAGCGGGCTCTTCTTTCCCTTGTGCATGCATACAACTGCCTGCAAAGCATTAATCACAAGAAAAATTTCTTGGGAGCAACTCCCAAACACAAACTTAAAAGTAGAAAAAGCATTTAGATCGTGTGGTAAGAGCCATAAGTTTGATTAAAAATCACTTCTAATTCTATGCACACAAAAGTTAGTCAAACACATTTATAAAATCTAAAAAAGACCACAGTTTTACGATATTATCTGAAATAAACCAAAAGGAATATTTTTCGCGGCGATATTGTAATCTGCGACTGTATGAACCTAGCTTTTGCCACAGACTACACTGGACTACCAGGTTTTGATACTTGCAAAGAACATTGACGCCCGAGGTACTAAATTTAACACAACGAACCTACCAAATATTGTCTTTCGCACGGAGACAAACTAAAGAAATGCCGATATGGTTGCTACTACTACATAATGCATTAGTTATTTCCCCCGGTTATACAATAATAATAATGTCTTAGGGGTCCCGTCGTGGCTCAATTGAGAAACATTAAAAACCAAGTGTTAACACCGCTTTTAGAATATGATTTACTGATAAACATATTTTCTGTTTTACACAAAATTGTATTGTTTTAAGTCAATACCTCACAATTTTCCGTTATAACCATCGTCCAATATTAATTTTCAATATTTATATCCATGTTTTAAATATGTTATGTTAACTAAAAGTCAGTTGTAAAATATCAAACGTTGTACACGTTTCCACCTACAACATTTTGTGTTAACTAGAGCCGGCGTGATAACATATTTCCTGGTTCCGCACCGAGATGGCGTCCCTGTCGTACTCTTCAATGTTCGACATGCTGACATGTTGCAATAATGTAACTTCCATTTATTACAATTTATTTAAATAGCATAGCAGTAAAAGTACAATCCTCGTAACTCTTTCGTCAACTGTAAAATAATGTTGAAGTACCTAAATGAAGTACTCAGGGAATAAAAAAAAAGTATCGTCCATGTAAAACACATATTTGTCAACGACGCCGAGATGGTGACTTAGAACGGAGAATGTTTTGCAATTGGTTAGCAGAGAAATGCCCAGAAAATCCTCAATTTCTGTTTAACGTCCTGTGGTCTGATGAAAGTAGATTGACAAACTGTGGGATATTTAAGATACATAACAACGTGTATTGGGCCGATCAAAATCCGTTTTTAAATCGTGAGGTGCACCACCAAGTTAGGTGGGGTTTTAATGTATGGTCATAAACGGACACGTACTGTTTAACATTTTTCATAATATATTTGACTTCACCTCGATATCTTGATATATTACAAAATTACGTCGACCAAACTTAAGAAAAGTTTCCTCTTCAAGATGTAGCGAAGACGTGGTTCCAGCAATATTTACCTTCAAATAATGCAAGAATTATAACTGACAATTTGAATCAGCAACATGGAAATAACTGGGTCAGAAATCGAGGTCCAGTTTCCTGGCCTGCACGCTTGCCGGACCTTACGCCTATTGATTTTTGAATTTGCGGGATACTTAAAAGATAAAGTTTATTGTACTCCTCATAGTACAGTAGAAGAACTTCAGGCCGCCGTTGTTCAAGACATAGAAGAAATTACTGGAAAAATCGTTAAAGGTGCACGTATATTTCTAATCTAGTTCATCGTTGCAGGGAGTACAAATAACAACGGTGGAATTTTCGAACATTTACTTTAATTTACTTTAATTCAATGCTTTGTCATCGTTTTTTTAGTTTTTGTTTCTTTTGAGTTTAATCATAAATAATATATCAGTTGTTAACTTTAGTATCATAAATGAAATTTGCCGTCACCTAAAGATAGGCGTGTGTAGATGGCTGAAAACGGCCATTTATGCTCGATTTGATGGCGTATAATCCAATATGGCAGTCATAAAAAATAACAAAGTTGGCTATGGTTGCAAAAACAAGAACACCTAAAAAAAGCGCTAAGGTGATTCGATTGGCCGTAGTTGCTAATACAAAACTACCAGATTTTATCAAACTTGTTTACAAGATGGCGAAGATATTTCAATTTTTCGAAAAACACAATTTTTAGTTTTTGCTCGATATTTAGGAAACCCCTCTAGATATTTTTAACTTCGATACAGCATCTGATTGGGCTTCAAATAGCGCAACATTTTTTTCTGTTTAGACAAAATTGTATCCCTTACCGTTTATAAAATTCTCATGTAGTTACATTTATCTGGAACACCTCTAGAACTGTAATATAATTTAACTTTGCAAATTAACGTTTACGCTTTCCACAAATATAAATATTGATTCCGATATGCATACAAAACCATTCCGATATTAATTTGTTGCATTAGGTATATGGTTTTGACTCCGTGTGTGTATCATTTGCAACTGATTTGTAGTGCACTTGCCTGGCCAATTTGGGTAATGGATGTCAAAATTACTTAATGTATCCTAAATGGATTTTATGGAATGCCATTATTTATTAACCTGGTTTGTGTCGTGGATAAACAATCATTCTTTTATATTATTAACCTGGTTTGTGTCGTAGATAAACAATCATTCTTTTATATTTTAACAAAATCGTAAGCAACGGGATACCATAATAAATCTTATAGTTCCTAAATAATTGAAACGAGAACATGTGAAAAGTTTATGACACTAGACATAGGCGGTTCTTTGAGTTCACGGTTTTTCATCAGAGTCCAAACGCGATGTTACCTTATCATCGAAACCATATCTTTCTCTTTACTGCATTTCTTTTTATGTCGCGCTTTCGCCTATCTGTAAATGGAACCAGGCTTTATAAACTCTTTTTGTTCTTCTTCCGCCGCCTATGCCAAATGAGTGCAAACTAGGCCCCCTAGACATCTCCGGAGTCAGCTTCAGTTTGTATATGTTTGTATGAATATATATATATATATATATATATATATATATATATATATATATATATATATATATATATATATATATATATATATATATATATGGTTGTGTGCGTGCGTGCGTGCGTGCGTGCGTGCGTGCGTGCGTGCGTGCGTGCGTGCATGCGTGCGTGCGTGCGTGTGTGTGTGTGTGTGTGTGTGTGTGTGTGTGTGTGTGTGTGTGTGTGTGTGTGTGTGTGTGTGTGTGTGTGTGTGTGTGTGTGTGTGTGTGTGTGTGTGTGTGTGTGTGTGTGTGTGGAATACTAATAATAATATATTTATTATAATTATACAATGTGTCATACAAATCAGATTGGTTTGTGCTTGTATAAGGCACAATTTCTTTAAAGGATGCATTCTAAATAAAACTGTCAAAAATCAGTGTAGGTGTATGTGCGCGTGTGTGTGCGTGTGCGTGTGTGTATGTGCGTGTGTGCGTGTGGGTGTATGTATTGTACCGAGAACTCAAAAAAAGGTGGGCCAATTTTGATCAAATTTGGTGAGGTCCTTACTTTTGCTTGCATAAGTTTGCAACCAATTCTGGTACGCAGTTTTATATTATAAAAATCTCGACGCAGCAAGTGAGTTATGAAGTGAATTTTCATAAAAGTGTTTTTAATAGCAAATATTTCTCTTTAATGCAAGCAGGCACCAATTTGGTTACCGGTATAACAGTTAATAGTAGAAACAATGTACAATATTTTATCAAAATAACTTATTGTTTGAAAATGTACAAAAATTTTCCGGAAATAAACTAAAAATGTTTCCGATAAAACTGGTTTCCTAACCAACAAACCTTAGGTTACTAGCAAATTAAGTTATTAAAATGCAAAGCATTTAATAAAAATTCGCTACCAAAACGCACTCACTGCGTCTTAACTTTTTTCTTACGAAGATGCATCATATTGCTATAAAAATGCACAAATGCAACAATATAAGGGTGTTCGAAAAAAATTGTAGGTACCACGAGCGCCTTTTCGGCCAGCCAGTGATTGTCAAAATAATTTTGTAAGGTGCCGCTCAAGACACCATATAATTAACCTATAAAATTTTTCTCGTATCTTGTATAATAACAATTATATTGGGCTTTACCTTAGAAATTCGTCACTCTGTATATATGTAAACAGATGAAAACTGAAAGTAATCACGGATATGGATTCTAGGGGGGGCTAGTTTGCACCCATCTGAAGAAGCCTTTTAAAATTGAAAAGTCGCAGTCTCCTCATAAAGAATTTTTTCGTTGAAAATTAGCTAAAAATTATCTACCGTTAAACGAAAAACAACTAAAACTACTGCCAACACATCAGAGAGAGGGACCAACATCGCATAGATACGGGACCAATGGCTTTACGCCCCCTCCGAAAGGCGGAACGTGCAGACATTCAACTTGCTTAAATACAATGCCACAACCTCGGTTCATGTTAATTGTAAAGTATGTACTGAAAAAGTGAAAGAAGAACCCTGGGCTCGAGCCCAGTAGCCTTCGGTTCAGAGGCACACGTTCTTACCACTGAACCACCGAGGCTCTTTCAAAAAAGTTAAACCAGACAAAACCGTTGTCTATTAACTATTTGAACCGAGAATTGCAAGAGATCTTAGTAGCATTTTTACAGCTAACATTTTTCCAGAGATGCGTTAAAAATTTGCTAGGTAAACCAAAGGATAAAGACAAAACGAGAGAAGTGTCAGGAATCTATGAAATAGGTTGTAAGGATTGTGAAGTTTGGGCAAACTAAAAGAACTATTGAAACTAGAGTTAAACAACGTTTAGGAAGATATGAAACTCTAAGTGAGTGGTGAACGTGTCGCCACCTAGTTCGGAACCAAGTACTATGTTGTCACGCCCGCTCCAAATAACACAGAGTGTTAAAAATAGAGACAGTATACAACTAACTAACAATTTAAAAAATTGTTAGCCCTGGCCCATTTCTACCCCAATATAGGGACAAAGTATGTAAGACTAGATGCATTCTCGCAACAATTAGAACCGTAGACCGGTTTCGCTCTCATTAGAGCTCTTCAGTACGGCATACTAATTGTAGCAAAAATGCACCAAAAATAACACGGCTATCGAATAGCCAGTCTTAAAACACTAAGTGAGTGGTGAACGTGTCGCCACCTAGTTCGGAACCAAGTACTATGTTGTCACGCCCGCTCGAAATAACACAGAGGGTTAAAAATAGAGACAGTATACAACTAACTAACAATTTAAAAAATTGTTAGTCCTGGACCATTTCTACCCCAATTTCTAATGAGAGCGAAACCGGTCTACGGTTCTAATTGTTGCGAGAATGCATCTAGTCTTACATACTTTGTCCCTATATTGGGGTATAAATGGGCCAGGGTTAACAATTTTTTAAATTGTTAGTTAGTTGTATACTGTCTCTATTTTTAACACTCTGTGTTTTTTGGAGCGGGCGTGACAACATAGTACTTGGTTCCGAACTAGGTGGCGACACGTTCACCACTCACTTAGTGTTTTAAGACTGACTATACGATAGCCGTGTTATTTTTGGTGCATTTTTGCTACAATTAGTATGCCGTACTGAAGAGCTCTAATGAGAGCGAAACCGGTCTACGGTTCTAATTGTTGCGAGAATGCATCTAGTCTTACAGATATGAAACTATTGATAAATCATGTATTGCTCAGCATGTTTTGGATAATAATCATTATGTTGATAAATAAAATATCAAGTTAACTGAAAATGTTAAGTGGTCGCGCCAGTTAGATGCTTACGACAGTATATATATATATATATATATATATATATATATATATATATATATATATATATATATATATATATATCGTTAGAAATTTGAACAAAAATGTTTCGATGAATGGATTAGGTCTGCGTCTATGTAGTCCATGATGAGATGTTCTTAACAAAGTCCTAGATTGCTGTTTAAAGTTTTATTCTCCTTCATTTAATAAAATATATGCAAAAAGTCCATTTAAAATAGAAATTATTTGCTATGCCAAAACATAAATTTACATACGTCATGTACTCCATAGCCGAGTTCGTTATGCGCGGGTATAATACTAAAACTCTGGGATGATGCGGGTTCTAATCCTAAAAGTACCTGAACTTTTTTTTTTTTTGATTCTTTTTTAACGGTATATGATCAGATTATGTGACTGCAATTAATTTTTAGGGGATTCTTATAAAAAAATTAATTAATGAGATGAGAACTCTTAAGACTTTTAACTCAGATTTTAACAACAGATTGGGTTTTTCGTTTTTAGTGAATTCTCATAAAGAAAATTCACCAATGGAGAGGTCCTGTGTCACCGATAACTCAAAAATAACGGGGAGATTTTTGTGAAATTTAACTGGTAGTTTCCCTTTGTTAGTAGCTTGAATAGGTTCGTTAGCCAGGAAAACAGGACCTGGTTTTCCTGTAAAATTTAGGGTTTTCTTTCAGGAAAAAACTTTATCAGCAAAAATAATAAAGCTATGCTAACCAAATTTAATATGTATAGGTTTACATTCTAAAGGGTAAAATATCTATCAAAATTTAGACCTCTACTTTACAAAAAAAATAGTTTTTATTTAATAAAAAAATGTTTGGTGCTAGATTATTTCTATGAAAATCCAAAACCGTAAAGCACTTGCTGCGTCCAGACTTTACTAACTTGGTTAAACCATTCCGTACTTAATACAGTTCTGGGAATCTGACTTCATAAGTGCGTGTTTTACTCTCTGCAACCGGTTTCGATTTTTACCGGATCGTTAGGAAAAAAAATTCTAGATCCGCAGAAGAGGGCTCTACGTCTGTATTTAGATCAAGTAGTATAAATTTTAATTTATTTGATTAGCCAATGTTTATGTTTAAAATGTTCTTGTAGTATCAAATTATCTTGCAATCTTCTGAAAAATGTTTTGCGAAACTGATGAAAAATTCGTGAAAAATAATGTTATCAGAAATTTTTGTGAAAACTATTGTATCAAATTTTCTACGTGAAATTGGTTGACCAATTTTTGTAGAGGTACTACTTTTTAGCAAATTATCATGGAAGACATTCGTTTCTCAGGAGATCACAACTGTGGGACATTTGAAATAACGAAAAAACCCAGTCATAAAATTTTAAAATAGATTTAGGAAGTATAAAGCCAGCAACAAGATAAAGTGGCTACTCTTCGAAAATGTCAATTGAAAAGTATTCAGTAGTGAGCACAATTTGGAGAACCCAATCCATCACAATACAGTTTTTAGACTAGACGATCGTTTTGCTAACAACAAAATTTGCAACTGCTTGGCAACCAACAGATAAATAGTAGTTCTAGTCTTTATTCACGTACTTTATTCATCCCTCTGATGACGCTAAGTTTGTAAGCGAAACGATCCTCAGGTCTAAAAACTCTACTGTGATGAATTGGGTTCTCCAAATTGTACTTATCAGTGCTCATCAGAGGTTCCAATCTTCACTCATCGTATTGAGTAGTTTCAAACTTCCGTCGGTTTACCGCTCTGTGTTAATGGTGGTTTATAAATTTATATATATATATATATATATATATATATATATATATATATATATATATATATATATATATATATATATATATATATATATATATATATATATATATATATACAGGGTGCGAGATTTCGCTGGTAAAGCTAGACTGTGCTTATACTAATGGCATTATCAAAGAATTCACTTCATAAAATCACTAGGCAGCATATACTTCATAACCTAAAATTATTTCCGAATACACAGGGTGTTCGGTTTGAGCTGGCCACTCACCAACTTCATTATTTTAAATTGAACACCCTGTATATTTTCATTTTTTCAGATTTATCGAGAGATTCTACGTCGAAAATATATACGGTAGTATGAGCGGAAACCCATCCGTTTTTGAGTTATTTCTTCTTTTTCAAAAATAATGGCCATTGCAGTCTCTATTTTACAAGTCTCTATCTTGGTAAGTGATAAAGGAAGGATCATCATTTTAGCAACGCAGATGCGCAATACTATTGTGATTATCCTAGTGTACACTAAAGCGTGACTAGATATACAGTGCGTTCACAAAATGGCATCCACTTCTGACAACTTCAACAATCAAAAACTAATTTTTTTCAAATAGAACACCCTGTATATTATTATATTGTTGAACTTGAAATTTCATTACCTTTCATTCTATGTATGCATACATATACAAAAACTTAAAACATTTTGAGATATATGATGAAACAACAAATTTAGAATGAATTATACGGCTGTTCGTGTGTAGGAGCTAAGAAAGACCCAGTATAAGCTAATTAGTTGGACTTTTAATAATTTATTTAATCGATTTCCTGATAAGCCCCTCATATTTTGGAAATTATGAAATCAGAGACACACCTAATATTCATTATATTTTTTACGAATTTTATGCAAAGTCTATGTAGTTAAAAGTATACATTTATCATTCTTGAAGGAATACCAACACATTTAATGAATATTCAACCTTTCACTTGGTTACAGAACTTTATTCTAAACACTGTACATCAACATTTTCCCCTTTAATCATGTTGACTGCTTTGCTTTACTTTTCATCGACAGGCTTTACATATTACCTGCTCTTGTTTACAAAGTGTGCTTTGCTTAGAAATTTAAAAGTTGACAAACTCACCCGCGACCCCAGTTGACACTGTCAAAAAGTATTCTGTTAATTGTAGTTTGAAAATCTTCCGAAAATAAAAATAATAATTCTGAAGCCGAATTACGAGATATGCTCTTAGCTTTGGGCGAATGTGATAGTAATACATTGTTAGCATCCAGAATTTATCACCAACGTTTTCCTGACAGGCCTCAGACGTCATTCGAAAGGCTAAATACCCGTTTTCCACTACAAGCAGTGTAAAATATTGCCAGGCGTCCGTACAAAAACGTGGAGCTAACGCAATTAGGTATAATTTTATTTGTGATTGAGGATCCATAAACCAGTACGAGAAGAATATCAGGACAACTTAACATAAGCGATTGGTCAGCAATGGCTTGGAAAAGGAACCGTTACCATGCCTACCATGTTTTTTTTTTTTTTTTTTTTTTTTTTTTTTTTTTTTTTTTTTAATGTCAACAACACACCACGAGGGCTTACAGCCTAAATACTATCGTACCGTGGGTGTTGACAAGGAGGAAAGAGGCAGCTTGTTAATTCTGGACTTGAAGGTTTGGAGGTTCGGAGGAGAAGGAAAAACATGTGCCGGCAAGGAATTCCACAACTTGGAAGTCCTCGGGACAAAAGAGCGGGCATAACAAGATGTTCTATGTCTGGTAACCTGGACGTTAAGAGGGTGCATTCGCTCTGTTCCCCTGGTAGATCTGCTGGGGGCAGCAGGTGGGGGAATTATGGAGGAAAGCTCCTCTGAGCAGTGCCCGTGCAGATATCTATAAAAGAGAGAGAGGTCACCAACGGCACGTCGGTGGGCAAGGGATGGAAGCCTTTGGGTGAGGGTAGGGTCACCGATGAGACGTATAGCTCTCTTTTGAATGGAGTCCAGGATAGCGAGTGTAGAAGCGGCAGCTGCACCCCAGATGTGGGAGCAGTATTCGAGGTTTGGCCTTATTTGTGAAGTGTATAAGGTATAGAGATTAGTTGGTGAAAAAAATTTGCGAGCCCGGAAGAGGAAACCCAATTTCTTAGCAGCCGCTTCTGCAATTGATGTAACATGTTGGTGCCAATTAAGATTTCGATCCACAGTAATGCCAACAAGAGAAAAGGACTCATTACTTTGAATAACTTGGTTGTTCATTGTGATCGGTCTAGGGCTGGTGTATCTCTTGTGAGAAAGAAAGCAAGACTTAGTTTTGGTGGGGTTGAATTGTACAAGATTTCTACTTCCCCAGTCTAATATTTTTTGGAGGTCTACGGAGACAGAACCCTCCATGAGTCTGCGATCCTCATCTAATTGGGCTAAAGAGACAGGCTTAGAATATTGTATGTTTGAGTGGAGGGTGCTGTCGTCCGCGTAACTGTGAACTGGGTTGGATGTGCTAGAGAGGAGGTCATTGATGTGGAGAAGAAACAAAGTAGGGGCTAAAGCTGAACCTTGAGGAACTCCTGCATTAATTGGATACAGTTTAGAGGAATGGCCATCCACAACAACAGATATGCTCCTGTTGGAGAGGAAATTTGCTGTCCAGGTACAAAGTTTTGGTGGTAGGCCATAGGCCGGAAGTTTATTAAGCAGCGCTGCGTGCCAGACCTGGTCGAATGCTTTGGATATGTCTAGAGCAACAATCTGGGATTCACCGTGTTGTTCCATAGACTTGTTCCAAGAATGGGTGACAAAAGAAAGGAGGTCGGCAGTCGATCTGCGCTGACGGAATCCATACTGCCTGTCGTGGATTAGACTGTGTTTTTCAAGGAATTTTAGTAGTTCGGTATTTATATACTTTTCCATCACTTTAGAGATGACTGAAAGGAGAGAAATAGGCCTGTAGTTGCTAGGAAGCGCTTTGGATCCTTTCTTGGGGATGGGTTGTACTCGAGCAGTTTTCCAGTTACTAGGGAATATGCCTTTATTGTAAGATATCTGAAACAGACGAGTCAGGACAGGAGCAAGTTCTGGTGCGCATTTTTTGAGAACAATTGCTGGGATCTCGTCAAGGCCAGAGGCTTTCCTGGTATTAAGAGAAGAGAGCATCTTTCGTACCTTTTTAGTTTGGAAAATGATATCAGTCATTTTATGCGCGACATTGGGGACTGTTGGTGGTTGAACATTTGGAGGTGGGTTGAGAGTAGAATTTCCGGCGAACAACGAAGCAAAAAGTTCAGCCTTGCCCAGGGCGGTAGAAACAATTTCATCACCTGAGACAAGAGGTGGGAACGTGCTCTTGCAGAAATTATTCCCAATAGACTTAGCAAGAGTCCAGAAGGGTTTGCCGCCGTTGGAGCTTGAGAGGACTTTGTTTTTGATGTGGTTATTAAACGAGTTTTTTGCCTCAGAAAGAATGCGGACATAGCGGTTTCTTGCGTCGTTGAATGCTTGACGATTTTCTTGACTGGGATTGTGTAGAAGCGTTTTGTGAGCTTTGACCTTTTCAAGTCTGGCCTTGTCACAGGATTTAGAAAACCAGGGCTTTTGAGTGGCTGAAGAGGTTTTCTGTGTACGTGGAATAAATAATTCCATGCCAGCTTGGATAATTTCGGTGACGTTTTGTGAGATATCAGAGGGGTCAGGATGAGAGAAGCAGACAGACGCCCATGGAAATGAGGAAAAGTAAACCCGCATTTCGTCCCAGTTTGCGGAGTTGTAGTGCCAAACGATACGTGGGTGTGATGACTGTGTGACCTCGGGTTGCATTGCACAGGAAGCAGTGACCATGCCGTGGTCTGAGCGACCAAGGGGGGCGGTGACTGATATCTTATAGCATTCAGGATTTGTAGTAAGAAGGAGATCCAAGGGATTTGAGCTGTGTGTTGGGATACGAGGAAAGTAAGTAGATTGCTGTACCATATTGGCCAAAGAATTGCTGACTGCAAAGGCCTCCGCTGCTCTCCCTTGTGGATCGGTTTTTGAAGATCCTAGCCATTCCTTATTATGGACATTGAAGTCGCCAAGAATAGTGACCTCGGAGGAAGGATATTCAGAAATCAGATAGTCGGTTTTTTCAGAAAGGTAGTCAAAGAGCTGGACAAAGTTGTTGTCAGAAGGTGACCGGTAAATGCAACAGATGAATTTAGTTGCAGCCCTGAGAGAGAGTTTTATCCATAGTATGTCTTTTCTTCCAGCTTCTAAATTGGGAAGTCTGGTGCAGGGTAGATTGCTACGGACGTATGCGCACACGCCTCCATGCAATCTAAAGGCAGTAAGGAGCTCATACCCCGGGAAATTAAGGTGATTAGTGGCTGTTTTGGCACTGATTTGGGTTTCGGTGAGGAAGAGGAGTTGGGGCCTGTTAGCCTGGAGGAAATGGTGGACGGAGTTCAGGTTAGAATTTAGGCCACATATATTCGAAAAGGATATGTTAAATCTTGATGTTGGCGCCCCCTGTACACCCCTCTCCCGGAGATCCGAATGGAGGGGTATTTTGCCTCCGGAATATTTTATACAAGGAGGAGGTTTAAAGGCAGCACGCTTTACAAGAGGCAGACTACAGGAATAGGGTGCAATTTTGTGAGTGGGCAGTAGAAATAATGGACAATGATCCCAATTTCTTTGAATATGTACTTTCCAGTGATGAATGTTCATTTAGTAGTACCGGTAAGCCAAACCAACACAATCTTCACTATTATGCAGATAGTAATCCCCATTTTAGGCATACCGTGGACAACCAACATCGATGGACTGTAAACGTATGGGCAGGATGTTTAGGAAATTACATCATTGGGCCATATTTTTATGAAGGTACTCTGACAGGCCAAGGGTACTTTAATTTTTTAGAAAATATTTTGCCTGAATTTTTAGATAACGTGCCATTAGAAACGCTGCGACGAATGTGCGCCAACAGGATGGCGCACCACCTCACACAACGTTACGTGTCAGAGATTGGCTCAATAATAATTTTCCTAATTGCGGGATTGCTCTCGGGGGACCAGTTCCCTAGCCAGCTCGGTCTCCGAACCTCACATCTTGTGATTTCTTTTTGTGGGGGTATATTAAGGATCTTATTTATGTTGTGCAACTAATCACTGCAGAGGACATGATTCTTAGAATTAGGGAAGCATTAAACTCGATAACACCAGCAATATTGCAAAATGTTAGAAACTCTTTTAGACGAAGAGTGCATCTATGTCTGCAGGAAACTGGACGTAACTTCGAACATCTTCTTTAGTTTACTTTCATCAATATTTGTTATCTCATTGTTTGTTATAGACGTTCCAATCCTTTCTAAAGTTTTTAAGTTATTTTTTTTATTGTTATCAAATATGCACTATGCAAAACCTTTACTTAACGTATTATCTTTAAACTTTATGATATTATTTTTCAATAAACAACTAAAGAATGCTTAAGGGGTTTTATTCGGAATTGTAAAGTATTCAAAGTCTAACTAATTAGCTTATACTGGGTCTTTCTTAGCTCCTACACACGAACAGCCGTTTAATTCATTCTAAATTTGTTGTTTCATCATACATCTTAAAATCTTTCAAGTTTTTGTATAGGTATGCATACATAGGATGAAAGGTAATGAAATTTCAAGTTCAACAATATAATAATATACAGGGTGTTCCATTTGAAAAAAATTAGTTTTTGATTGTTGAAGTTGTCAGAAGTGGATGCCCTTTTGTGAACGCACTGTATATCTAGTCACGCTTTAGTGTACATTCGGATAATGACAATAGTATTGCGCACCTGCTTTGCTAAAATGATGGTCATTTCTTTATCACTTACCAAGATAGAGATTTGTAAAATAGAGACTGCAATGGCCATTATTTTTGAAAAAGAAGAAATAACTCAAAAATGGATGGGTTTCCGCTCATGCTACCTTAAACATTTTCGACGTAGAATCACTCGGGGAATCCGAAAATGTTAAAATATACAGGGTGTTCTATTTAAAATAACGAAGTTGGCGAATGGCCAGCTCAAACGGAACATTCTGTGTATTCGGCAATAATTTTAGGTTATGAAGTGTATGCAGCCTAGTGATTTTCTGGAGTAAAATCTTTGATAATGCCATTAGTGTAGGCACAGTCTAGCTTTACCAGCGAAATCTCGCACCCTGTATATATATATATATATATATATATATATATATATATATATATATATATATATATATATATATATATATATATATATATATATATATATATATATATATATATATATATATTTGTCGATTTATTTTTTCTTCAATATCTAAGTAGGCGTTGATATGACGTGTCTAAGACTTGCACATTATCAGGGAACTTTTTACAGATATATTTTTGTGCTATTCTCAACTTTGGATTGTCATTTGTTTTTGAGCTACAGGTATCAACGTTTGTTTTTATTATGGCAGCCATATTGTATTTTTGCTCATGTGATAGCCTCTGAAAAAAGCTTTCCAATGATATAAAACATGCTTGAGAAATCTTGTAACTGCACTGATAATTTTGAGAAAAACCGTTTTCAGGATAGTGGGCTATGAAATCCAATATCAGCAAACAAATGACAACAAAAAAAAGTGTTGCTATCAAACTTGACGTATTATAAGTTCAGAGATATATTCGTGTTTTTGTTTTGGGAGCAGCTTTTTGTTTTCGCTATAATTAAAGCTGATGTAGTCAACCCTATAAAACATTTTCTGTACTCAAGTTAAATATAGACTGCATTCGCTGCCATAGTTGCTGATTCGCTTTTGCATATGCAGTTTTTTGGTCCATGGATCGACCCGAAATATTTTACAGCATAATTGTACCAACTAAAATGAAAAATGACTTCTCGGCTTGTATTAAAACTGTATAATATGTTTTAAATTAGACTGCTGAAAGAGTATATAGCCCGATTCGTATAATTCATTATAACTTCTCACGAAATACGACTGTAAAATGTACGAGGACATAACTTTAACTTCATGCGTAGACTTGCAGGCCAGAAATGCATTTTAATAAGCACTGAAATGTAAAACTCGACAGAAAGTTTGCGTGTCTACACAAATGTTTCATGATTTATTAAAAATGGAAGTTCTATTATACCTACATGTAGTTTGCAGGTGAGTTATTTCTGAAGTAAATACTTGTATTCTCCATCATGTTAATGAAGTCATTTATAGAAATGGGGTAGGTATAAAACTTTGCAACTGACATTTATAAATATAACAAACACGTAAAGTGAAGTCAGAATGAACTGATATAAAGACCATGAAGCGGTTATATTTAAACAACATGTAAAGAATATTTCCCTGAATAAAATACCTAATATATTAGGTAGATGCTGAATTCACGTATTTAAAAAAATCGTTGGTGGCGAATTTTTGTAGAAAAAAAATTACGTTTATGATTTATTGATATGTTGCAAATAAAAGAGACAGACATATCTAATCAAAGTAATTTGTTACTATGTGCATCGCTGAGGAGCTTGAGAATGATAATTGATGTAAAAGTCAAACCGTCTGTAGTTTTGGTGAATTTCTTTAAAAAAATTCACTAATGAGGAGATCCCCACTTTTGAATTTTGAAAAAACTCCTTCACATGAGCGCTAATTAGGCCCCCCAGAACAAATCTCCGGGGTCAGTTTCAATTTATATATATATATATATATATATATATATATATATATATATATATATATATATATATATATATATATATATATATATATATATATATATATATATATATATATATATATATATATATATATATATATATATATATATATATATATATATATATATATATATGTATCACACCGATAACTCAAAAAATAATGGGCCGATTTTGATTACATTCGGTGATCAAATTCCTTTTCCAAATGGCTTGAATAACTTCGTTAGCCAGGAAAATCTGCCCAGGTTTTCCCGCAAAATTTTGTGTTTTCTATCGAAAATAAAATTATATCTCCGGAATTAACAAAGTAAGGGCAACCAAGGGTACGCGGGTTTACATCCTTATAGGTAAGTTACCTGCCAAAATTTAGCTATGTAGATCAAAAGACAAAAAAATTATAGGCATTTAAAGAAAAATAAAATGGGGTTTTCCTCAAAACGTCAAAATTGTGATTTAAAACGTCAAAATCGGCAACATTTCTGCAAATAATTTGAATCTAATACGGGCTATGGAAACCAAATGTCTCAAGAAGGATGTTTCACAAGTCCTGAAGTCTTAGTTTCTACGGTCATTGTCCTTCATTTTACTAAAATGTTTCCAGAAAACTCATTTCAAATAGACCATTTCTCTGATGCTTGGCAGTAGTCTTAGCTATAGAGTTTATCGTTTAATGGTATATGATTTTTGTCGAATTTTCGTAAAAAATCAATAAACCTCAATATATCCGATATTATACAAGATATGACAAAAATTTGTATATATTAATTATAGGGTGTCTTGAGCTACATATTTGTACAATCGCAGGGTGGCCCATAAGTCGTTGGTGATACAAATTTTCTTTTTTTTTAATCAAACATGCTTTTTGTTATTGCATTTTTGCATTTTCCATCGAAATATAATGCATGTTTGTAAGAAAAGAAATTCTGGATGCAGCAAGTGCGTTATGGTAGCGGATTTTGATCAAATGCTTCATATTTGAATAGCCCAATTTGCTATTAACCTATAAGGTTGATCAAGAAACGAGTTTTTCCGGGAACACTTTAAAGTTACTTTTGGAAATTTTTGTACATTTTCACACAATAAAGGTATTTTTATCAAACATGGCACATTGTTTTCACTATATAGGATATACTGGTAACCAAAATTGATGCCTGCTTTCTTGAAAAGAAAACACATATTTGCAATAAAAGGTTTTTATGAAAATTAACTACCATAACGCACTAGCTGCGTCTAGAGTTTTTATATATGTTTAATGACGAATATAATCTTCTGCTGTACCTAAATACATGCCAAATATTTATAAAGTAGACAAAGTGGAAACTTTTTTTGCTGGTATGAAAAGTGGTTAAAATAAATTTAGGAAATATAAAGCCACTAACAAGATAAAGTGGCTACTGTTCAAAAATTTCAATTGAAATGTATTCAGTAGTGAGCACAATTTGGAGAACCCAATCCATCACAATCCAGTTTTTAGACCAGAAGATCGTTTTACTAACAACAAAATTCGGAACTGCTTGGCAACTAACAGATAAAGTAGTAGTTCTAGTCTTTATTCACTTAGTTTATTCATACCTCTGATGACGTTAACTTTGTAAGCGAAACGATCCTCAGGTCTAAAAACTCTACTGTGATGAATTGGATTTTCCAAATTGTACTTATTAGTGCTCATTAGAGGTTCCAATCTTCACTCATTGTATTAATTAGTTTCAAACTTCCGTCGGTTTAACGCTTTGTGTTAATGGTGGTTTATAAATTAATATTATATATATATATATATATATATATATATATATATATATATATATATATATATATATATATATATATATATATATATATATATATATATATATATATATATATAGTTACATCCCTGTATATTCTCAACATCATACAAAATACGACGAATCCTGAAACCATGCATCATCAGTTTAGTGACCTGTGTGCAGACGTTTGCATTTATGTTAATTCTGTAGAACATTATTTCATTCAATCGCTGTAACTCTAGTTGTTCACATGTTGTTTTGAATCACATATTTTATAATAAATTTTAAGACTGTAATAATTGTACCACTTAAATAAATAAATTACTTTTTTCGGACAATCGCTACGAAAAAACCTAATTGGCGCTGCGAACAGGATTGCACATCGAAACCTGATTTTGGCAAGCTTTAAATCTTCGTTAAATTAGTTTCGGTCTTTTTTCTAAAAGTTTATGTGCAACATCGAACATCCACACCGGTGCAAATCAGTCTACACTGCCAGAGGGAAATCAGCGAGAAACCAAAAGCAGAAGTACCAATGAGCTTCCTGTAAGTTTCCTCCAATATTTTTATCTGTGCATTCATATCGTATCTATTTTACATTTATACCTTATATAATTTTGTTCAATAATTCCTATTCGCGATCTATTTTTCAATTCACCCTGTAATACTTAACAACCATTACTTGTTCATGTATGTTGTGTAATGATAAGAGATAGATCGCCTATTAGGAAAAGAGAACCTATATTAGAATTAGAGGAAGACAATTTTAATCAATTAAGTTTAAATAATTTAGAAATGGCAAATAATCACATTGCCGAATTTTCACAAGCTGCTATCATGATCCCCGAATATTCCGGTGGACAGAAGCATCTTGCTTATTTTATTAAACAATGCGAACTTTATATTACTAGTTATAGAAGGCCAGAAGCCGAAACACACGCAAATCGAATGTTACTAGAATTTATAAAAGCTAAAATCACTGGTAACGCTCGTGACGTGTTAATTAGTTTAGAAAACCATACATGGGAAAATATAAAATTTGCTTTAAAAAATCAGTTTTCAGACCCCCGTTCAGAAAATCTTTTATTTAATGATTTAAATACTAGCTTTATGACTAAATCACAAACTATTCAGGAATATTTCAATTTAATTAAGGAAAAGCTAAAGATCTTAATTGAACATGTAGATATACAAGATTTAGTAAACGATGTAAAAACTTATAAGAAAGAATTTTATCAACAAAATGCAGTGGCAGCATTTAAAGCGGGTGTAATAGAACCTTACTTCTCACATCTTAGATTAGTTAGTGTTAATACTCTTGATTCACTTATGTTAGAATGTAATAGGATAGATAACGAGATTATACAGTCAAATTTCATTAATAGCCTGAGAAACAAAAATAATACGAAAACAAATCATAACACACCTGTACAACATAGACAGACATATACCCAAAAACCAATATTTCCAGCATTTCCCCAAATTTATAACAAACCACAACAAATCACACAACAAAGGCAACCGTTTCCTTCTCGGCCAATTTCTAACATAAGACCTGTTCAAAATTTTAATAAAAATATACAACACGCTCCAATTCAATTGAGTAGAGGAACGACACCCATGTCAATAAGCAAGCAAACTCCCTTAAGAAATACACGACAAATGCCCCAAAGAAATCACTTTATACCCCAATCTAGGCCTACGTTTCAACATCAAGAACTCTTTAACCAAGAGGACCTACCACTAGATCATTCTGATGAAGGCCCTTATGACGACCAACCCTCTGACGAAAATATAGAGCCACTAGAATTTCCTGAACCAGCTGAAACTTTTACAGATTACAACACCAATCCGAATCGGGATTTTCACGAAACAGCCTCGGAAAACTAATCTATTTAGATATAAATAATATTGTTAATACCCCTAAATTACCGTTTTTTGTCATACCAAGTCTAAATTTAAAAGTATTGATTGATTCCGGAGCGTCAAATAGTATCATAAATCCAGGACCGGCTTACGAGTTATTCAAAAAATTTATTTATAAGGAACCATTTTCAATGAAATCAGTTAACCAGATAACCCATGGTGAAGACAACGTAAGGTATCCTATTTTACAAGAATTTAATATTAATTATTAATTTCCAATGCGTGTCATGCAATGGCACCATCGATTTGACGCGCTTATAGGGTCAGCTCATCTTACAAAATTAAAAGGAAATATTGATTAAAATAAACAAATTTTAACTCTAGGAAATAAAAAAATACCATTTTACCTTGAAATTAATCCTCTAAATTTTACACCTTTCAAACAAATTTTCGAAAATTATGTATCAGTCCCTGTAAATATAGAAAAAGGCATAGTAGTTTTACCACGTATTGAAGAAACAAATGTTTTAATTTACGAGTCAATAGCTGAAGCCAAAGACGGATATTGTAGAGTGCCCATAATAAAGAAAAATCCAAATTCAAAATTTGTAGAAATACATTTTCAGGAACAAATAGATGTCGATCCATTACAAAATTACTCTGACGAACTACCTAAAATTTCAAAACATTTTGATGTAAGAAAAGTTTTAAGAACAGATCATTTAAATACAGAAGAATATGAAAAACTTATTAATTTGTGTCGAAAGTATAATGATATTTTTTATCATGAAGACTCAGATCTCTCTTTCACCAATGCAATTAAACATAAAATAAGAACTAAAAACGATGAAGTTGTTTACACCAAATCATACCGGTACCCTCTTCATTTACGTGAAGAAGTCCAAAACCAAATTCAAAAACTCTCAGACAACAAAATAATTAGACCCTCAATATCACCCTACTCAAGTCCGATATGGATTGTCCAGAAGCGTCAAGACGCTTCTGGAAAAAAGAAATGGCGCTTAGTGATCGATTATCGTAAACTTAACGAGAAAACGATCGATGACAAGTACCCATTACCTCGCATCGAAGAAATTTTAGATAATTTAGGACGCTGCTCCTATTTCACGACTCTCGATCTAGCACAAGGATTCCATCAAATTGAAATGGATCCTGGCAGTATCAAAAAAACAGCGTTCTCCGTAAATAATGGCCATTACGAGTAGATCAGAATGCCGTTCGGGTTGAAGGGGGCTCCCAGTACCTTTTCACGCCTAATGGATAATGTATTAAGGCCATATTTATACAAGTTTTGTTTCGTGTATATGGATGATATTGTTATCTTCTCGAAATCCCTTCAAGAACACCTTTGTCACGTAAAAAATATATTTGATAAGTTAAAAGAGTTAGATAAGTCAGAATTTTTGCGTAAAGAGGTCGAATTTTTAGGCCATCTGGTCACTGTCCGTGGGATCAAACCGAACCCATCAAAAATAACTGCCATTCAGAATTATCCAATACCAAAGACAAGTAAAGAAATGAGAGCATTTTTAGGACTAACAGGCTATTATAGACGCTTTATTCCAAATTACGCTAAAGTAGTATTCCCCATCAATAAATATTTAAAAAAGGATACCAAAATAAATATTCACGACCCGGAATGTGTTGACGCATTCCAAAAAATAAAAGAATTAATTACAAATTCTCCTGTCCTGACCTACCCCGACTTTGCTAAACAATTTCATTTAACCACTGACGCAAGCAATATAGCTATAGGTGGAGTATTGTCACAAAATAATAAACCAATTGCGTTTTACTCAAGAACACTAAATTCAGCCGAGAGAAATTATTCGACCATTGAAAAAGAGTTATTATCCATAGTAGAAAATACAAAACATTTTAGACCTTATCTCTTTGGACAAAAATTTGTTATAGAAACTTACCACAAACCGCTTGTTAGGCTATTTTCCATTAAGGAACCAAACTCACGGCTAGTTAAATGGCGACTAAGATTAGAGGAATTTAATTACGAGATAAAATACAAGAAAGGCAAAGATAACGTAGTGCCTGATGCCTTATCGCGAATCGAAATTAACGCGATCGAAGACGACTTTGACCTGGAATCAATAATTAATAACGTAGACCCTGACGAAGATAGAGAAAGAGAAATAATTAACGAACTAGAAAACGACGCAAACAATGCCTCTACTAGCACGACTAATAACCTACCTGAAAGCAATGACTCACAGACACAACACTCGTCTGCAGAAAATCCTATTTTCAAAATACCTATATCAGAAAATCCAGTCAATTATTTTTCCAGACGAATAATTTTAGATTACGGACCAAAATATGACACACGCAAATTAAAAATATTTAAGTTTGAAACAATACATGTAAAGGTTCAACTCAATTACGAATTGAGACAAATAAATGACTTCTTGAAACAATTTATTGATCCAAAATTCACGTACGGAATTTTCTGTAAACATGATAGACTATTCAAATATTTCACTGCTGTTTCTTCAACATTATTTAATAGTTCTGTTAAAATAATAAAATCTAACGAATTTTTGCAAGACGTTGAAAAACCAGAAACTCAACAACAAATTATAGACGAATATCACACACGAAACCACAATGGCATTAACAAGACTTATCAACATTTAAAACAAAAATATTTTTGGCCTAATATGAAAAATTATATAAACACTTTTATTAATAAATGCTCAATTTGCCTTCAGACCAAATACGAACGAAATCCGTACAAACCACCATTTTCAGATCCCCTTCTAGCTAAACGCCCTTTTGAAGTTATACACATTGACACCTTTAGTTTCGATAATTGCAAATTCCTAACCATCATAGATTTATTCTCCAAATATGCGCAAGCGTATTATATAACTGATGGATCCGCAATTACCATGTTAAATAAACTTCGACACTATTTTTCCCATCATAATCATCCCCTAAAAATAGTAGATGACGCTGGCAAAGAATTTTCGAATACTACCCTTAAAGAATACTGTAATTTATTTAATATTAATCTTCACATAACAACCCCTCAAAATCCTAACTCAAATTCACCAGTAGAGCGACTGCACTCAACTCTTGTAGAAAAATTGCGAATTCTTAAATTACAAAACCCACAAGAGAGGCCTGCAACCCTAATGATAACAGCAACCCTTATTTACAACCAGTCTATTCATTCGACAACTGGGTATTCACCTTTTACATTACTATACGGCCCCTACGACGACTTACCAACAGTCACACCTGAAACTACCCTTTACGAAGAATACAATAACAATAGGCTCAAAGAAATAATGCCTTTCTTCGACAGTGTATATCAGAAACAAAAAGTAAGTGGAGACAAAAGAATTTCTAAAGCAAATGCGGACAGACAAACGACACCAGATTTACAAGAAACGACACAACTAGCTATTAGAGTACCAAAAGTAAGAAAAACAAATCCTCTTTATAAATTACGATCACATCCTAAACAAAAAGAAAACATTGTTACATTTTCTAAACCAGAAGCAAAAGCTCACGTTTCTAACTTAAAAAGAGTAAGAAAGACTTTTTCGTTACAGGACAAAACTACTACTACTACAAACAACGATGACCCTCAACCTGGTCCATCCACTTCAAATAACACCGATAAAAACTAACGGATATTTTAAAGAGTATTTAGGCATAGCAAAAATACTCAAACATTATCATAAATTTTATTTTTATTTTAATATTACCGATATAGAAATTAATTATAACATATTATTAAAAAATTCTAAATTTTTAAACACTGGACAAATGTCTGCACAAACGATATTTACTCATTTTAGATGACCATTTGTCACGATTAAGTAATGAACTACAAAAACTATCAATGCACAGAACTAAACGCGGATTAATAAACGGAGCAGGCTCTTTAATTAAAATGATAACAGGAAATATCGACCAAGAAGACTTAAAAGAAATCAATAAAAATTTAGATAACCTTTTCCAAAATCAAGAAGATATAATTACCCAAATTGATAATTTAAATTCATTTGCTAATATAATCACACAAAGGTACGAAAAGGACCAAAAAATTATTAATCAAAATCTAGATCATATTTATCAGACTTTTTCCACTTTAGATAGCGAAAGAGAATTGTCGAGTAAAATTCATTTCCAAATTCACGTAGCTGTTAAATTACTCCATAATATAGAGATAATTTAAAGATCTATTTCCTTAAGTTTTAACGAAATTACTAATATAGAGCTCTTTACCACTAGTGATCTGTTAAATATTATTGATCACTTAAAGTTAAGTCATGACAGAAATGAATTGAGCGACTTTGACAAAAATCATGTTTTTAAGGTTGTAGAATTTACCAAATTTCATATATTATCGGTTAAGGATACGATTGTATGCCTTTTAAAAGTTCCTATCCTACATCCCAATCCTGGTTCTTATTTTCGTGTTTATCCTATACCACAAAATTACATTCTCCTGGTACCACCCAGCTCATACTATTTAGAAACACCCTCTTCAAACTTATGGACCCAATAGAAGTACCCCTCTATAGAAGACGTGGTGATATGCAATAATCGCCCACGAGAAGAACATTGTCAGCTTGACACCTTACAAAATTGCACTTCTGCCAAAGTAATGAACCCCTACGAAATATCAACTCAGCTGCAGAATGGTCAGACCTTAATATCCACTAGCTCAGCAACCACTATCGTCGAAAATTGCGAAACATCGTTAGAACGAAAAATCTTCCAGGGAAACGGTCATATCCATTTTAAGCCAATTCATCTAAAAGAAAACAAAAAGATAAAAGAAGCATTGTCTCAAATACAACAGCATCCATTTCATCTCCGACCGTCCATGCAGTATTCCCACTTAGGCATTACCATTGGTATATCCATCGCTGTTACCATTGTACTTCTGTTTCTTTTAAAAAGAAAAATTCAGAGCATCCTATTCAAGTTCAACAGGCAAACGCAAACAGAAGAAGTGTCCGAACACGAGGACGTGCTAAAGATTTAAGGTTGGAGGAGTTACATCCCTGTATATTCTCAACTTCATACAAAATACGACGAATCCTGAAACCATGCATCATCAGTTTAGTGACCTGTGTAAGAGTGCTGATGCAGACGTTTGCATTTATGTTAATTCTGTAGAACATTATTTCATTCAATCGCTGTAACTCTAGTTGTTCACATGTTGTTTTGAATCACATATTTTATAATAAATTTTAAGACTGTAATAATTGTACCACTTAAATAAATAAATTACTTTTTTCGGACAATCGCTACGAAAAAAACCTAATTATATATATATATATATATATATATATATATATATATATATATATATATATATATATATATATATATATATATACATTTGTCGATTTATTTTTTCTTCAATATCTAAGTAGGCGTTGATCTAAAATGTCTAAGACTTGCACATTATTAGGGCACTTTTTACAGGTATATTTTTGTGCCATTCTCAACTTTAAATTGTCATTTGTTTTTGAGCTACAGGTATCAACGTTTGTTTTTATTATGGCAACCATATTGGATTTTTGCTGGTGTGATAGCCTGTGAAAAGAGTTTTCCAATGATGTACAACATGCTTGAGAAATCTTGTAACTGCACTGATGAGTTTGAGAAAAACCGTTTTCAGGATAGTAGGCTATGAAATCCAATACCAGCAAACAAATGACAAAAAAAGTTTTCAAAAAGCAGTAGGCCATGGAGTCTAACAAAGACTTCGACTTTTAACCTAATTTTCCGTAATGATTCATCCCTCTTGTTTCAGGGGTGAAAATGTTTCTACCAACCTGGGCAAGGCTGACCTTCTTGCTCGTTGTTCGCCGGTAATTCTACTCTCAACCTACCTTCAAATGTTCAACCACCAACAGTTCCCAATATCGCGCATAAAATGACGGATATCATTTTCAAAACTAAAATGGTACGAAAGATGCTCTTTTCTCTTAACACCAGGAAAGCCTCTGGCCTTGACGAAATCGCAGCAATTGTTCTCAAAAAATACTCACCAGAACTTGCTCCTGTCCTGACTCGTCTGTTTGAAACATCTTACAATAGATATTCCCTAGTAACTGGAAAACTGCTCGAGTACAACCCGTCCCCAAGAAAGGATCCAGAGCGCTTCCTAAAAACTACAGGCCTATTTTTCTCGTTTCAGTCGTCTCTAAAGTGATGTAAAAGTATATAAACACCGCACTAGTAAAGTCTCTTGACAAACACAGTATAATCCACGACAGACAGTATCGATTCCGTCAGCGCAGATCAACTGCCGACCTCCTTTCCTTTGTCATCCATTCTTGGAACAAGTCCATGGAACTACACGATGAATACCAGATTGTCGCTCTAAACATATCCAAAGCATTCGACCAGGTCTGTCACGCAGCGCTGCTCAATATACTTCCGGACTATGGCCTACCACCAAAACTCTGTACCTGGACAGCAAATTTCCTCTCCGACGGGAGAATTTCTGTTGTCGAGGATGGCCATTCCTCTAAACTGTATCAAATTAATGCAGGAGTCCCTCGAGGTTCAGCTTTAGCCCCTACTTTGTTTTTTCTCCACATCAATGACCTCCTCTCTAGCACATCCAACCCAGCTCACAGTTGCGCCAATGACAGCATTCTCCACTCAAATATACTATATTGTATGCCTGGCTCTTTAGCCCAATTAGATGAGGATTGCAGACTCATGGAGGGTTCTGTCTCTGTGGATCTCCAAAAAATATTAGACTGAGGAAGTATAAATCTTGTACAATTCAACTCCACCAAATCTCAGTCTTGCTTTCTATCTCATTAGAGATACACCAGCCCTAGACCCATCACAATGAATAACCAAGTTATTCAAAGTCCTGTGTCCTCTTCACTTGTTGGCATTTCTGTCGATGGAAATCTAATTTGGCAACAACGTGTCACATCAATTGCAGAAGCGACTGCTAAGAAACTAGATATTTTCTTCCGGGCTTGCAAATACTTTTCACCAGCTAATCTCTATACCTCATATACTTCACAAATAAAGTCAAACCTGGAAACTGCTCCCACATCTGGGGTGCCGCTGTCGCTTCTACACTCGCTATCCTGGACTCCATTTAGAAGAATATATATACGTCTCATCGGTGACCCTACTCTCACCCAGAGGCTGCCATCCCTTGCCTACCGACGTGCCGTTGGTGACTTTTCTCTCTTTTATAGACATCTGCAAGGGCACTGCTAAGAGGATATTTCTTCCATAGTTCCTCCACCTGCTGCCCCCAGGTCACCAGACATAGAACATCTTGTTATGCGCGCTCTTTTGTCCCGAATGTTTCCAAGTTGTGAAATTCCTTGCTGGCAAATGTTTTCCCTTCTCCTCCGTACTTCCAAGCTTTCAAGTCCAGAATTAACAAGTTGCCTCTTTCCTCCTTGTCGACACCCACGGTACGATAGTATTTAGGGTGCGAGCCCTCGTGGTGTGTTGTTGAAATATATATATATATATATATATATATATATATATATATATATATATATATATATATATATATATATATATATATATATATATATATATATATACATAAACTAAAGTTTTTTTTCTCACAATAAAGCCTGAATGAAATTGTTATTGTTATCAGGTTTCGTGTGCATCTTGCTCTTATAAACGCTTGACTATGTAGCAAACTGAATATTCCAGCTGCGTGGGAAACTGGTCTGAGAAAATTTAAATGATGGTTGGGAAAATTTTCCAACCAAACGCTCTTGCCGAGTCTAGTAAATTTCTGTTACTTGTTGATGTTTCTACATATATACGCGTCGCCCCTGTAAAGTACTTGTGCACCACCTACACAATCATTAATTTATGTGCACTGCATTAACACAGCTTGCTAAATAATTATCAATTGTCTATTAGATTTAAAGCGGTTGTGCTCCCACCCAGGTGTGAAGAGGTCGCCTTTAGTCGGAACATCCATTGTCTTCCGTTAATATCTCTATTTCCAAGACACCCTATGATTATGAATGCGCTATCCTCCCAGAACGGCCCACACACAACATGAGATTGTGACTGTAGATGCGATCGTAAACGTTTATTACACTAAAATGCATCCCGGTGGATGAACTCCACATTTTAATAACGATATCTTTCTTCAATAAGGCAATTTGTAATTCTAATTTTTCTGCAGTGTATATTTATAAGTACTTTACGAGATGATATTAGTATGTGTTTATACTATAAGAAACTTTAATATGTTATTATATCAGTTTAATTGTACCTGATACTTAATGCTAGCTTGTAAAAATTACCATCTCATTTTAATTGAGTTGCTTCGGTACCCATAACCGTAAAAAAGTATATATATATATATATATATATATATATATATATATATATATATATATATATATATATATATATATGTTCAGAAAGATTTCCGCGGTCTTTAATGTGAGATATGCTTGGTTTTCAGAACCCATAATATCAAAACCGTATTCACAACAGACCAAAAACTGTCAAATCTTATAAAAACTCCCAAGGATACGATTCCAAACGAATCCCACGGAGTTTACGAACTTCCTTGTTCCGACTGTTCCCGAACTTACGTAGGACAAACAAACAGACGCATCCATAATAGAATATACAAACACACCCTCGCAGTTAGAAAATCCGACCCCTCATCGGCGCTGGCCATGCATCATATTCATACAGGGCACAAAATAGGCTTAGATAATGCCAAAACAATAGCACCGGTTAGAATTTCAAAACGAGAATTATCCGCGAAGCAATCGAGATTGAAAAACGTCCCGATTGTTTAAATAAGAGAGATGATGGTCTTCGCCTTCCGACTACTTGGAAACCTATTATATCTTCTTTGCAAACACACAAAAGGGAAATGAATTCCACATACAATTTGGTTGCATCATTATCTGCCTCAACAAATGCCGGTGACCCTCTTAATCCTCCTCTAGATACCGTGACCAAAGCCCCCCACTTAATTGACGGTGACCCCACTACTTTCACTGATGACGGAACGACCTATATAAGACAAGACTTGCAACGAACTGCCAGATCTCTCTGAGGCCTAGGGTTGAACACACTGAGACCTCACAGACGATCTCCGGCGAGATTTGGGGAGTAGGCAGAGTGAGTCCCCGTAATCGAGCTACAACAACCCAACCTACCTTTATCCACCGCTCTAAGGAGTAGGCAGATTGAGGCCTTAGAGTGTCCTTACATATTTCCTTTACCTACCTTTGTCCACCACTCTAAGGAGTAGGCAGATTGAGGCCTTAGAGTGTCCTTACATATTTCCTTTACCCACCTTTGTCCATCACTCTAAGGAGTAGGCAGATTGAGGCCTTAGAGTGTCCTTACATATTTCCTTTACCCACCTTTGTCCACCACTCTAAGGAGTAGGCTGATCGAAGCCTTAGAGTGTCCTTAGATATTTCCTTTACCCACCTTTGTCCATCACTCTAAGGAGTAGGCAGATTGGGGCTTTAGAGTGTCCTTACATATTTCCTTTACCTCTTGAAAATGGCTCCAAAACAGGAGCCGAAACGTCGAGTTTCCATAAATTCTGGACGCGGTTTAACCCGAGAACCAAGCATATCTCATATATATATATATATATATATATATATATATATATATATATATATATATATATATATATATATATATATATAATATATATATATATATATATATATATATATATATATATATATATATATATATATATATATATAGGTTAGTTAACAAAATTATGTTCTAAGGATCTCTTTGGAACACCGGTTTTTTTCTAATTTTCATCGTGAACTCTCTATTAGCAAATTTTTCTTAATGAAGATTCGCTGAAACGTTCATTTAAGCATTGACGAAGATATCGCCGACGAAGACGTTGACATTCCTCTGAGCGCATGTGCTAGGGTTATGAAATTGGCGGATGCAATGGATCACCGGAACATGGATAATTCTGTGGAAACTTCAGGCATTCCAACAGATTCCGAGATAATTGACTCTACAAATTTGTACATTACCCCAGAAGTGATAGTATATTCCGATTCGGAGAACGAGTGTAAAACCCCGAATGCACCAATGTTTTCCTGTAAGATGCCACATACTCCGCCTAGAAGCTTAGAATATTTTTAGAGAGGGGTTCAAACTCCGAGAATAAGCTACATTGATTAACTTCCATAGAAACCTTTTTGAAAAGAAGAAAAAAGAAAAACCTACAGTATAAACGAAAATCACAAACTTTTTACGATATCTATAAAGTTAGGTTAAGTAATAATGTACTGTGATTTCTTTTATACCAATAAAATTGTTCATCAAAGTAGGCAGTTGAGTTTAAATATTACTGAGATGGGTTCTAGGGGAGTAGTTCGGTTTGCACACTTACATATAAGTATGCATATATCTAAATTTCTTTGTAGTTACTTCTTAGTTCAGATATAACGGGATTTTACTATATATATATATATATATATATATATATATATATATATATATATATATATATATATATATATATATATATATATATATATATATATAGATATATATATATATGACGTTCCGCGGTGGTTAAGTATTGTATTCTTATTATTATTAGGAATGTATATATTAGGTATTAGGTGTATAGTTTTTAGTGTTTATTCTGTATATAGTAGTTTTGAGGTTAATTTAATGTATTTGATAGGTTTATGTTAGTTTTAGTTTCGTAAAAATGTATATAGCAAGTTTGTATTTATGGTAGTTTTATGTATACTTGTTTGAGCGCCTTTTGTTGTGTGCAATTGGTGTCTAGCTATTACTACTACTATATCTAATATACACACGTCGGAAAAGTCTAGGGATATTTTTAAATAATACAAAAAGGAAACAAATTGATTTTGGAATCGGTCAAATTGCACTCACGGTGTATGTATTTATTCAATCACTCAATATATAACCATATGTTGTTAAAAAAAAGTTAAAATGATATCAAAATTGATAAACCCGATATATGATAAAAGTAGAATTTTCATATGTACCGTTCAATTTAGCTTCGAATTCAGTCATTCCTCAGTTGTTGTTTAGTAGCTGCATATAAAATACTGTGTTTTACCATGGAACGACGACATTTGGATTTAGATGAAATGAATCGAGCGGTAGGCCTTCTTCAAGCGGACATGAGACAAAATGAAGTAGCTGAGCGGACGGGTGTGAGAAGTTATTTATTGAGGCGTTTTAGGGAAACTGGCAGTCCGGCCGAGCAACATCCAGGACGAGGACGCTCAACGACGGCAGGTCAGGATAGATTTTTATGTTTAACTGCCAGAAGGCAGCATACAATTACGGCACCTGAATCGGTTACGACTCTGCAAAGGCGCATAATGTAACCATTAGCCGAAATATTGTAATAAATCGTCTTTACGAAGCAAACCTCTCTAGGTGACGTGCACTCAGATGTCCACTTATTCCCAGAGTCAGTCGCGCTGCAAGACTGGACTGGTGTCAAAATTATATGTTAACTGGGCTACAGTTTTATTCAAAAACGAGTCTAGATTTGGTTTCCATCTGGATTCTCGTCGAATAAGGGTATGGAGACGATTTGGAAATGCGGAACGCTTAAAACATATTCAGGAAGTGTACACATACAGAGGTGGTACAATAATGGTATGGAGCGGATTAATTATTGGCGGCAGAACTGAACTCGGTATTCCAAATCGCTTCCTAACAGCTCAGCTATATCTGGATCCCATTATTCAACCCACCGTGCATACATTTGCAGGGTCTGTTGGTCAAAACTTCTGCCTAATGCATGATAATGCCCGTCTACATACCGCACGCATAGTAACCAACTGGTTGGATAAAGCAGGAATTGAAGGTTTACTATGGCCAGCACAAGCCCTGGACCTGAATCCGATAGAGCATGTCTGGGATATGCTTCAACGAAGAATTACTCCACATATGGGTAACATCAACAATGCGTTTACATTCCAGGAGCTTCTGACAGCAGAGTGGGCACGTTTACCACAAGGAGACCTTGACAATCTCATTTTGTCTATGAGCAATAGATGTAGAGCTGTAATTACTCAACGCGGACGTCATACTTTGTATTAACCCTTTTGCTCACATGCTCGGAAGTTTTTGAAAAATTCTTAAAATAGTATGTTTCAGGATATGTATATATATATATATATATATATATATATATATATATATATATATATATATATATATATATATATATATATATATTGTGTGTGTGTGTGTGTGTGTGGGTGTGTATTTAGATAATCTTCTAGGTTGTTTGGAACAAAATATTTGACTTTATGTAATATGAAATACTTACATTAACCGTATAATTTTTTTGTTTTCTTCTTAAATCATATCAAGAAAAAAATACGTGCATTTTAAAAAATATCCCTAGAATTTTCTGATGTGTGTAATTTGCAGTGTGATTTATCTATATATATATATATATATATATATATATATATATATATATATATATATATATATATATATATATATATATATATATATATATATATATATATATATATATATATATATATATATATATATATTAGATAAATCTATATATATATATATATATATATATATATATATATATATATATATATATATATATATACATATCCTGAAACACACTATTTTAAGAATTTTTCAAAAACTTCCGAGCATGTGAGCAAAAGGGTTAATACAAAGTATGACGTCCGCGTTGAGTAATTACAGCTCTACATCTATTGCTCATAGACAAAATGAGATTGTCAAGGTCTCCTTGTGGTAAACGTGCCCACTCTGCTGTCAGAAGCTCCTGGAATGTAAACGCATTGTTGATGTTACCCATATGTGGAGTAATTTCTTCGTTGAAGCATATCCCAGACATGCTCTATCGGATTCAGGTCCAGGGCTTGTGCTGGCCATAGTAAACCTTCAATTCCTGCTTTATCCAACCAGTTGGTTACTATGCGTGCGGTATGTAGACGGGCATTATCATGCATTAGGCAGAAGTTTTGACCAGCAGACCCTGCAAATGTATGCACGGTGGGTTGAATAATGGGATCCAGATATAGCTGAGCTGTTAGGAAGCGATTTGGAATACCGAGTTCAGTTCTGCCGCCAATAATTAATCCGCCCCATACCATTATTGTACCACCTCTGTATGTGTACACTTCCTGAATATGTTTTAAGCGTTCCGCATTTCCAAATCGTCTCCACACCCTTATTCGACGAGAATCCGGATGAAAACCAAACCTAGATTTGTTTTTGAATAAAACTGTAGCCCAGTTATCATATAATTTTGACACCAGTCCAATCTTGCAGCGCGATTGACTCTGGGAATAAGTGGACATCTGAGTGCACGTCTACTAGAGAGGTTTGCTTCGTGAAGACGATTTATTACAGTATCTCAGATAATGGTTACATTATGCGCCTTTGCTGAGTCGTAACCAATTCAGGTGCCATAGTTGTAGGCTGCCTTCCGGCAGTTAAACATAAAAATCTATCATGACCTGCCGTCGTCGAGCGTCCTCGTCCTGGATGATGCTCGGCTGGACTGCCAGTTTCCCTAAAACGCCTCCATAAACAAATTCTCACACTTTGAGAAATACCCGTCCGCTCAGCTACTTCATTTTGTCGCATGTCCGCTTGAAGAAGGGCTACCGCTCGATTCATTTCGTCTAAATCCAAATGTCGCCGTTCCATGGTAAAACACAGTATTTTATATGCAGCTACTAAACAACAACTGAGGAATGACTGAATTCGAAGCTAAATTGAACGGTACATATGAAAATTCTAGTTTTATCATATATCGGGTTTATCAATTTTGATATCATTTTAACTTTTTTTTAACAACATATGGTTATATATTTTGAGTGATTGAATAAATACATACACCGTGAGTGCAATTTGACCAATTCCAAAATAAATTTGTTTCCTTTTTGTATTATTTAAAAATATCCCTAGACTTTTCCGACGTGTGTATATTAGATATAGTAGTAGTAATAGGTAGACACCAATTGCACACAACAAAAGGCGCTCAAACAAGTATACATAAAACTACCATAAATACAAACTTGTTATATACATTTTTACGAAACTAAAACTAACATAAACCTATCAAATACACTAAATTAACCTCAAAACTACTATATACAGAATAAACACTAAAAACTATACACCTAATACCTAATATATACATTCCTAATAATAATATGAATACAATACTTAACCACCGCGGAACGTCATATATATATATATATATATATATATATATATATATATATATATATATATATATATATATATATATATATATATAGTAGAATCCCGGTTTAACGAGAAATTAAGGGACCAGCAATATATCTCGTAAAAGCCAAATCCCGTTATATCTGAACTAAGAAGTAACTACAAAGAAATTTAGATATATGCATACTTATATGTAAGTGTGCAAACCGAACTACTCCCCTAGAACCCATCTCAGTAATATTTAAACTCAACTGTAACTGCCTACTTTGATGAACAATTTTATTGGCATAAAAGAAATCACAGTACATTATTACTTAACCTAACTTTATAGATATCGTAAAAAGTTTGTGATTTTCGTTTATACTGTAGGTTTTTCTTTTTTCTTCTTTTCAAAAAGGTTTCTATGGAAGTTAATCAATTTAGCTTATTCTCGGAGTTTGAGCCCCTCTCTAAAAATATTCTAAGCTTCGAGGCGGAGTCTGTGGTATCTTACAGGAAAACATTGGTGCATTCGGGGTTTTACACTCGTTCTCCGAATAGGAATATACTTCTGGGGTAGTGTACTCACTTCTGGGGTAGTGTACAAATTTGTAGAGTCAATTATCTCGGAATCTGTTGGAATGCCTGAAGTTTCCACAGAATTATCCATATTCCGGTGATCCATTGCATCCGCCAATTTCATAACCCTAGCACATGCGCTCAGAGGATTGTCAACGTCTTCGTCGGCGATATCTTCGTCAATGCTTAGATGAACGTTTCAGCGAATCTTCATTAAGAAAAATTTGCTAATAGAGAGTTCACGATGAAAATTAGAAAAAAAACCGGTGTTCCAAAGAGATCCTTAGAACATAATTTTGTTAACTAACCTATATATATATATATATATATATATATATATATATATATATATATATATATATATATATATATATATATATATATATACTTTTTTACGGTTATGGGTACCGAAGCAACTCAATTAAAATAAGATGGTAATTTTTACAAGCTAGCATTAAGTATCAGGTACAATTAAACTGATATAATAACATATTAAAGTTTCTTATAGTATAAACACATACTAATATCATCTCGTAAAGTACTTATAAATATACACTGCAGAAAAATTAGAATTACAAATTGCCTTATTGAAGAAAGATATCGTTATTAAAATGTGGAGTTCACCCACCGGGATGCATTTTTTAGTGTAATAAACGTTTACGATCGCATCTACAGTCACAATCTCATGTTGTGTGTGGGCCGTTCTGGGAGGATAGCGCATTCATAATCATAGGGTGTCTTGGAAATAGAGATATTAACGGAAGACAATGGATGTTCCGACTAAAGGCGACCTCTTCACACCTGGGTGGGAGCACAACCGCTTTAAATCTAATAGACAATTGATAATTATTTTGCAAGCTGTGTTAATGCAGTGCACATAAATTAATGATTGTGTAGGTGGAGCACAAGTACTTTACATATAGAGTAAAGCATAAATTGCCATTTCAAATTCTAGAATTCTTTAATGCAACTTTGCATGATTCGTAACAGGAAGTCCACTGTATAGGAGTGATTGATATTTTATTTTATTTCTAGTGACAACATAAATTTTGTAAATTGTACATAGAAACCAAATATGACAACGCAGGTTTTTTACCCACCTTTTCCCTATATATAAAAATCTAATATATTGCGTAAATATAACCGTATATATATATATATATATATATATATATATATATATATATATATATATATATATATATATATATATATATATATATATATATATATATATATATATATATATATATATATACAGGCTGTTTCAAAAAACATGCACCATCGCTCGTGGGGCAATTCCTTACTAAAAAATAAGAAAAAAAGTTACTGTGCACATGGGCCCAGAAACGCATAGTTTTCAATATACAGGGAGTTGAATTTTAATTTTTTTTTAAATTTTTTATAAACAATTTCAAAACCACTGGATTGATTTTAATGAAACTTGGAACTTGAAAGTGTATTATGAAAGTGCATATTTTCAAGTGAGAATCTACTTACAACTGCGTCAGTGGCGTGCGTACGGGGCAACTGTAAAAATTCATTTGGGGAAAAATATGTGCGCCACTGTCTTTTTCCAATTTTGATACATCAGTTATGAAGCTTATTACATAAGCCACAAAAGCTACCTCTTGGTATTTTTTCGTTCAGGGTATCCCCTAGGAGATATGATTAATTTTATAAAAAGGGGCAAAGTACCGATTAGTCGGCGTAATAATAATAATAATAATAATAATATATGTTTACTGCAACCATAAGAATATGAAAAACAAAACATACAGTAAACATTACAGCAATAAACGTGCAAATAACTAACCTACGTAAGTAACTTATTGGTGATAAACATTGAAATGAATATTACAAACATTGATAAAAAATGATAAATAAAAAATAAAAAATGAAAAAAGTAATCGTAAAGACACCATGATTTTTCCAAACTCTTGTTTTTTGTACATTACTCAATTGACTTTAATAACAAAGCTAAAGAAAATGTTGAAAGTGACCACCATTAGCGTCGTTACAATTATTTAACCTTCTGCGCAAAGATCTTCTTACTCTTCTGCAAATATTTTGATCTTCTCTAATGCTGTCAAATGCATATTCTATTCTTCCCAACAATTCTTCTCGTGTATTTACTGATGCTTTATACACTATGTCTTTTAAATGACCCCACAAATAAAAATCGAGAGGATTCAGGTCCGGAGATCGAGGTGGCCATGACACCGGACCTCCACGACCAATCCATCGGTGACCGTATGTGCTGGCTAAATATGTTCTTACAACTGCTAAAAATGTGCGGGCGCACCATCATGCTGGAACCACATTGTACCATTTCTCATAAAAAGCGGTAGTAACAACGGCAAATCATTTTGTAAAAAGTTTAAATATGATTCATGGTCAAGACGATTCGGTAGAACAACAGAACAAATTATGTGATTTTCAATAATAGCAGCCCAAATATTGATGGAAAATTGATACTGCGAATTTGCAACTCTTAGAGAGTGTGGGTTTTCATCGGCCCATGTATGTAAATTGTGAAAATTTACGATACCTTTTCGCGTAAATGACGCCTCATCAGTAAATAGTACACGTTTAGAAAAATGTTGGTCGTGCCTAAGTTTGTTTAAGAACCACTGACAAAACATTACCCTTGGTTGAAAGTCTCTAGGTAGTAGTTCCTGGACACGTGTAAAATGATAGGGATATAAACTTTGATCCTTCAGAGTTCTGTGAACTGATGATGCCGAAATATTACCCAGTTCGGTTGCAATAATTCTCGTACTTGTACTAGGATCACGTTCAACTCTATTTAATATTGCCTCTTCAACTCGTACAGTTCGGCGGTATCTTCTGCGTCCAGAGTCAGCTTATAAAGGTTTTAAAGAACCAGTTTCTCTCAAATGTCTTACAATACGTGGGAAAATATTTTTCTCAGGAATTCTTCTTTGCGGATAAGTTTCCTGATAAACTCGCACAGCTTGTCTAGCATTTTGATTTGTTTGTCCATAAATTAACAACATATCAGTCAAATCCGCTGAAGTGTACTTAATGAAAACCATCTTAAGAGGAGGAAATAATATTAATGAGCAGCTCAGTATCAACAAATCACTAAAAACGAAAATACTGCACCGTATCAAAATTTAAAGAATAGCACGAAAACTCTTTTGACGCCTACAAAGCACTTCAAAATTGTAGAATTTAGAGAACTGTCAAAAATTATAGTTTCATGGCACTTTACGATTACTGTTTTCATTACTCCAACGAATCGGTACTTTGCCCCTTTTTATAAAATTTATCATATCTCCTAAGGGATACCCGGAACGAAAAAATACCAGGAGGCAGCTTTTGTGGCTTATGTAATAAGATTCATAACTGATGTATCAAAATTGGAAAAAGACAGTGGCGCACATATTTTTCCCCAAATGAATTTTTACAGTTACCCCGTACGCACGCCACTGACGCAGTTGTAAGTAGATTTTCACTTGAAAATATGCACTTTCATAATACACTTTCAAGTTCCAAGTTTCATTAAAATCAATCCAGTCGTTTTGAAATTATTTATAAAAAATTAAAAAAAAAATTAAAATTCAACTCCCTGTATATTGGAAACTGTGCGTTTCCGGGCCCATGTGCACAGGAACTTTTTTTCTTATTTTTAGTAAGGAATTGCCCCACGGGCGATGGTGCATGTTTTTTGAAACAGCCTGTATATATATATATATATATATATATATATATATATATATATATATATATATATATATATATATATATATATATATATATATATATATATATATATATATATATATAAACATTCAGTACTTCTACTGCATAATTATTAAAATAATAGAAACAGAAAACTAAAATCTAAATAAACATAATGTAGAAGCCTGAGGCTGGAACATTGTAAGCAAAAGCTTAATTTTAGTACTCAGAAACTCTTTATAAACATTTTTGTAATTGATATCAATAAAGGTTTATGTTATGTTATGATTTAATAATTGGCTCCTGTATCACGCGTTCTAATATCAGTTAGTGACTTCACTTGTTTTAAATTTTTTTTTGGTCTTATTTTATTTTACCGTTTTTTGTATGACAAATTTAATTAGGACGAGATGAACCCTTTAAAGCTCAATTCAATTTGAATAGCACATCTGGTTGTTTGTTATTGCCCCAACTTTGTGAAACCGTTCCATACTTTATGCAGCCGTAGAATTTTCCCGTGGCTTCACAGGTACTTGTTATTTTCTGCAACCGATTTAAATTTTTACTGGACGCAGCAAGTGGTAGCGAATTTTCATTAAAGTTTCAAATCTCAATTGCTCAATTTGCTATTAACCTAACGTTCGTTGGCCAGGAACCAGGTTTTTTTGGAAACATTTAAAGTTTATTTTTGGAACATTTTTGTACATTTTCAAACAGTAAAGCCATTTTAATGAAGTATGGTACATTTTTTCTACTATATAGGTTATACTGGTAACCAAATTTTATGCTTGCTTTCTTTAAAGAAAAAGATATATTTGATATTAAAAACATTTTAATCAAAATTCACTACCATAACGCACTTGCTGTGTCCAGATTTTATGCTTTGCATTAGTTTTATTAGCATTTTGCTGTTACTGTCATGTTTTTGTGTTGTCGTTATTGTTTCGTCTACCTAGTTCTTATCAGGTGTCGGTTTCTTCTACTACGATTTATTCTCGCTTGTGTACCATTACTTCTGCTTGTTCCTCCATATTTTCACTTACTTCTTGTCCAGGTCTTCTTTCCTCATCCATCTCCATACTTTTCTGCTGTTCATGCTCCCTTTAATTTCCCCTGTCCAGTCTGACTTTTGGCGTTGTTGTTTGCCTTCCTCTTGGAATTTTTAACGTTATTATTTTATATTTTTGTTGAAATTCGTGCAAGAATTTTCACCGCTCCACGTTTAGGCAACGATTTATTGCGTTCCACGGTGGTTAAGTATTGTATTATTATTATTATTATTGTTATTATTATTACTAGAAATGTATATATTAGGTGTATAGTTTTTAGTGTTTATTCTGTATATAGTAGTTTTTATGTAAATTTTAGTGTATTTTATATGTTTATGTTAGTTTTAATTACGTAACAACTATTTTATAAATCGTAGAACATGTAGTGTACATTTCAAGGTATTCTGATTTTATTTACATTATATATAACTGATCATTTCTAAATTAATAAACTTTTTTTTTGACCCTTATTTATGCCTCGTTATAGACATTCTCTCCTAGACTTTTGTAAAAAAAAAGTAATTTGAACAATTTACGACATCGTATTTTTTGATATATATATATATATATATATATATATATATATATATATATATATATATATATATATATATATATATATATATATATATATATATATATATATAGGGTGGCGCATTGAAAACGAAACAGACCGATTCGGGTCCAGAGAATTTTTTTTTTAAAGAAACGCTGAAACACGTCAATTTATATATTGACGGGGACATGTTTTGACATAAAACTCAACTTTGACACATCAACCGCTTAAGGGTGGTGAAAACAACCCGTATATTTTAAATAGGGAACATGACTCGAGTGTTACATCATTTGAAAGCTCTTTATTTTTTGAATTTAGCACACAAATTTTTTTGCAAGTTTTATCAACCTGTTTAAAAATTATTCACAATTGAAGATGCAAAAACGCATTTCACTCATTCCGATAACAAATGTGCTGGTGGTCAATGTTTTGTTGCTTTGTAAACAAAAAAGTTTACTATCAGAACACTTATTATCGGAATGAGAGAATTGCGGTTTATTATATCAGTTTATCGGTCGGTTTGACACTTGATAGTACTACCGAAAACTAATTTCACAATGGTGTATTCTGTAGAAGAAAGAGTTGAAATAATTACCCTTTTTTTTTCAAAAACGATGACTGTGCCAACCGTACCGCAAATTTGTTTAATGAACGACATCCGAACAGACATGTTAACAGAAAATACATTGTAGAGTTAGTTGCAAAGTTTCGACAAAATGGTTCAGTAGCCAACAAAAAACGGGATTCTGAACGTGAATTTTAGGTTAGAAATGAGACTACTGAGATTGAAGTTTTAGGACAAATTGCTGCAGACCCAACTTTGAGCACGAGAAATCTGGCCACTCTTTCAAACATCAAAAGAAGAACTATTCAGCGAATATTGAAGCATCGTAAATTTCACCCATATAAAATTCATCTTGTACAACAACGGAATGAAGATGATTTTGATCGGCGGCTGGAGTTTTGTCAAGTAATGACTGCACGAATAGCTGATAACGGGAACTTTCTGTTCAGACGAGTGTACCTTTTTATTAAACTCTACAGTCAACCGTCATAATTGTCGTTATTGGGCAGATAATAATCCAAGAAATTTTCACACTCAAACTCTACAGAAATTGAATGTCTGGACTGGCATTTTTAGAGAGCGTTTAATCGGACCAATTTTTCTTGATGGCAATTTGAGTGGTGAAACGTGTTTGAAGTTACTACAAGAAGATATCGTTTACCCTCTACTAATTGATATTGTTAAAAATGATGATCGCTATCAAGAAAATCAATTATTGTTTCAACAAGATGGAGCTTCTCCACATTTTACACAACGTGTTAGGGAGTTTTTAAAAAAAAGAGTTTTAAGAGTAATGGATTGAGCGTAAGGTGCTATTGAGTGGCCTGCTATTTCACCAGATCTAGCTCCTTTAGACTTCTTTCTATTAGGAGATTTAAAGAGTAGAATTTTCGCAACAGAACCGGAGTCTCTGGAAGAATTACAACGACGCATTGTTGAAGAATGCTGTCTAATAACTCCACAAATGCTCAAGAATATCAGAGATCGTTTTGAACAAAATTTGTACTTTGGATGGAAGCTGGTGGTCAACAATTTGAACACTTACTTAACTGAATAAACATTTTTGAACGTTTGGGTTTTAACGAAAAATTGACTAATTAGTGAATTTGTTAGTGTATTTCTTATCACAATGAATGAAATAGGTTCTTGCAATTCCAACTGTGAATAATTTTTAAAGGAGTTGATAAAACTTCCAAAAAAATTAGTGTGCTGAATTCAGAAAAGAAAGAGCTTTCAAATGATGTAACACTCGATCCATGTTCCCTATTTCAAATAAAATGGTTGCTATCACCACCCTTAAGGGGTTGATGTGACAAAGTTGAGTTTTATGTCAAAACATGTCCCTCTCAATATTAAAATTGGCGGGTTTCAGCGTTTCTTAAAAAAAATTTCTCTGGACTCAAATCGGTCTGTTTTCTTTTCAATGCGCCCTCATGTATATATATATATATATATATATATATATATATATATATATATATATATATATATATATATATATAGTAAAATGCTGTATATCACCTTTATAAAAATTTGCTGCGTGCAGACTTTTTTTGCTAAACAAATACATTTTTATAAAATCATAGTACGTATCCAAGGTCCAAGTTATTTCTGAAACATTATGTAGCTTATCTTAAAGAATATCGCTCACAAGCGAAACTAAGAAGATCTATAACCACTGATTTTGTCAGCCACCCCATTTGATAGCCATGCATTGTTATTTATTAATAAGGACACTGTTGAACGGGTTCTTGTGACTAGTTTTTAATGTAGATTTCAGACATTTTTATCGGTTTAATTATCTCTGACAGCCCAACGTGTCATGCAAGTTATTGACTTAATATTTAATATTGGTGACAAGGATATGACATATGCAAAATAGTTGAGGCATACAGTAACCCACGTGACCGCATGCTGTACTATTCATGTTTGAATCTGATAAAATTTCAATATGGTCCAAGCTAGTGTAATTCGCATACACTCTTCTCCGGGTAGCTGACAAGACAACAATAGCTCCCTTCATCCGTTATTTTGCCCAACAAAGCTACGAAGTGATATTGGAAATAGAATATTTCGCTTCGACACACTCTTTCATCCTGTTAAATGTAAATAAGGGATGTAACCGATCTAAAGGGTTGCCAGGATTAAAACGGAGAATTAGTTTCGCACTCCTCAATTGCAGCAGTTTGTGTGGAGGTTGTTGCGGCTGAAACACATGGAGATTTACGAGAAATTCACACGCCTACTTTAAAGAAATATTGTCGCTCAGTAATCTCTTTATTCTTACAAGTTTCCAGCTACTTACCTCTCTCCGTACTAATCCGCGGATAATTCCTTCGTTTCCTTTACAACAGCTTTTTGATATCCCTATATAAAAATGAGAATAAAACTATTTAAAGCGCACATTATCTTATGCACTGTTGCAAAATTTAGCAACTAAAAATTTGGTATCAATATTGATATTCCAAGAAATGAGTTTTAGATTTCTTATTTAAAAATTAAAACGACTCCGGTTTCTACAGCACCATTGTTTGAGGTATGAATTCCCTTCGATAAAGAATCTAAGGAAACCGTTTATACAGTATGAGGGTATACCACCAAATGCGTTTGTTAGACGGTTTTTAAACGAGTCGATGTCGCTTCCGGTTTAACCCGAAGTAGCGATCAACTTTGTTATTTTAAATAAATTACCCTATACCAACGTCAACTATCTTAATCTGCCTTCACCGTTTCAAAGTTATTGTGATTTTTTAAAATGTTTATTCATTTGTATTGAAATATTGAAGCCATTCGTTGTCATTTATTTTTCACATTAAGAAGTAAAATTTTGCTAGTCGCTAGTACAGATTATAGGTTAATAGAATGTATAAGGATAACTGATTACCGTTTAAGTTATGGCAATAATAGTGTTGCCAGTGTCAGTTATAATGAGTTTGTTATAGTGTAATAAGGGAATAATTAAAAACTAAATTATTAGAACATTTTAGTGAATTTTCTTTTAAAAAAATCACTAAAAAGAAGATCGCAACTTCCGAATTTTGAATAAATTTCTTCAAATAAGCGCGAACTAGCCCCCCTAGAACCCATATCCGGTGTCAGCTTCAATATTTATATGTTTATATATATATATATATATATATATATATATATATATATATATATATATATATATATATATATATATATATATATATATATATATATTTGAAAACCTCGGTGGTTTAGGGGTTAGAACATGTGCCTCTGAACCAAAGGGTCAGGGTTCGATCCCAGGGTACCCCCCTTCACTTTTTCAGTAAAAACTGTTACCTTAACATCAACCGAGGTTCTGGCACTGTATTATGGCGTAAATCCGTCGGTCCCGTGTCCATGCGATGTTGGGCACGTTAAAGATCCGTACCCTCCTTGCAGAAATGCAGTGGTTAGACAAAATTTTCAGGATAGTAATATGAAACTGCTCCCTGGCGTCGGTGCTTGGCCATAGTCGCGGAAATCGGCCGACGTTAAAGAAACAAAAACTCACTCGTATATACTTATATATATATATATATATATATATATATATATATATATATATATATATATATAGATATATATATATATATATATATATATATATATATATATATATATATATATATATATATATATATATAGATATATATATATATATATATATATATATATATATATATATATATATATATATATATATATATATATATATATATGCGTATCATACCGATAACTCAAAAAATAATAGGTCGATTTTGATCAAATTTCATAAGTACCTGACTTTTGGAAGTGGCTTGGATAAGTTCGTTATCCAGGAATATCGGAAACGTTTTCCCGAACAATTTTGAGTTTTCTTTCAAAGTAAGGGAAACAAGATTTGGTACGCATGTTTCTATTATTAAAAGTGAACCACGTACCAAAACTTAGATCTGTAAGTTAAAATAGAATAAAGTTATAGCCTTTTAAATGAAAAAAAGGGGTTTCCCTCAAAACGTCAAAGTCGCGATTTGAATGGTCAAAGTTGGCAACATTTGGGCAAAGAACCTGAAATGAATATGGTTTATGTAAAGAAAATGTCGCAAGAAGAGTGCTCTGAGAACTCTTAAGTTTCAGCTTCAACCGTCATTGTCATTCATTTTACTTAATTTTTCCAGAAAATTCTTTTCAAATAGACCCTTTCTCTGATGCTTTGGCAGTGGGTTTAGTTAAGTTTATGTTTTAACGGTCTATAAGGTTTGGCTAATTTTCCTACAAAAGATTCGTTATTGAGGAGACCGCTACTTTTTAATTTTAAAAAGATTTAAATGAGTGGAAACTAGGCCCACTAAAATCTATATCTGGGTTTAGTTTCAGTTTTTATCTAGTTACCTACATACAGTGAACCTCAATATAATCGTTATTATACAAGATACGAGAACAAATTGTATACGTTAATTATAGGGTGTCTTGAGCTGCATCTTACAAAATTATTTTGATAATCACAAGATCGCCCAAGAGTTGTTTGGTAATACCTACAATATATTTTTCGAACAACCCTTATATTATTGCATTTTTGCATTTTTCATCGAAATTAATGCATGTTTGTAATGAAAAAAATATCTAGTCGTAGCAAGTGCATTTTGGTAGCGAATTTTTATTTCATGCTTCAAATAATAATAATAATAATAATAATAATAATAATAAAATAGCCTTTATTCACACAGTAGATAATACAATACTCAAGTGCACAATTAAAAAGAACAAAAAAAAAATACAAAAATACAACGTAGTTTACAAAAACACAGTTCCATGTAGATAATTAAAAGAAAAATAATAAGAAACTCTGTGAATTGGGCGAAGTTCAGACGGATGTAAAATCATCCCCTGCTCTACCACTTACGCCCATATGCAAAACTGGTGGTCAACAGCCAGCCCGGCAACCTGATTAAACACCACGCATAATCAGCAACAGTTTCTTTTTGAAGGAAATAAATTTTAAAAACTCACTTTGCTATTAACCTAAGGTTCATTGGCTAGGAAACCAGTTTTCTTGGAAACTTTTAAAGTTTATTTTCGAAAAATGTTTGTACACTTTCAAACAAAAAGTTAGTCTGATTATATATGGTACGTTGTTTCTACTATACAGGTTGTACCGGTAACCAAATTGATGCCTGCTTGCATTACACAGATATTTTGCTATTACAAACATTTTTGTAAAAATTCACTTGTATAACGAACTTGCTGCGTCCAGGCTTTTATTTTATTATTAGTGTTCTCTATGGCATCGCCGCTGTTGAATACAGTTGATTATTCTTGGTTTAGAGTCATTTACAGCTGGTCTTCGTATTTCATCAGGATCTAATGTGTTGAAAGCCGTCCTTTCTGGATTCAATAAATCTTGCCTACTTTCCACGGTTCTGGAGTAAACCTTGCTCTCTGTATGTCCCCACAAGTAAAAGTCTAAGGGGGTGAGATCTGGTGACTATGGAGGCTACCTGCGAGGTCCCTTTGGACCGATTCAGTTGTTTCCAAACATATGTATGTGTCAGCTCTTGACGAACTACTCTAGCAGACTGAGCAGGTCCACCATCTAGCTTATACAAACAATTATTACGTAAATTTCCTGGTAGGCTATTGATGAAATTTGCTACTGTATGCATCAAAATCTCTAAAAAATTAAACGGATCTGAGATATAGACTCAAGGGGCCCAAATTCACCCTAATTTCAAAAAAATTTCCTAACGTCTCACCATCGTTACCCCTCTTTACTAGTGTTCTATATGGCATCGCCGCTGTTGAATACAGTTGACTATTCTTAGTTTAGAGTCATTCATAGATGGTCTTCGTATTTCATCAGGATCTAATGTGTTGAAAGCCGTCCTTTCTGGATTCAATAAATCTTGCCTACCTTCCACGGGTCTGGAGTAAACCTTGCTCTCTGTATGTCCCCACAAGTAGAAGTCTAAGGGGGTGAGATCTGGTGACTATGGAGGCCACCTGCGAGGTCTCTTTGGACCGATTCAGTTGTTTCCAAACATATGTATGTGTCAGCTCTTGACGAACTACTCTAGCAGACTGGGCAGGTGCACCACCTAGCTTATACAAACAATTATTACGTAAATTTCCTGGTAGGCTATTGATGAAATTTGCTACTGTATGCTTCAAAATCTCTAAAAATTTAAACGTATCTGGGATATGAGCTCTAGGGGCCCCAATCCACCCTCACTTCAAAACATTTTCCCAATGTCTCACCATCGTTACCTCTCTACTAGTAAATTTTCGGAATAATAAATCAGTAAAAAATGAAATGGTCGTGTGTTATTTTCTCTTGTCAGTAATACTTTTACTTTTAGATATAGAGGCATTTAACCAAAATGAAAATTTAGTACATAACATATTGCTCACAAAAATCTTTAAAAGCCTAAATAATAAACTATAAAACTTTACTTTTAAAAACTGACAGAAATTTAGCGTATTATCTGTCAAACTCACTAAGCTCTCCGACATATATATCTAGAGTAATTTATCTAACTACCTGACTGCATCCACGGTTGACATTGTGAGAATACAATGTTAATGGAATATAAATGAGAGACCACAATGAAAATAAATTTGCTTTATGCAATTCAGAAGAACCATTTAGTTTCAGTCGATGCATAACAACGTAAACGTTTTTCAAAATATAGCCTATGTCCTAAACGCATTTCCACGCCTGTCCCTGCTTAATTGCTATTTATAGCCTATGCCACACGAGTACAATGCATACAAAGTTTCATATATGACACTGTAACTAACTGCCACAATTAAAAACTCGAGGTGCTATTAGTTTAAAGGACTGCCTCCCAATATAAGTCGAGTGAAACAATTACCGGAGAGGATATGTTTTGATATATATATATATATATATATATATATATATATATATATATATATATATATCTATATATATATATATATATATATATATATATATATATATATATATATATATATATTTATACAGGGTGCGAGATTTCGCTGGTAACGCTAGACTGTGCTTACACTAATGGCATTATCAAAGATTTTGCATCAGAAAATCACTAGGCAGCATATACTTCATAACCTAAAAATATTGCCGAATACACAGGGTGTTCCATTTGAGCTCGCCACTCACCAACTTCGTTATTTTCAATAGAACAGCCTGTATAATTTCACATTTTCGGAATCCTCGAGTGATTCTACGTCAAAAATGTATACAGTAGTATGAGCGGAAACCCATCCATTTTTATTTAAGTTATCTCTTTTTTTATAAAAATAATGGCCTTTCCAGTCTTTATTTTACAAGTCTCTATCTTGGTAAGTGATAGAGAAAGGACCATTATTTTAGCAAAGCAGGTGCGCAAAACTATTGTGACTATACTAATGTACACTAAAGCGTGACTAGATATAGAGTGCGTTCACAAAAGGGCATCCACTTCTGACAACTTCAACAATCAAAAACTATTTTCTTTCAAATAGAACACCCTGTATATTATTATATCGTTAAACTTGAAATTTCATTACCTTTTATCCTATGTATGCATACCTATACCGAAACTCAAAACATTTTGACATATATGATGAAACAACAAATTTATAATGAATTATACGGCTGTTCGTGTGTAGGAGCTATAAAAGACCCAGTATAAGCCAACTAGTTGGACTTTGGATAATTTATTTAATTGGTTTCCTGATACGCCACTCATATTTTGGAAATTATGAAATCAGAGACACACCTCATATCCATTATATTTTTTTCGAATTTTATGCAAAGTCTATGAAGTTAAAAGTATACATTTATCATTTTTTGAGGAATACCAACACATTTAATGATTATTCAACCTTTCACTTGGTTGTAGCCCTTTATTGTAAACAACATTGTACATCAACATTTGCCCCTTTTATCATGTAGAGAGCTTTGCTTTACTTTTCGTCGACAGACTTTACATATTATCTGTTCTTGTTTACAAAGTGTGCTTTGCTTAGAAATTTAGAAGTTGACAAACTCACTCACGACGCTATTTGACACTGTCAAAAAGTATTCTGTTAATTGTAGTTTAAAAAAACTTCCCAAAAAAAAAAAGAATTATTCTGAAGCGGAATTACGAGATATGCTATTAGCTTTGGGCGAATGTGATAGTAATACATTATTAGCATCCAGAATTTATCACCAACGTTTTCCTGGCAGACGATTGTCAACCAGAACGTCATTCGAAAGGCTAAACACCCGTTTTTCCACTACAAGCAGTGTAAAATATTTCAATAATGCCAGTGGTCCGTACAAAACAATAAGCTAACGCAATTAGATATAATGTTATCTGTGATTGAGGATCCACAAACCAGTACAAGAAGAATATCAAGACAACTTAACATAAGCGATTGGTCAGTGAGAAAGGCTTTGAAAAGGAACCATTACCATGCCTACCATGTTTCAAGGCAGCACGCTTAACAAGAGGCAGACTACAGGAATAGGGTGAAATTTTGTGAGTGGGCAGTAGAAATGATGGACGATGATCCCAATTTCTTTAAATATGTAATTTTAAGTGATGAATGTTCATTAAGTAGTACCGGTAAGCCAAAACAACACAATCTTCACTACTATGCAGATAGTAATCTCTTTTTAGGCATACTGTGGACAACCAACATCGATGGACTGTAAACCTATGGGAAGGATGTTTTGCAGACTACATAATTGGGCCATATTTTTATGAAGGTACTCTGACAGGCCAAAGGTATTGTAATTTTTTAGAAAATATTTTGCCTGAATTTTTAGATAACGTCACACAAAAACGCTGCGACAAATGTGGTTCCATCAGGATGGCGCACCACCTCACACAATGTTACGTGTCAGAGATTGGTTCAATAATAATTTTCCTAATCGCTGGATTGGTCGCGGGGACCAGTTCCGTGGCCAGCTCGGTCTCCGGACCTCACATCCTGTGATTTTTTTGTGTGGGGGTATATTAAAGATTTTGTGTATGCTGTGCAACCAACCACTGCAGAGGACATGATTCTTAGAATTAGCGAAGCATTCAACTCGATAAGACCAGGAATATTGCAAAATGTTATACACTTTTTTAGACGAAGAGTGCAGTTATGTCTGCAGGAAACTGGACGTAACTTCGAACATCTCATTTGGTTTAGTTTCATTAATATTTGTTATCTCATTGTTTGTTATAGTTGTTCCAATCGTTTCTAAAGTTTTTAATAATTTTTTAATTGTTATCAAATAGGTACTATGCAAAACCTTTATTTAACGTATTATCTTTAAGTTTTGTAACATTATTTTTCAATAAACCGCTTAATAATGTTTCAGGGGTTTTATATGGAATTGCAAAGTATTCAAAGTCCAACTAATTAGCTTATACTGTGTCTTTCTTAGCTCCTACACACGAACAGCCATATAATTCATTTTAAATTTATTGTTTCATCATATATCTCAAAATGTTTTAAGTTTTTGTCTAGGTAGGCACGCAGAGGATGTGTTCCATTTGAAAAAAAAAGTGTTTGATTGTTGAAGTTGTCAGAAGTGGATGCCGTTTTGTGAACGCACTGTATATCTAGTCACGCTTTAGTGTACATTAGGATAATCACAATAGTATGGCGCACCTGCTTTGCTAAAATGATGGTCCTTTCTCTATCACTTACCAAGATAAAGACTTTTAAAATAAAGACTACAAAGGCCATTATTTTTGAAAAAGAAGAAATAACTCAAAAATCGATGGGTTTCCGCTCATACTACTTTATACATTCTCGATGTAGAATCACTCGGGGAATCCGAAAATGTGAAAATTAGCAGGGTGTTCCATTTAAAATAACGAAATTGGTGAGTGGCCAGCTCAAACGGATCACCCTGTGTATTCGGCAGTAATTTTATGTTATGAAGTACATGCTGCTTAGTGGTTTTCTGAAGTGAAATCTTTGATAATGCCATTGGTGTAAGCACAGTCTAGCTTTACCAGCGAAATCTTGCACCCTGTATATATATATATATATATATATATATATATATATATATATATATATATATATATATATATATATATATATATATATATATATATATATATATATATATCACAATTGAACTTATATGTGAGCATGCAATCATCAATATACAAATATACACAAACTCTTGAAATAATCTTGTAAATATACGAATCAGTCATTCTGGCTTACAAACATATTTTCTGTCCACTACTATACAGGTGTCCCACGTGGACCTTCCATTAGCTGTTTGTGGAGTACGGCTCACAATTGAATTTTGAAAATTCACGCACGTGGGTTTCTCATAATTTCCAGTTCACTGAAAACATTGACGCTAGTATGAAACTTCTGGTATACCGGAAGTAGACGTCAACTTTCTTATTTTAAATTGAAGATGGTATTTTTGATTACGGATCTAGATTGCTCTTCAAATTTTATGGTAGGTTTTTAAAGTGCAGATTATAAAATGGCACAAAATATTTGAAATTTACTAAAGCTGGTATAAGTTATACAGGCTGACCGAAATATACCCGTCAATCGTGACAACTTTAAAACCATATAACTCTCTCATTTTAAATAGAATAGCCTATATTTAATAACGTTAGTTCGTGTACTTTTTATTGTTATGTCGATTGGTATCAGTATTTCCTATACCTAAAAAGGTAAAGGTAAGATGCTTACTGGCAATTAGGCCATTGCTGACCCTTTTTGCTCATCTAAACTAACCTACCCTCCACCTTGAACTCGATCTCAACGACGACAGTGATTTTGAAAAATCATCCGCCGCCGGTGAGGCTCGAACCGTCGTCCCCCGAGTCCGTATTGGAAGGTATGAATCGACTTTCCCGCACGGCCACGGAGGCGCTTCCTATACCTAAGTCCCACATATTTAAATATATTTAAACATTATTTGCGATAGTAAATAATTATTAGTCAGTTTATCAGCTTGCCTAGGAGATGAAAATGTTAAACGTCATCTTCTGACATAATGTAAAATATGCGACTTTTGAATACAACTTGGAGCCGTACTCCAGAAACGGCTAATGGAAGGTCTACGTGAGAAACCCTGTATATCTAATATGCAATAAATATATTTGTATGGAGACGAATTCAAAGAGTTAAAATATGACAGTGTCACGAATGTTTAAAATTAAAAAGTTTATTTGGAGTAAAACAAAATTACTCGAACAATAAGTGAATATCAAGAAATGGTATTGCCAAAGAGAAGAAGATCATTAACCAGCAGCTTATGAGGAAAAATCAGAAGATAACGATGGGTAGGTGCATTTTTTGTGGCTGGTGGATTAAATTTTTAATGTTGATTCGCTAATATGTCTCAATTCAAAGTGATTTTGCTATTAAACTTTTAGAAAGTTGTGTCGAGTTTCCTGCACCTACTTCTTGTTCTGTTTGATTGTATTTCAGTAAACAAAGCATCTTCGGATGGAGGCAGGAAATTACTAGTTTTCTCCTGCAGGATTCAGTCTTCATTCAACTTGAGATGTAGTAAGCTTACAAGCAACACTAAACGGAAACCAATTTGATTAGAGCTGTTGCTCTCAGAACCCTGGAGTGTCAGTGGTATTGGAGAGGATACGGCCTAGAATTAACGCATATTAGAGGCGGAACCAAACCTGAATGGATCATCGATCGTGGCTGCTTGCGGTATTTACACATGAATTAACTGGTGTCTTTCTAGACTGAGTTAATTTGTTGGCACTTGAATAGAGTTCCTCAGATCAGTGCTATATGTAGTTAGTTCACCGTATGTCTGAGTTGCTATTACTTTCAAAGGAGCAGATCGGTATTTAAGGTACGAGGGTTTTATCACAGCATATATATATATATATATATATATATATATATATATATATATATATATATATATATATATATAGTATTAAGTTTTGGTGGCGGTAATAGTGTTATTTACTCAAAAAATTGTGGGAAAGCCGTCAGTTGCAAAATAAAACTCTTTATTAAAAGCCGAGTTTTCGGAAAAATTTAATCCATTCTCAAGGATATAACGTGAGTTTTACTATGACTAATTATGCAATACCAAACATGAAAAAAACATTAATTTAAATAAATAATTTTATAACGAGTTTTATTTAGCAACTGACGGATTTCCCACAATTTTTTGAGTAAATATATATATATATATATATATATATATATATATATATATATATATATATATATATATATATATATATATATATATATATACAGGGTTACAACTAATTAATTGCTCACTATTGGTATCTGAGTAACGGTAAGAGATACAGAGTTGGCTAAATTACATTTTAGCTGATCCAATATCTCAAAACAAATTTTGATTATGTCGATTCGTTCCTGAAATATCCTGAAAAAAACGAAAAATTGAATTTTCAAAATTTTACATTAAATTCCTTATTATCAAAAATGGGCTCCCAGTTATTGCTATGTCAGCATAATTTGATATGAGCAATCAACATTCGCTATTTGTCAAAATGTCAGCACAGAAGATTTTAATTAACAGAATAAAATCATATTAACCATAGATACTAACGAAACTTACAACTAGTAAATAAACAAACTAACAATACATAACAAATACTTCCTACTAAATAATAAATGTGTGTAATGTTAATTAAGATGTTCAAAATGGCTTCTATTGTTATTTATGCATTATCGCGTATACCTTGTGTTGCTAATCTTATCATAGCAGGAGATATGGAGCAAATTTTATCTATGATAATCGTCTTTAACTCTTCTTCGTTGTTAAATGCTGAAGGTAAACTTCATTTTTGACATATCCCCAGAAGAAATAGTCCATTGGGGTTAGATCTGGGGATCTTGTCGGAATGCGAGCGGTCCATTATTGCCTATCCAACTATCTCCAAACGTTTGGTCTAGATATGCTTTTACGGCTCGGAATTGGCATCTTGCTGAAACCATATGTTGGCTCTTTGTTGCAAAGAGAGGTTATAAAAAAATTTCATAAGGTCATTAGTTAACAGATGAAGGTATTCATCGTCATTCAACCTATTGCTTATTAAAAATGGTCCTATAACTGTATCGTCTAAAAAGCCACACCAAACGTTTACTATCACCCTATTTTGATGTCTCGACTCATATAAAAGAAGGATTATCTGTAGTCCAGTAACGACGATTATGTTTATTAGAGAAGCCGCTATTTGTAAATGTACTCTCATCCGACCACAATATCTTAGCTGCGAAAGCCTTGTGTATTTGCAACTGCCCAGAAAACGATTGGCAAAACTGAAACCGCCGGTTTTGATCTGGCTCATCAAGCGTTTGCACTATAGTGTATTTATAAGGATGGTATTTGTGTTTTTTCAAAATCTTTGACACTAGCTGCTGGCTTATTCCACATTCTCTCGCCATATGTGTTGGAATTTTATTGACTTAAGCAAGAGCATTTATTTCGTTAGCACTGGGTTCCAGATTGTAGGGAGCACGCTTTCTCATCAAAGTACCAGTTTCATCCAACATACTCGCTATTCTGGCGCAGATATGCCGACTTGGCTGCACACGTTCTAGATATTTTTCTTGGTATAACTGGGAAGCACGGGTCGAATTTCTAAAACTTCGGATGTATGCTTTATACATATCTCTTCTCTCTTTCACAGTAAAGCGAACCATTTTGGAAATACAATTTTAGAACAAATTTAACACAAGTCTTGAAATGAAATGTTTTTAATGCATAAGTTAAGTAGAAGATTTTGAACTGACAGTTCAAATAAATCGTAACAACAAATTACAAAACAATGACACATACCTACTTGATATTTGCGACCAGAATTAGTTTTTTATTTATTTGTACAATGTTTATGAAGAAAAATATGAAGTGTCTTACACCATTCGAAAGGCGGATTTTTTTCAATCTGAAAAATTTAAAATTTAATATGGCAGCTATAAGAGAAAAAAAGTTGACTATCGCAGCGCAAAAATTAGAGCAGCAATAAGTACACTTGGAGAACACCCAAATCACCACAACACATATTTCAGAGACCTCACGATCGTTTCGTTGACCAAGTCAACATCTTCAGAGGAAGAAAAAATTCAGAATTTTTCTTCCTCTGAAGATGTTGACTTGGTCAACGAAACGATCGTGAGGTCTCTGAAATATGTGTTGTGGTGATTTGGGTGTTCTCCAAGTGTACTTATTAGTGCTCATCACAGGTTCCAGTTTTCACATAGTTAGAGCAGGCATTTCAACTCTGATGGCGTTAGTTGATTGCTCATATCAAATTATGCTCACATAGCAAAAATTAGGAACCCATTTTTGATAATAAGGGATTTATTGTAAAAATTTTAAAATTCAGTTTTTTTCAGAATATTTCAGGCACAAAGCGACCTATTAAAAAAAAATTCAGATATTCGATCATCTAGAATGTACGCAACTTTGTTTTAATTTAATCAAATCTGTATCTCTTACCGTTACTGAGATGCCAATAGTGAGCAATTAATTAGTTGTAACCCTGTATATACATACATATATATATATATATATATATATATATATATATATATATATATATATATATATATATATATATATATATATATATATATATATATATATATATATATATATATATATATATATATATATATATATATATATATATAATATATATAATAATAATTGAGATCGGTTGAGGCATCGTTAAATAATTGGAAAACCTACATAGAAAAAATAGCATTAGAGTTAGAAACCTCCCGCTTTATTTTAGGTCGGTCAGTAGAGTAATATAAAACCGCAGCACAGATATATATATATATATATATATATATATATATATATATATATATATATATATCTGTGCTGCGGTTTTATATTACTCTACTGACCGACCTAAAATAAAGCGGGATATATATATATATATATATATATATATATATATATATATATATATATATATATATATATATATATATATATATATATATATATATATATATATATATATATCTGTGCTGCGGTTTTATATTACTCTACTGACCGACCTAAAATAAAGCGGGAGGTTTCTAACTCTAATGCTATTTTTTCTATGTAGGTTTTCCAATTATTTAACGATGCCTCAACCGATCTCAATTATTGTGGTGCTACCGTTAAAATCGACAAAAAACAGTTATGGTTCTAATGTGTTTTAGTGAATTTTCATTAAGAAAATTCACTAATAGAGACGTATCGATGATGAGACTGTTAGAAAATTTCTTCAACTCCGCACGGATTAGGACCCGTGAAATCCATATACATGATCAGTTAAAAAGTTTATATATATATATATATATATATATATATATATATATATATATATATATATATATATATATATATATATATAATGCTATATTCATATAAACGTGTATAGGTACACTCAGAACAAATATGCTAATTATATACTCAAAAGTAGATCACACCGAGAGTGACTAAACAAGTAATAAAATAGTAAATCAGTTAGCCATATGAGTAAATTTAAACCTAAGAAATAAATGAAAGAATAATTACTTTTAAAATGAATTCCTTTTGTGAAACAGCTATAGTTTGAATTATCAAATATAATATAATCCATTTATGGAACCTAAAATATAGAAAATACCAAGGTGTATTTAAATTTGCATTAAACAGATCAATAGGTAAACATACCTACACCAAGCAATGCCAAGATTTAATAAACCATATATTTTTTTTTACGTCAAAGAGCTATGTAATTATAAATATTAGCAATGAAGTGAATAAGAGGAGTATAATTACACTCGTGAATTAAGTGAAAGTGCAGTGATTTTTTTCTCCCTCAGGGCTCGTCCGTGGCTTTGCCGCCCCGATAACACTGCAACCTTTGGCTTATTGTGCATAAAGTGCAGTGATACATGGATAAACAAACAAAATCAATATTCCCACAGTAATTTAATCTATAAAAAGCCTGGTGCAACTATATTTAAGTTCAATAATGTAATATAATTTACAATATAAGTGGTTCATATAATTGAGTAATTGTGTTAAAAATAGGTTAGGATATTTTTTGAATTCATACAAATTTGAATTTGACTTACCTTAAAGAAAGTGATTCCAATAATAATTCATGAGACAAAATGAAATGATTTTCTTTAAGTCACATTATATATCATACGATTGGCCGACAGCTGAAACAAAGTTCAAATTAAAGGAAAACTCTTCTGATTGGTAGAAAAGAGATAGTGGAATTTCCAGCATCTACAGAAAAGAGGTTGTTAGGTAGGCATCAATAACAGACGCCAGTAATAAAATGTATGGGGAAACATGTAGAAAAATTGATAGAAAGTTGCAGTACAAAGCAGTAAAGTGTACAAACTAATGTGTATAAGTCAAGATTACCTGTGAAAGAGATGCAGATCAGATTATAAGCCTTTAAACGAAGATATTCAACCAAGTTGGTGAGATACCAAGCCGCAGCAGTACAAACAAAGGTAGGGCATGTTATAAAATGTACAAGTCGTATGTGAATCAGTTGCATTTCACAATCTTAATAATCAACAAAGTCATTCAATTGAAGTAAGAGGCAAATGAACAGATAAACAATAGTACCATCAGTCCTAAAGGTGTCTTGGAGGGCGTAAATAAGAAGATTCCATAACTAACCAACAGAGGGCAATAAATGGTAGGCAGTTAAAGTTAAAATTTAATATTCCATAAAAAATTTTGCTAGGCAACGGATTTGTAAAACCGAGGTACTCATGACAACAAAGTCAAATCTATCGACTGTGAACTTTTCAAAACAAATATACAAAATATAAATAAGAATGTAAATTTGTAATGTTGCATTGAAATTTTGTTATAGTTAGTTTAAGTAATAGTAAAGGATCCGAGAGAAAGAGAAAACAATTGTCTCTAAATAAGTTTGTTTGAATTTATAATCTTAAGTTAATATATAATTACAGTTAGATTTAAATACAGAACTTATTCTCATTGACTAACCGAATATATTTTAGGGAAAGAGGGTAAAATGCAGAAACCTATAAGAGATCGATAGGTAACGTTAAAACTTTGAGTAGGAATTTTTATTTAGGAATCCAATCAATCAAATATCCCTAAAAACGAAAGAGGTAAAATGTGTAGCTGAGGAAAGGAAATTAACCATTTAAAAGGTAAACAGTTTTGTCCAGAGTTGATACTATATATATATATATATATATATATATATTATATATATATATATATATATATATATATATATATATATATATATATATATATATATATAAAGAGGCGCCCAACTTTCAGAAAATAAATAAAACTATTTGAATACACTTTGCAGTACGTAATATATACATATTTGAACTTTGAATAAACAAATAGTAACACATAACAACTACACAGTGAACATGATAGCAATATATATATATATATATATATATATATATATATATATATATATATATATATATATATGTATATATATCCAACCGATAACGCAAAAGATACTCCACTGATTTGGACCAAATTTGGGAATTACCCTTATTTTGTTAATAGCTTGGATGAGCTCGTTTATCAGATTTTAGCGCCCAATTTTTCTTAACAAAAAATTAAAAAATATTTTGTTAAAACGCAATATCTCTCCAATTTTTTAAGCGATTCAAACGAAAATTCACAAATTAAAATAGTATAGATAGGCATGGTCGCGTACGGATTTTCAATTATTTTGACCAAAGAAAAATAAAGTTACTCGAAATTGATATTAAAATAATGCTCGATATCACTTCAGATTCTGTAATGCAATATCTACAATGTTGGACAAAGACATATGACCTTTCCTGTACTGCTATACTATTTAAATAGATAGTAGCTAAGAATCTAAACAATGAAAGAAAATCATTGCAATATGTCAGAATGTGTAACATTGTGAAATGTACGACAGGGACGCCATCTCGGTGCGGAACTAGGTAGGATATCATCACGACAGCTCTAGTTAAGACGAAATGTTATAGATAGAGACTGTGTACAACCGACTAACAATTTTCTAAATTGTCAACCCTGGCTGATTTCTTTCCTAATACCGGGACAATGTTTGCGTCCGAAAGCGGTAAATTTTGGCCTTGATAGCTGGTTGACTTTAGACGACACCGATAATTTTCAACAGCAGCAAGCTGCTTGCAAGCTTAACAAGCACATTATTTCTACGATTCGTCGCTTGAGCTTGGTATGTGGCGTTGCTGACATTTTACAACTGACTTTTAACTAACCTAACATATTTAACACGGATTTAAAAATTGAAAATAAACATTAGACGATGGTTATAAATGAAAATTGTGAGTTAATGACTCAAAACAATACCATTTTGCGTAAAATAGAGAATCATTATGTCAGTAAATCATGTTCTAAGAGGGGGAAATAACTAATGCATTATGTAGTAATAGTAACAGTATAGGCATTTTTATACTTTGTCTCCGTGCGGAAGACAATATTTCTTTCTTTACCCTATTTTCCCGTTCCTAATTAAATGAAGTAATGTTTTATTACTTTTAGTATAAGGCTAAATCACTATAATATATTATTCTTATAAAAATTCACTACCATAACGCACTTGCTGCGCCCCGATTTTTTTGTAATCAGGTTTTGTAAATAACATGTGCAAGTTACAATACCTTAATAAGTTTTACTTGGCAATGGCATTTAGCGCAAATCAAACATGTTTACGCTTTTCGTTGGAACTGTACGTATTTATATGTTTTTAAGGCAGTTTGAGAGCCTTGGTAGTCCATGGGTAGCAACGCCTCTAAATCAAAGGGTACTGGGTTTCATTCCCAGGATTTTCCTTTCACTTTTTCAGTCCATACTGTAAAATTAACATTAACATGTGGCATTAACTTTGTCCAATTTAAATGGCTGCACGTTTCGCGCTTCGGACGGGGCGTAGAGCCGTTGGTTCCGTGTCCTTGAGATGCTGGGTACGTTAAATATCCCTCCCCTGCTTACATTAAAGCAAGGTTTCGACAAAATTTTCAGAATAGTGAGGCCATAGTCGACGTTTAAGAAACAAATTACAATGCAATACAAGCCAGTTTGCATATGATTACTTCCATATCGTCACAGAGTCTGGAAGGTTGGTAACGGTGACAACAGTTTCTAAAAATCTTTTTTTGCCAAAACGGCGTAACAAGTTCAGCCGGTATATCGTTCTGTACGTCTGTTTGTTAGTAGACGTTAACTTTTGAACGAATTGAGATATCGTCGTAAAAATTGAAATACAGTTAGCGCCCGAGAAGTTAATTTTATATATATATATATATATATATATATATATATATATATATATATATATATATATATATATATAAACACATAAAAATTGAAACTCTCCCCGGATATGGGTTCTAGGAGCCCTAGTTCGCACTTATTTGAAAAAAAAATTTCAAAGTTTCACCATCGATACCTCTCTATTAGTGGAGATTTTTGAACAAAAATTCACTAAAAACAAAGACTTGTTTCACCAAGGACATCTGAGCCAGCCTGTGATTGTTGAAATAACTTTATGAGAAGCAGCTCAAGACACTCAATAATTAACGTATACAATTTTCTCTAGTACGAAAATCTTCAGCTTTACCGTAGAAATGCCTGAAACCCTGTATATATGTACACAGATAGAAACTTAAACCAAAACTGCACTGTTCTAGGGGTTCTAGTTCGCGCTCATTCGAAAAAACCTTTTTAAATTCCAAAAGTCGCGGTCTCTTCATTACTGAATTTTTTCTACGAAAATTTGCTAAGAATTATAGAGTATCAAACCATACTAGTGGATCCGTGCATTGGTCGAAATTCATAAGGTGGTGGTGGTGGTTGTAAGCTAGCCTCGAAAGTTTTCTTTCATTAGCCACAGAGTTTTGTTACTAAAAAGTCCGCAAACAGTCACTATCTTGCCTCACCCCCCATTACAATACCTTTTTCAAAAGTGTGTTACATAATGATACTTCCCCACGCATAGCAATAGAACCCATTCATTACAAATTTATATGTTTTTTTTTACATAGAGTTTGTTTGTATCTTAAAGTATCTACACATAAATAATTTAATTAGACATAAATAAACATGATTTATTTGTTATTTGTTTGTTTGTTTTTGATTTTGTTGTTTACAATTTTTTTAAATTTTTACATACATTTTGGTTATATATATATATATATATATATATATATATATATATATATATATATATATATATATATATATATATATACATATATATATATATATATATATATATATATATATATATATATATATATATATATATATATATATATATTCACCCTTTTTTCGTAATTGGTAAACATTTTAAGTTTGAACGTTGTTTCTGTTCTTTTGTCATATAGTATATCTCTATAACCTCAGTGCGAATGTTTGACCACAGAGTTTTATGTGTTTGGCATTTCACGTGTTAATTAACGGTCAGCTCAGAACGAGTAAATCGGACTGTCTAATTAAAACCAAGAATTGTGTAATATATTTTTATTATATATTATACATACATTCTATGTTCCTGCACTGCTTCTCTATATCAACTTTATCTGTGCCAAATTTTAAACTCCTTTGTCGCGCAATGTATTTAAAAAGGGTACATAATTTTTCTTCACTCTATAACTAAAACTACTGCGAAAGCATCAAATAAAGGTTCTATTTGAAATGAATTTTCTGAAAATATTTTAGTAAAATGAAGAACAATGAAGGTTTCACGTGAAACTTAAGGGTTTGTGAAACACACTTCTTGCGACATTTACTCTACATAACCCGTATTCTTCTAGCTTCTTTGCCTAACAGTTGGCAATTTTGACGTTTCAAATCGCGTCTTTTTAAGAGGAAAAACTATAAAATTTATATATTAATTTTTCTGGATTTCTTGACCCTTTTCCGCGAAAAAACCGAACCTTTGTCAGTAATACACAATATATTGTGTTATCCGCGATAAATATTTTTGTCATTGTGTGTTTCTCTAGTCATCAGTGGCACCCAAAACTTTTTTCTTTAAATGCCTCTACCTTCTTTTCCTTCCAACCTACAGATCTAGATTTTGATACATGATTGCCTTTTTATGATGTGAACCCGGGTACCAAATTTGCTTACCATTACTTTCTTATTTTCGAAGATATAACAACTTTCCGAAGAAAACACAAAATTTCTCTAGAAAAACTGGGTCGATTTTCCTGGCTAACGAACCTATCCAAGTAATATGTAAAAGCAAGGCTCTTACGAAATTTAATTCAAATCGGTTCACTTTTTTAAGTTATAAATCACAATCCTCTCATTAGTGAATTTGTTTAAGAAAATTCACTAAAACGAGAATTAAAAAAAAAAAGAAATCTAAAGTAAAGAAATAAAACGAGACTAAAACTAAAGAAAAGAGCGACAACTGGTATTCTGACATTTGCGAATAAAGTACAGTGTAAAATATGATTGGTTTTATCAAGTGCCACCAATAATTTCATAGCAAATATGCAAATGTATAGGATAAAACTAGGAAAATTCACTGCGCTTCATATAAAGATTAACTAACATTAACTAACATTTCCCTTGTTTTCGGTTTGTTAATTAACGTATCCACTAGGTAATCAGGGTATCCGTTATATTCGGCAACGTTCCTAATATACTTTAATTCTTTGGTATATCTACATTTACCTAAAGGAAAATGAATTAACCTGTTTACTAAAAAATCTGACTGGTCATTTTTTATGCGTACGTATGATGTGAGTCATAAGGAATGTAGTTTGGAGTGCTGACTTTCTTTCTATCGAATTCCAAAGTGCTCTTATTTTTGATAAGTAGTACATCTAGAAAGGGTAACTTATTATTAATTTATAAATCGTGGGTAAATTTTATAGAACCAAATTTATTGTTTAATTTGGGAATAAGATCTTCTATTCTGCAAATTATTGTGTTAAACACTGCGAAAATATCGTGCACGTAACGAAAGCACACTCTAGGAAATACTCACTTTCACTTTCAAGATCTGTTCCAAATATTCCCAGGAAAATGTCTGAAATAAATGTAGCTAGTTGGTTGCCCATTGTTGTGCCTTGAGTTTGTTCCAAAAAAACTCATTGTTTAATTGAGGCATATTTAGTTTAGTACAAAGGTTTGTTAAAGCTAAATACTCTTTGCAGACCTTTTCATTTATGTTATTAATGTTTAACAACACTTCTAAATACGTTAACCTTTGCTTCGTGGAGACGTTAGGTAACAATGAGGTTACGTCAAATGAAATCAAAACCTCGCCTTCAAAGAATCTAACCTCTTTAGTTTAATTAATAAGTTCAAGTGAATTTTTTACTGAAAAACTTTTTTCTGTGACGGGCAAGCTTTTAAACTCATTTGTCAACCACTTTGCTAAATTGTATGTCCGGGAATATAGAGACAAAACAACAGGTCGCAGTGATTCTCCAGTTAATGGAATTTGGGAGACTCTACTTTTTGGGGGGATTTTAGGATATGCAACTTGTAAGTTTCTTCCTAAATCTTCTAATATAACGTTGTTTTCTTTTAATTTCAACAACACACCAGGAGGGGTTACAGTCTAAATACTATGGTACCGTGGGTGTCGACAAGGGGGAAAGAGGCAACTTGTTAATTCTGGACTTGAAGGTCTGGAGGTTCGGGGGAGAAGGAAAAATATGTGCCGGCAAGGAATTCCGCAACATGGAAGTCCTCGGGACAAAAGAGCGGGCATAACAAGATGTCTGGTGACCTGGAAAGTAAAAGGGGCATTTGCAATGTTTGCCTGTAGATCGGTTGAGGGCACCAGGTGGAGGAACTATGGAAGAAAGCTCCTCTGAGCAGAGCCCGTGCAGATACCTATAAAGATACCTATAAAAGAAAGAAAGGTCACCAACGTCACGTCGGTGGGCAAGGGGTGGCAGCCTTTGGGTGAGGGTAGTGTCACTGATGAGACGTATAGCTCTCTTCTGAATGGAGTCCAGGATGGCGAGTGTAGAAACAGCAGCAGCACTCCAGATGTGGGAGCAGTATTCGAGATTTGGTCTTATTTGTGAAGTATATAAGGTATACAGATTAGATGGTGAAAAGTATTTGCGAGCCCGGAAGAGGAAACCTATTTTCTTAGCAGCCTCTTCTGCAATTGATGTGACATGTTGGTGCCAATTGAGATTTCGATCCACAGAAATGCCAACAAGTGAAAAGGACTCATTACTTTGAATAACTTGGTTGTTTATTGTAATAGGTCTAGGGCTGCTGTATTTCTTATGAGGAAGAAAGCAATTTGGTGGGGTTGAATTGTACAAGATTTCTACTTCCCCAGTCTAATATTTTTTTGAGATCCGCGGAAACAGAATCCCCATGAGTCTGCGAAACTCATGTAATTGGTCTAAAGAGACACGCTTAGAATATTGTGGAGGGTGCTGTTGTCCGCGTAACTGTGAACTGGGTTGGATGTGCTAGAGAGGAGGTCATTTATGTGGAGAAGAAACAAAGTAGGGGCTAAAGCTGAACCTTGAGGAACTCCTGCATTAATTGGATACAGTTTAGAGGAATGGCCATCCTCGAGAGCAGAAATGCTCCAGTTGGAGAGGAAATTTGCTGTCTACGTACAGAGTTTTTGTGGTAGGCCATAGGCCGGTAGTTTAAGCAGCGCTGCGTGTCAGACCTGGTCAAATGCATTGGATATGTCTAGAACGACAATCTGGGATTCACCGTGTAGTTCTACATACTTGTTCCAAGAATGGGTGACAAAAGAAAGGAGGTCGGCAGTCGATCTGCGCTGATGGAATCTATACTGCCTGTCGTGGATTAGACTGTGTTTTTCAAGAAATTTTAGTAATTCGGTATTTATATATATTTCCATCACTTTCGAGACGACTGAAATGAGAGAAATAGGCCTGTAGTTTCTAGGAAGCGCTTTGGATCCTTTCTTGGGAACGGGTTGTACTCGAGCAGTTTTCTAGTTACTAGGGAATATGCCTCTATTGTAAGATGTCTGAAACAGATGAGTCAGGATAGGAGCAAGTTCTGGTGCGCATTTTTTGAGAACAATTGCAGGGGTCTCGTCAAGGTCAGAGGATTTCCTGGTATTAAGAGAAGAAAGCATCTTTCGTACCTTTTTAGTTTTGAAAGTGATATCCGTCATTTTATGCGCGACATTAGGGACTGTTGGTGGTTGAACATTTGGAGGGGGTTGAGAGTAGAATTGCCGGCGAACAACGAGGCAAAAAGTTCAGTCTTGTCCAGGGCGGTAGAAACAATTTCATCCCCTGAGACAAGAGGTGGGAACGTGCTCTTCAAGAAATTATTCCCAATAGATTTAGCAAGAGTCCAGAAGGGCTTGCTGCCGCTAGAGCTTAAGAGAAGTTTTTATTTTGATGTAGTTATTAAAAAAGTTTTTTGCCTCAGAAAGAATGCGGATATAGCGGTTTCTTGCGTTGTTAAAAGCTTGACGGGTTTCTTGACTGGGATTGTGTAGAAGCTTTTTGTGAGCTTTGACCTTTTCAATTCTGGCCTTGTCACAGGATTTAGAGAACTAGGCCTTTTGAGTGGCTGCAGAGGTTTTCTGTGTACGTGGAATAAATAATTCCATGCCAGCTTGGATAATTTCGGTGACGTTTTGTGAGATATCAGAGGAGTCAGGATGAAAGAAGCAGACAGACGCCCATGGAAATGAGAAAAAGTGATCTCGCATTTCGTCCCAGTTCGCGGAGTTGAGAGACTATTTTTATCATCTAGATAGCATTTTAAAAAGAGCCAATTTGCAAGTAACATCACGACAAAAAATACTTTAAAAAGCTTGCTAGGTGACGAAAAAGACAAGGATGGTACGGCTAAAATGTAAGTCAATGTTAGATACGTCGGACAAACAAAAAGATCTATTGGAATTTGATGCAAAGAACATTTGGCACAACTAAGATACGGTACTATAAACAGATCTTTCGTCGCCCAACATATTTAAGATAACAATCACCACGTTAATGAGAAGGACCTAAAATTAATTAAAAATGTTAGACAATCACGACATCAAAACGCCTTCGAAAGTATATATATATATATATATATATATATATATATATATATATATATATATATAATAAATATAATATATATATAATAAATATCGTAATAATAAGAATTTCGCCCCGCCGCCTATGGGTAGTCTCCTGATAGATTACTTTACAAAATAAATACCGGCATAAGCACGTCCGATAGATAATAAAAGAACACATATATTTCCGAATAACGAAATATGTTAATTGTTGGTGTCGTTGAACCTCCCTAAACCGTTAGTGACCGACTGCCTCCAGAAGAATATAAATATAAAAAGTTGTGGATATAAGATATTTAGAATTAATCATCCTCTGATGACGCTAACTTAGTTAGTGAAACGATCGTCAGGTTTTTTTAATGTGTTGTGGTGATTTGGGTTCTCCAAGTGTGCTTATCAGTGCTAATCACAGGTTTCAATCTTCACTTAGAGATTCAACTAGATTTTTTAAAGTGCTATAATTTGATCCTGCGGTTTCGTCCCTCTGTAAACGTGACTACTTATTAAAACAGTTTGTAACGTAACATTGTATTATCAAAAATAAACTGATATAATCAATTTTAGAGAACTAGAGTATCAAATTGGTTTCACCAGAAAATATGTATTAATAGTCTCAGCCAGATGCGAAATAATTAGGTAGGGGTGGCCGAAAAAAATTAAGCCGTGTTTTTTATGAAATGCCATGATGCATTTAAATATATCATTGCCATGCAAGTGACACCATAAATGGAACCTTCCGGTACACTAACTTCATTCTATCTCCCCTACCTTGTCTTTGACAGAATTAAAATTGGTCTCAGTTTAATTATTCACATATTTTCGAGATTGAGTTTTAATTAAAACATACTTTGTTTTTTTTTGGCATTTTAGTGAATTTTCTTTTAAAAATGTACTGATAAGGAGATCTCGACTATTGAATGAAAAAACATTTCTTCAAATGAGAGGAAACTGGGACCCCTGGAACCCAAATCCGAGGACAGTTTCACACTTTATATATATATATATATATATATATATATATATATATATATATATATATATATATATATATATATATAGTGTATTAATATTTAACATTATGTACAAACAAAGCAAAACGAGAACGACTTAAAACCAATTTAAAGAGTAAAGACAGATGCACATGACACGAAAGACACACACAAACAAATCACAATCATTTTTATCGTCATGGAGAATGTTGAAATATAATTGTAGAAAGACATGTCCAATAAATTTGTCCAGTAAAACGTAGATATGTATGTATATCATGTATCAACCAACCATTTGTTAAGTAAGGTTGCATGCCTTGACAACATAATTTAAATACATACCAAAACTTTATGTATATGTTCCTTAAAAACCATATATATATATATATATATATATATATATATATATATATATATATATATATATATATATATATATTGTTTAAAACACATAATGTTTGAAAATCTATTCATCGATAATTTTCTATTACTAAAATTATATAAAAAAAGGTATATTCAGATAATTTACCATTTACATTTACTGACAAATTAAAATAATAGATACTTTAAAACAGCCAGTATATATGTACTGTGCCAAAACATAGAGCAAGTAATAGAAGAAATATTTTTATTATAAGCGAGATAATCCAGGCACCAGGTTGTCAAGGAAAAAGGTCAACAAAAAAGGAGATCTGAGAGAGGTCTCAGAGAAAAAAGAGATGTCAAGGAATTTTTATGAAGATTGAAAAGATAAGTATTTGGTTTTGTTTATGAAGATAGATAGAAGGAATTTTGGGAAGATTGCAAAGATAAAGTGTTTGGTTTTGTTTATTAAGATAGATTGAAGGAATTGGGAACATTGCAAATAAAAGGTTTTTTTTTATAAAGATATATTGAAGGAATTTGGAACGTTGCAAATATAAGTGTTTTTTTTTTTTATAAAGATAGATTGAAGGAAGTTTTAAAGGAAAACGTAAGAATGTTAACCAGTATTCGAGAGTTTGTAAAGTTCCAAGCAAAGTTATCTAGACAGTTTTGAACAAGAAGTGAAATTTGATAGGAACATTTTCAAGTTTTGTTAGTGAAGCCAGTGTCACAAACAGCGTTTAGTACAGTTTTGAAAATTAGGTCCGACGTCTATAAAGCTTTTTCTTGGTACTACAGTTGATACAAAAGTTTCTATCACAAGGATTAGCGAGCCTTATAGAAGCAGAAAACAATTGGAAAGGTCAATGGTAAAGCAGATTAAGAAGATAAATATTGGAATAAAATAAGGGTACCATCATTAAGTAAGTAGTATTTAATTATTTAAATTTATATCGATTTAGAAAAAGTAAACATTATAGTGTAAATTAAAGTTGTTTGTATATAAAAAAATTAAAAATTTGTTAAATTTTATTAGTAATTATAGTTGATGTTTAATATTATTTTGTTTTAATTTCACTTTGATAAATTTAAAAAGTAAGTACCTTGAAGCACCCCTGAGCATTAAGAACTCATAGCTCTGCTAATAGTATAATAATAATAATAATATATATATATATATATATATATATATATATATATATATATATATATATATATATATATATATATATATATATATATATATATGGGTTGTTTTAAAATTTGCATAGTAAATTTTTTGAAGTTGCCTAAAAGAATAAAATATGTTTGTAATTATTTAAAAATGTTAGACATTGTAAGATAAATAAGTAGACTAAAAGACAGTTAATAACTGGAAGACTGTAAACATTGTAAATGATTGTCAAAAACAATTTAAGCAGATAATGTAAAAACGATATTTGTAAACGGAGAGTTTGTGATAGAAAGTCAATATTCGCTTCCATAAAGAAGTAGGATTAGGCAAAGCAGAAGTAAAGCATATGTGTACTAATTAAAGCGTGACAATACACAAAAATTTACTTCTAAAAACAGTAAACAATGATCTAAAGACTTACAAATAAGTAAAGACACTACATATCAGTAAAATAAACTAAAAGGGTATAAATAAATTTTAAAGTATATATTTGAGTGCTAAAGACAATGAGCTAATGTACTGAATTGTTAGCAAATTTTGGACACAAATCTAAATGTATATATATATATATATATATATATATATATATATATATATATATATATATATATATATATATATATATATATATATATATATATATATATATCGGTTGCTAAGTACAGATAACTCTTTTCCTCGTATTCCATTGAATTTAAAAATCGGTTAACAGCTATATTGTGACATCTCCTATATATGTCTTACTCTTCATTCGAATCACTTTAATATTTCACAAAATATTGCGTCTAAAAAAAAAATTCTTTAAATTTGTTTCTAAACAAAAGCAGACGCAGGGTGCTCATCTACAAACTCATCAAAGCCATTAACACAATCAAGGTAGTTCCCAAATTTGGTCGAAATCGGTCTAGTATTTTTTGGGTTATCGGTTGGGTACATATATATATATATATATATATATATATATATATATATATATATATATATATATATATATATATATATATATATATATATATATATATATATATATATATATATATATATATATATATATATATAAACTCACTGCGCTTATCGCTTCCAGAGGCCCTAATTCGCGCATATTTAAATCATTTTTCCAAACGTCTTACCATCGATACCTCTCTACTGGTGAATTTTCTTTATGAAAATTCACTAAAAAATATAATAATTTAACGCTTCGTCATAAGAAAGTAAAAAATATTAATTTCAGATGTAGAAAATGGTTAACAAAAATGTAGACAATTACTCTGCCAATTCAAAATATAAAAATATACACGGTGTTCTATTTGAAAAAATTGAGCAAAGGCTCTTTTAAATATACTAAATTGGCGCTTGTGTGAAAATCATCCTTTATGAGATAATCACTATTTGGTAATTGTGTCGTCTAATTTCATCCTTTGGCTATATAACTGCAGATTATGTTTTAAGAAATAATCGTAATACTGACCCAGCAAATTTATTTTTGAATCTCGTTTCGATCAAAATGTTCATAGTTTTTCAAATAACTCGGCACCTCCGCATCAAAAACTCATATGTATTTGTAAAGATAATTTTACGCCTAATTCCAAAATGTAAAAAATATACAAGGTGATCCAATTAGGAAAATTGATCTTAAAAAAGCTCCGCTGTAGTGAATCATCCTGTATATGTGTAAATAATTTGAAAATCTGCGCTCTTTGACGCGATACCATTTCCAAGAAAAAAAATGTTTCCAAAGGTGTTTAGTAAGGCCGATTAATTTCCTATGTTCGATTTTGTGATGGTATGTCAGAAGCAGTAGAATAACTACTATTCTGAAAACCAATGGGACTCAAAGCAACAGCACCTGCATTATTTGCTATCTTAAATGATTTTCTAAACAGGGCAAACATAGAGTGAAACCATGATTTTCTGAGGTGGCTGCTTTGAAAACAAAATATATATCGCAGCTAATTATAGGAAAAGAGCGTAGTGTCAATTTCTAATATTAAACTTTCTTTCAAATAACGTTTCTTTGCAAGGGAGTCACTATTAATTATTAATCTTATTTTTAATTTATTATTGATAAGTTAAGTATTAAATATAATGTGCAGTACTGTTGAAATCCTATATAAGTGTGTTCTCTTGCTTTTGTCTCAGTAAATCAATGAAATTTTTACTAAACATATTTTTTCACTTTTTCTCAATAAGCTCGTGAACCTCACTTAGTTTTATCACACCCCCCTTAGGGGGGGGGCACAGTTTAAGAATCGCTGACGTGGGAAATAAATAGTGAAGTCAGCAACAACGTTTCTATTTACTATGGAATTATTTTGCAATATTATCACAACCACAGTAAATGAGACAGTTTGTTATGTTGCTTGTTATATAACACAACATTATCATTTCCTCAAATAATTATGAAACGATAGGGTGTTTCCCATGTTGCTTTACTCAAGAGATCTACTATGTATATAAGGAATGTTTCACCGATCTCATTTCCAAGACACCCACTGTTTGAAGAACTATGTCGTTCTTACGCGATGCCATTTTATGTTGAAATACTGACTATTGTTTTCTGCCAGTGTGTATTACGGTTTTAAAACAAAGGGATTCGCTTGGTCTAGACGGATATAAATATATTATCTACCGACGCGTTAAACTGTTTAGCATTGTTGGAAATTTCACAAACTGCCAACATGTAATAAACAACTATGTTTTCGTGCATTATTCATTTCGATTTGAAGCGACGTAAATTATCGAGAAATTCTCTCACAAACAAATTCACATACAATGGAATCGCCAATTATGATTTATTGGAAACGCGAATAAATACGCACAATTCGTCGAAGAAAAATGGGACATCTGTCCAGATAAATATGACAAGTGACTTCTGAGGAAAGCACGATAACCATGAGCAGGCAACATATAAGAAAAATAGGCACTTATATTTTTTATAGCGTTTCGAAGTATAGTGACTTGTCAATTAAAAGACAAATCGGTCAGTCTACTCAAAGCTACCACCATACCAAATGTTCATAGGATTCTACGCGGATTGTTCAACAGTACAAAGTTTCATTTGTTTAGACAAAAGAGGCATGTGTAATTATAGATGCTTTGACGTACATTAAGGAACACCAGTTCCAGAAAACAGTTATTTTAGGAGATTCCCGGTCTGTTTCGTAAAGCATTAAAGATTTCCCGTGGACGTATTATAATAGCGACTATATGTGAAATCATGAAATTGGTGCTCACACTGAAAACTAACAGACAACAAGTTAGTTTTATGTTGATGAAAGTCCATGTGGGCATTAAAGAAACTGAATATGTGGAGCTACTTGGAAAAGAGGCATGTAAAATAAAGGAAGGTACTGAAGTACAAAATTTAAGTGATATGTACAGCATTTCATTGGCGCAAATTAAAGAAGAACAAGGGAAGCGATGGCAGACATATGTACAAACCACCAGAAATCGTTATAAATACATACAACTCACTTTACCAAAAAATGTCCCATATGGAGTATAATTCAAGAGAATCACAAGTCGTCATAACAAGAGTTAAATGAAATAATCGCAGGTTTACAGCGCATCTCTGCAGAATATGAATTCTTGATTCAGCCATATGTGATAGCGAATGGTAATCAATGGCGGACTGGAATCACATAAATTTTGTATGTTTCTCGATCTATGAGTTCTATTTCAAAATCTTGTAGGGTGGAATAGAATTCCCTACTTCAATTACTGTCGTATTAAGTAGTAACGATATAAAGGTTTTTAGTGTTTTATTAGGTTTCTTTCACTAATTAAAGCTAGATATAGGCTACTCCTTAAGAGAATAATTGAATTTTAAGTCAAAAAAAAAACTCTTGCATTATTTATATTGGCGGGAAAATGTGCTTATATACATAGAAAACGACCTGGTAAACCTAACTGACAGAAATATATTGCCGGAAAACAACGGAAACACGTCACGTTTACTTGTGGGGCAACTTTTGCTGCAAAAAGTATAGCCCAAGTTGTATCTAACTTATACAACACTATGTATATGCAGAAATAATTTTGGTTTGTAACTAACGTTAGTACCGGCAACTTCTGTTCCAATATATATATATATATATATATATATATATATATATATATATATATATATATATATATATATATATATATATATATATATACTATTTGTGTGAGTGTGTTTACTTGTATGTGTGTGTATGGACGTTGTGTTCCACATACAGTTGTATAAAAAATATACAAATAAAATTCTAGGTCTAAATTGTTTAATATAATAGTTAAGATATTGTACCAAAATAAATTTTGTAAAGCTCCAAACACTTGTTGCCTTTTCCTAACGTACATGACCATGTTTTTAATAGTTTTTTCTTGTGTTGCTTTTGGAAATACGTCCTGATAGGCCCCTGAGCAAGTATTACAGTACCTGTCAATATCACACGTATTTAATAAAAAATAAAAACATGTAAAAATGTGCTCCAAATTGAATCATAACTTCCACATAGCTGTGATAGTTTATTCAGGGCCCATGACTTGACTACAACAAAAATATTTGTATTTCAGTACCCATAAACTTTTGAAACATTATATTACTCGAGCTTTAACAAAAAAAATTTTTTTCACAAAATCACCCTCGATTCATCCCATCCCCCCTGAAGATATTTTGACCAATTTAAACCGTTCCTTTGAGGGGTGCTCACTGTATATCAAATTTGAAGATGTTATCTTAATTCGTTCGAAAGTTATTGCGCCTAATAACAGACAGACATACAGGCCGACAGACATACAGGCCGACAGACCGATCGACCGACAGATAAAAACAATCGTTCCAAAATCAAGTTTTATGTATGTTTTGTAACGTTTTACAGGTTTTACAACCTTTACCCACACTATAAAGTTTATTAGTACATCATTATAGTGTTTATTTAGTCAAGGGACTCTGTCCACATAAGCTGACGTCACAATCATCAACGTGAATTACCAGAATCGTAGTCAATTATCACACCGTTTTGTTAGTCAGTGAAAGTTGTTTCTTTTACCAACCTGTTCAGATCCCTACCCATAGAGACACACATTCTCTGATACCGGTCGTGCTTTCGTAGGAATAATTGACACTAAAAAGGCCTTTATAAGATGCCGCAACGAGTTAAACCTCTCTTTCTAACAAACTTTTAAATAGCGCATTATAATATGTCGATAACAGCCAGCTAGGTAATAAGAAGGGAAGCACGCCAGTATGAGGTAAGATGAAGTTGTGAAGCTCGCTTGTTCGTAACAAATTTGCTTTTATCAACTGCTCTGTTTAATACTTAGTTTTTGTCTTGTTTCGTGGTGGCTTGTGGAAGTGTTCTCGTATAGTTCAATATTAATAAACAGTTACCTTTCTTACAATTAACGTGCAGATAAATTTTGTATTTAACGTAAACACGCTACAAGCTGCCACCTGTAAATGACCTGGCACGCAATATATACTCAGCCAATCTTAACTGTTGCAGCAATCTCGTTTTTTCTTTCTTAGTTTTTCCATCTCCACCATGAAGTACAATACATTGGTGATGGGACATCTGTATAGACTTTGGAATGACCATCGAGCAAGAAAATTTGGAGAGCTTCTCAAACACGTTCAAGGTAATCCTCAAGACCAGGCCAAGTAGAGGTCCCACAAAGTTTTTCAACATTCCAGGCAGCCGTGAATCGCCCCCATAATCTGCTGACAGGTTGCAATGGCCCTGAATAACCTCAGGTCTTCTCTGATGCGGTCAAGCGATGGAAAACCAAAGCTAAGCACATTATTTATCTGCCATCAGTATTTAAATTCTAGTAATTTCATATGAACTGCATCAATCCATCACGAAACATAGTGTCATTTTGTTTTATATAGATTTAGTATTTTTCTAATAAGTTCACAGTTATATGCATTATATAAAATCATCATTTTCAATAAACAGTTTTAAATGGACTTTAATTTTCATTTGTACATATAACACTATGCAAATTATGAGTGCATGACGCCACATAATTCTTGTTTAATTTATATTAAAATTCACGCCCTCGACTGAACAACCCTTAGATTTTAGTAATTCACTAATTTAAAGTTTTAGTTCACCGTATGTTTATATATTGATATACTGGACCCGAAGTTTAGAAAGACAACTGGGAATTACATTTGGTGGTGTTAGATTTGCAAATTTCGGTTCTTGGTTTAAATTTTCTGAGTGCAGCAGTTATTGTGATATACTTTACAAAAAGGAAGGAACGGGATGACCTCTATAAGGTGTGCTGCCTCTCTAAAGCTTACCAGTCATGTCTTATTTTATATCCAAGTCATATTTTGATAATATAAATTAACCTTCTCTTAGATAAATATTTTGGCCGACATATGCTTTGATATATTTTGACCATCTTATCTTTTAAAAAGTGTCATAACTGATAAGATACATTCCTCTAATTTAAAGAGGAGATATATTTTTTAAATTCTTTTTGATTATTGATTAAACTCCTGCAGAATTTATTTTTAGGTAAATGAATTTATCCATTATATTTTTAATTAACACAATACATTATTTGTGTTTTTATGCTGGGAACTTTTGATAGTTTCTTATTTTTATATACTGCGTTGCCATTGAAAACTAGTATTTAATTTAACTTGAATTTGTCTTGATATAAATTACAGGTTATAGTTTTATTTGAAAACAATATAGTACTTGTGTTCCAATAATAACTCTGGATTTGTTTTTTTACAGTTTCCTGTTTGATATTTATTATTTATTATTATATTTATTACTTATTTATTTCACGCTGTGTGCAGTGAAAGTACAGTAAATTATTTATTCTGATAAAGTTTAAGAAGGATTCGTCTTCACATAACTGACTCAAGCAAGTCTTCTATATCTATTCCTTCTATTTTTACTAATATTTTAGCAGGCATGAATGTTAATGGCCTTTTAAGCCACCAATTGGCCTACCAATTCTTTGCACATGGGCTTGAAGCTCCGTCTACTGGGTAGGAAAAGCAACGAATTTGCACAGCAAGCCGACAATGAAAGTTTCTCTAAGACTTTTGCTGATGATTTAACTGATGTAACCACTTCTTTTGAAAAATTTATTGACAAGTTTTCTGGCCAGGTTACTTCCATAGATTGTCGAAGGATTCCCTCTCGCCTACAACATTTATCGGCTAGAATTCACTTGATGACTACCTCTACCGATAAAGTTTCTCAAAAAGCCCAACTTAAATTTCAATTGCTCCTTTTTGAATCGGACGTCTAGAAGAAATTAGAGTCTCTAACACCTCCTCTTGATGCCAACTGTGCAACTGGTGTCCCTCAGAACGAACCGTTATTTTGTTCAACGCCGCCTTCTCAGCCAGTGCAACTTCAAGTTCAGACATCTCTTGTTTGTGCCTCCCCTAGTCAAGGCTTACCATTGACCAACTCTTAGTTTTCTATTAATTAAAAGGTTGCCGTCTGTAAATGGGATATTATGAGGAATCTCGTACAATTTTTGGAACTGGTCGTTGATGCATTCTCGAGGCTGCAGTAAAGCTGACCTCTATTCTTCGGCCGGCGATTCTTTGAGGGTATTCCTTGGAGATGGTGGCACAATGGCCATGTAAAAGGTATGTTTAATGACTAGGATGATTTAGTAGTTAAACTCAAACAAACATTCTTAAGGGAAAATTATTACCGTAACCTTCTGGAAGATATCCGTAGGCGTAAACAGGGTCGCCATGAGCAGGTTACAACTTTCATCTGCTTCATGGAGTCTCAGTTTAATAGACTAGAACTAATTTTTTTCCTTTTAGAAACCAAAATGGTTGATAAAGTTCGCCGTAATTTACTTCGAGATTATGTTAAGTCCTAGCCCTTCAACGGATCGATACATTTGCCCAACTCACGCCTCTTTCTCGTCCCATGGACGACTCTTTTCTCTTATATCAGGTATCCCGATCACGTTTGCCAAATATTAAAGCACTTGACACTGCTTCCTTTACGCCTACCTGTCGGAACTGTGATCGCAGCGGGCAGGTATACAGAGTTTCTCACCGCAGCCGTTCGTTAGAAGTTTTCGTAGTTAGAAATAACTTAGAATTCTGAATTTTTGAACTCCTGGGTTATTCAAAATTATCTTTCATTTTAAAATATTTTAAAGATCATACCGCTTTTGGTTATTCCGGAAGTCGCCATTAACTTTCTTATTTTAAATAGAACACCCGGTATATTATTCCATTTTTGGATTTCTGAGAAAATTTTATGATCGGTTTCATCAGATTTTCCTATACTTATTTTAAACTGTTTCTTAGATATCTTGATTATTTTGATAATTTTGAAAGATGTAGCCTTATTTTCAACACTGTGCCTTTCACCCATTTTCGACTATTTGTAAACGCTTCTAGGGTAGACGGAAACACAAGAATTATACTTTCGAAATCCATGCTCACAATTGATGTATCGCATACAGGCTGTCCCGAATTCTATGACCAATTACATCGTTTTCAAAGTTGAAAAAGTTTGCTATTTCAAATGTAACACCCTATATATTATTAGATGGTCGGATGCAGAATTTAATTCTGAACCGATTCGCTAAAAGGTTCTTTATACCTATTTCCAGCGGTTATCTTGTGAATCCATATTTTTTATTTTAATGTGATTTTTGGCAGAAACCGAAACATCGCTTGCTTTTCTAATAAGCCCTGATTTTGACAGAATTTGAAACAATGCTGATTTTATGTCAAAGCAGTATTATCTCACAAAGTACAGTTTATAATGGAGAATATTGAAGAATATTCCAATAATGATATGTTAAATTGGTTTTATACGCATGGCGAATGTGGACGAATTGTCAGAAGAACATGCAGATTATTTAACGAACGATATCCGGACCTACCAACAATTACTCCCGGGAAATTCGCAAGAATCGTAGATCGATTTATGGAAACTGGCAGTGTAAGGGCAACTCGACATCATCTAAAGCCCGTAATAGATAATGAAGATAACAAGGTGAATCTATTGGCTTATTTTCAAGGTTATCCACGTAGTTCAACTTCAGGAGCAGCGCTGGATTTGGGTATTTCAAGAGCATCAATCCACAGAATATTAAGAAAACATAAAATGCATCCTTTTTCTGAAATAACTGTGCACGGATTACGTCCTGGTGATGAGGCAAGACGAGTCGACTTTTGCGAGTTCATGTGCATAAAAATGACCGAAGATCCGAGATTTCTTTATAAGATTATGTAGACTGAGGAATCCAAATTCAGCAGGCAAGGAATTATAAATCGCCGGAATCACTACTGGGCACAAAAAATCCACATGTCATAAGGGAACAAAATCACCAGGACCACTTTAGTTTTAATGTTTTTTGTTTACTTATGGACAATAGAGTGACATATTAAGTGTATGATGAAAATTTGAATGGGGCTAGATATTTGGAGATACTCAGAGGGTTTGTTAGTGATTTTTTAGATGCTCTACCTCCACGTGACAGAGCAAACAGTTGGTATCAGCTGGATGGTGCTCCAGCACATTCTACTCCAGATGTACACCATCAGTTGACCTTGATGTTCGAGGATCGGTAAATTGGCCCACAGGGATCCTGGAACTGGCCACCCAGATCACCCGATTTAACGCCCTTGGACTTTTACCTGTGGGGCCGTATAAAGGAACTAGTGTACTCTAGTCCTGTACAAACTAGAGATGAATTATTGAATCGTGTTCACGATGCGTTTACTAATCTAAGTCCACACGAACTTCGTAGGTCTGTTTCGCGAGGAGTATATGACAGAGTTATGCAGTCTATGAACCAAAATGGCGGTCATATATCACAATTATTGTAATTTTACATTCATTTACAATTTCTTGTCATTATGTTCCAATTGTTTCATGTTTTTCATTTGTCATAACGTTTAAAATTTTGTTAAGTTTCTGTTTTTGTTTTCAAGTTCCAATTAAAGTTAATTTCTGCCGTTTGCGTCATGTTCATTTAGTTTTGGAAAGCTAACGATGTTTCGGTTTCTGCCAAAAATCACATTTAAATAAAAAATATGGATTCACAAGATAACCGCTGAAAATAGGTATAGGGAACCTTATAGCGAATCAATTGAGAATCAAATTCTGCATCCGACCATCCAATAATATACAGGGTGTTATATATATATATATATATATATATATATATATATATATATATATATATATATATATATATATATATATATATATATATAATAACAAACTTTTTCAACTTTGAAAATGATGTAATTAGTAATAGAATTTGGGACACCCTGTATGCGATACATCAATTGTCAGCATGGATTTCGAAATTATAATTATTTTTCTTCCGTCTACCCCAGAAGCGTTTACAAATAGTCGAAAATGGGTGAAAGGCACAGTGTTGAAAATAAGGCTACATCTTTCAAAATTATCAAAAGAATCAAGATATCTAAGAAACAGTTAAAAATAAGTATAGGGAAACCTGATGAAACCCATCATGAAATTTTCTTAGCAATCCAAAAATGAAATAATATACCGGGTATTCTATTTAAAATAAGAAAGTTAATGGCGACTTCCGGAATAACCAGAAGTGGTATGATCTTAAAAATATTTTAAAATGGAAGAAAATTTTGAATAACCCAGGAGTTCAAAAATTCAGAATTCTAAGTTATTTCTAACCACGAAAACTTCTAACGAACGGCTGCCGTGAGAAACCCTGTATACAGCTTGTTGTTCACCCAGAAGAGTGTTTTGGTATCGGAAAAACACTACAAGTGGTAAATGTCTTCGATGTTCAAAAAAAGTTGTTTGGCCAGAGTCTCCTGTACTAACTACAGGAACCTCACAAAGCCAAAGTTAAACTGAAAACGGAAAGGAAAAGAAAATTCAAGGAATGCCTCTACAGGGCATAATAAATTTCTCTAGAACGTCATCTGAGTGACTTAAGTGCCTTGACCGTCTGAAAACATTCATGTATACTTGCTCATCTTCTTCTAAAACTTCGCAAAGGGCTGAAGCGCCTAGGATCTCTGTACAGCCTCTTTTATTACATCTCCCTAATGATGACCGCCCTTACGTACTTGTCATAATTGCAGGTAAACAAATCTCTGTCCTATTCGATAGTCGCAGTAACGTTAGCATTCTTGGTTCATCAGGGCTGTATCTTTTAAATCAACTTAATTTAAATATTGATTATGACATTTCATTAATGTTAACAACTGCAGATGGCCAAGTGCAGAACACCCTGGGTTATGTTATGCTCCCTGTTGGCTTTGATGGCATGACTTATAAAATGAAAATTTTAATAACACCTACCATTACTCATGAACTCCTGCTGGTAATGGACTTTATTTTAAAGTTTCGCTCAAAGATTGATTTTACTAAGTTTTCATGTATTTAGACGTTCTCTTCCTGTGTTATAAATTCCATACAAGGACAGGAGATGCTCTCTCTTTAAGAAAAACGTAGATTGTGTGAGTTCACTGGTTTATTCAAATTTATAGGCTCAGAAGACAGGTTAGAGTGTACTCAATTATATACTCGCCATATTGATACTGGGGATGCAAAGCCAATAAGACAAAGACAATATCCCCTATCTTCTGCTATGCTTGACCCCCTCAATCAACAAATTGAGGAGCTGCTTAAGTTAGATGTCATTGAAGCATGTAATTCTCCATGATGTTCACCTCGATTGCTGTTCAAGAAAAAAGGATAATTCCTTTCGAGTCTGCTTCGATGGGAGAAAACTGAACTATGTCTGTACCAGATTCATATCCACCTCCTTTAATTGACTCAATTATTATGAAAGTACGCGACTCTACATTTATTTCTTCCATAGATCTAAAGTCCACCTTCTTCCAAATACCTTTGGACCAGGAATCCAACTTAAAGACAGCTTTTGCTGTATGCAGCAGGGGTCTCTTATATTTTAAACGCCTCCCTTTCGGATTGAGTGATAGTGGTAATGCTTTGTGTAGATTATTGGATACTGTCAGCGGTCCGGCGTTGGAACCCCATGTCTTTTACTATTTAGATGATATTGTTGTTGCAACACCTGACTTTAAAACCCATCTTAAGATTCTTCTAGAGGTTTACTTAAGGTTGAAAAGTCCTAATCTTACTGTCAACTTTAGTAAATGTAGTTTCTGTCTTCCGCCCTCAAATTTCTAGGGTTTGTTGTTGATGACCAGGGTCTCAGGACAGATCCTCAGAAGATTTCTGCCATCATTAACTATCCAACTCCTACGAATACCACACAAATCCGTCGACTGATAGAGCTTATAGGTTATTACAGGCGTTTTCTCAAAGATTTTACCTCCACCTCATCCCCGATTAACGACTTTCTTAAGAGAAAAGCTAAGGGATAGCCGATTAGTTGGACTCACGAGGGTGATGAGGACTTCCAGCAAATCAAACACCTGTTGACCACTCTCGCAGTCGTGGCTACGCCAGGCTTTTTCAAACATTTTTCGATTATGTGTGACGCTTCTGAATCCGCTGTGTCAGGAATTCTTTTTCAGGAGACAGATGGCCTGGATCACCCTATTGCTTTTTTCAGAAAAACATTAAATTCATCCCAACGGGAGTATAGTACGACTGAAAAAGACTTATCAGCTCTAATCCTTTCAATAGAAAAATTCAGGTGTTACGTTGACGAAACGCATTTTAAGGTAATCTCTGATCACTCTTCCCTTTAGTGGCTTCAAAACATGAAAAACTCTTCTCCTCGTTTGTCTAGATGGCTGCTTAGGCTCAATCAATTTAACTTTAGCATTGTACATAGAAAGGGAAAGGAAATTCCCAACGTTGATGCTCTTTCAAGATCAGGTATTAACTGTTCTTAGTCTGCAGTTCTTGACCTTTCGGAACGGAACCCAGATAAATGGTACAATTGGATATTGCATAGGGTCAGGAAAACTTATTCCTTCCTTTAAGGTCGAAAGCAATGTTCTTTACAAACAGATCTTACCCAGAAACTCTTATACCGATTCATCCCCTGAGTGGAAAATTGTTGTACCAACACCTAATAGGGCAGCTATTCTGAAAATATACAACGGTGTTCTTACGGCTGGACATTTTCGCGTTTTCAAAACCATCTCTAGGATTTCGCACCTCTATCATTGGCCTAGAATAAGACAATCTGTCCAACTTTATGTTCGGGTCTGCAAGGCCTGTTACTGTAAACCTGATAATTTGCTTGAAGCTGGTTTAATGGACAAAATCCGAAACGAAGATTTTCCATTTTAGATGATATTGGATGATCTCTTAGGTCCATGTCCTCGTTCTAAAAGGGTGATCGTTTCTTGTTGGTAGTTTGTGACTGGTTCACCAAATTTGTTTTGGTTTACCCTATGTCTAAAACCACTGCCACCTCCATCGTAAAGTTTCTTGAAAATGTTGTTTTTATAATTTTTGGAGTACCACAGAACTGTGTCATAGACAACGATCCACAATTCCTAGGCAAACAGTTCAAGCCCTCATGAGTACGTACAACGTAAAGAAAGTCACTTATAACGCTAGGTACCACCCCAGAACTAATTTTTGCGAAAGGGTGAATCGCACGACAACTGTTGCTATTCGATTATACATTAGTCAAAATCGTAATACTTGGGACGGCGCTGTTTTTAAAATAGCGCAGGCTATTCGACTCGCTAGGCATGAGATCACTGGCTATTTCCCTAGCTACCTTACATTCGGCAGTAATGTTCCCGTTGACAGCTCCTAATATGGGAGAATTGGGGAGAATGCCCAGAATCGGGTGCAGATCTCTGAGACCCTTTGTGCAGAATCTGTCTTAAATTTACAATAAAGTACAGGAGCGTATCCGTTGTTCTTATGAGAATAATGTTCATCAATTTAATTTGCAAAGGAGTGATGTCAAGTTTCAAGTTGGTGACCGAGTGTTAAAGCGCAACGTATATCGAAGCAGTGTACAGCGCTCTTGGTAGTCATGCAGCAATTGAGAGCGCAATGTATCATAATCATATGATATAAAATTGCACATAGAATTCTTGGGGATTGCTAACGTACTCACTATAAAGCGTTTCCAAATATCGTTTAAGTTTATCAAGGTTCATGCTCTCTGTTGCCAAAATTTGCACACTGCCATTCATAAACCTGTTATCAAACAAGTCTTTTTTACTTTCGATTTTATATACACGGTGTCCCAATACTGCGTCATAGTCCAAGATCGGCCTTACGAAACAGATTTGGAATTTTTTTTCTCATGGAAATGGTATAACGTCAAAGGGCGCAGATTTTCAAATTATTTACAAACATATAGGATGATTCACTTCAGCGGAGCTCTTTTAAGATCAATTGTCCTAATTGGATCACCCTGTATATTTTTTACATTTTGGAATTCGGCATAAAATTATTTTTCCAAATACATATGACTTTTTGATTGCCGAGTTAATCGAAAAAATATGAAACACTCGGTCGAAACGAGTTTCAAAAAACTAATTTGCTGGGTCAGTATTACGATTATTTCTTAAAACATATTCTGCAGTTATGTAGCCAAAGGATGTACCTACCTAGACGACACATTTACCAAATATTGATTATCTCATACAGGATGATTTTCACACAAGCGCCAATCTAGTACATTTGAAAAAGCGTTTGCTCAATTTTTTTAAATAGGACACCTTGTATATTAGTACATTTGGAATTGGCAGAGTAATTATCTACATTTTTTGTTAATTACTTTCTACCCCCGAAATTGATATTTTTACTTTCTTATGACGAAACGTTAAATTATTATCTTGTTTAGTGAATCTTCGTTTAGAAAATTCACTAATAGGTATTGATGGTAAGACGTTTGGAAAAAATTCAAACAAGCTCTAGAAGCGATATCCGGCGTCAGTATATATATATATATATATATATATATATATATATATATATATATATATATATATAAATAAATATATATATATATATAAATAAATATATATATATATATATATATATATATATATATATATATATATATATATATATATATATATATATATATATATATATATATATATATATATGCCGTCCGAAGGGTGGAGTGGTCTGTCAAAAAAATGCCAATGGAAGAGTCTCGAGCGCCACCACTTTCTAAATAGTCGTTTTAGGGAGAGTGGAAGCCCTAAAAAAAGAACGGCAGAATTACGGAGACGGACCACCCTGTGGATGCAGGATGCAGATGCAGGATGCCTGGGTAGTATTCAGTCAAGAAGGGTTATTGTCCAGGGGTCGGGATTGTTTTTGGTTCAGAGGAAACTTATGCTAGAGAATAAAAGCTGAATTTACAAAAATATTTATTGAAATATGAAATATAATATTATATATATATATATATATATATATATATATATATATATATATATATATATATATATATATATATATATATATATATATATATATATATATATATATATATATATATATATATATATATCATAAACAGTGAGGTATAAATTTTCAATTAACATAGTTTTTTACTCACCTTTGAATAAAGCAGTAGTTTTAAAATTCATGAACTCCAAAGAAAGTGATGGTTTTCGACTAATGTGTAAATAGACGGCATTGAATTGGACCAATGTGAAAACAATTTGCACATTTATAATAAAGGCAACATGATTGGCAGAGAACAATGAGGACGGCATCCGGTATCTTCGATAACGAGGAGAGCATTTAAGAGGGCAGAGAGCGAACATCACGCTTTTAAACATCCACTGTATTTTTCTCCGAAGTTATAATAAAACTTGTGATATATCCAGCCAAAGTGTTTTAAAACTCCAGATTATGATCAGCATGGTTATTGAACCTGTGTGACCAATCAAGAATAACCTCACGGGGTAAATAAATGAATAAGCAATATGCCGTCTCCGAAGCCAAAGATATTTATAATACAGTTGAAATATAAATCTAATTATCACAACTTTAAACAAAAATAACATAAATAAGTAACACAATTGTCAATAAAAATTTTACAACGACTTGAATGTCATTTAAGTCAAAAATCTAAAAGAAAAAGAATTTAGCCCGTTAAATAAAGAGATTCAAGTAAATCTCCATAGATGTGACAATACCCTCTTGATAATATTAAGTAATTCAAACATCAACCATTTTAACAAGTCCCTAAACTGTATCTACATTAGATGATTGTAATAATCGTCATCTAGTCTAGCATAACAACTTGCCTTAGGCCATTTTCTCTTCAAGAGAAATACTTACGTAATTGTTTTTTTAAAGTAGACCTGTGCACACGTCTCTAAACTGTATCCAAACTACATTAGGTGCTTGAAAACCCATATCATCCAATCTCGCATTACCATCTGCTTTCGGAATGGCCTACTCTTCAAGTAAGCCATTCATTTGAAAATTTGCTTCTCCGCTCTGACATCTTTTTTCTTTCTAAAATCCACTAACATAAGAAAATTCAAACTTATCCTGGATATGGGTTCTATGGGGCCTAGTTCGCGCTCGTTTGAAGAACTTTTTTCAAAATGCGAAAGTCGGGATATCACTGCAAAATTCACTAAAAAGAATAAATGACTTTAAATTATCAAGGATTCCATACGTATTTGTTTTTCAGCTACGTAAGAAACAGCGGCCACAAAAATACACTAAGAAAATACTTGGCTCATATAAGTACAAAAATTATAACATTTTATATTCAAGTTAAAAAACAATAATTTCGTTTGAAGTTTTATCAGATATTGTAATTCTAGAGTCAGGGCAAGAGTTTTAAGGAAATATACCTCTATTCATAAATACATAAACATTCTGTTGAAGATGCACCTCCTCCGGCATATCGTAAGGTTATGCATAGGGTAGTTTGAGGTATTCACGCTTATTTCATCACAATGGGACGCAGACAAAATTATATCTGTTTGATACAGTTCTTTACAAGGAGTAAATATTATCTCTGCATGCTGTTCATTAATACCAATGTTCGAATTATACGATAACAATACAAATAAGGCCCCTGACAGAGAAATGCTACAATTACATTTTGGTATTCAGCTCAACACTGAAACACCCAGTGGGGAGTTATTTCTTTTATCTTCATGATGACTTGTTTCCATGCCTCGTGTCAATTAGTGGATTTGGATTCTCTGGTTTTAATTGATCACCTGCAAAGCGAGGCTTATATTATAGTATACAATACAATTTATATTTGCGGCGAATTGCTCTGAAGCATTACATTGTTTTGCATAAATAAATAAGCTAAAAATATTTATCTCGCACAGTGATTAGGCTATTTATTTCTATTAACGAAGAATTCAATTAAATGTTTCTCTTGCGGCTTTTATTTTATTTGCATTCTTTTAAGTAATTACTTTTCCATGATTGTGGACTCAAAACAAGCCATGCAAGTCAGCCTTGACCCTTTGTTTATGTTTTAATTATAAGCGTCAGCACATTGGGGTTTTGTTCGACAGGTGGTTTTACTTCCACAATACGTGCAGAAGTATGCCGTCGGCGACAAAAATTTAAAAAAAAATCGGTTAGCTGTCGCAAATAGTGTCAAAACATATAGAAAACAGGAGCCTCGGTGGTCTAGTTCTGGGTTCGTTTCCCAGGGTTTTCCTTCCACTTTTTCAATATAAACTGCAATAAATTGACACCAACCGCAGTTCTGGCATTGTATTTGAGCAAGTTGAATGTCTGCATTATTCCCCCTGGGGGGGGGGGGAGGGGGATGGGGTCGTAAAGCCGTCGGTCTCGTGTTCACGAGATGTTGGGCACGTTAAAGATCCCTTCATTCCTTACATAAAGGCAGGGGTTCGCCGAAATTTCCAGAATAGTAAAGCGAAACTGCTTCCTGGAGTCGGTGATTGGCCATAGTCGCGAGAATAGGCCGACGTTAAAGTAGAAGAAAAAAAATTATGGAAAACATGATTCGGCTGCGAATTTTTTTTTTGTCTGCCGGTCTGTATGTCTGTCTGTTTCTAGCCACGATAACTTTAGAATGAAGGTATCATCTTTAAATTCGGTTTACAGTTAGCACCCGACAAACGAACGGTTCGGATTGTTTTTAGGTTATATCGCTCCAGGGGGTAGGAGATGATTGGTGAAAATTAAATTTTTCGTTAAAACTAGAGTAATATGACCTTTTAGGGTTTGTTTATTGGAAAACTCCCAATTTCATCAAACATCTGGGATTCTATGCCAAAATTAAGTTAGCGGTTCAATCAGTGATGTTGGAATATCGGTCACAGAAATATCCATTTTTTTATGTTGTTAAACGGCGTAAAACGTCTGAGAACACATAGAAAACTTGATTCTGAAACGAAATTTCTATTGTCTGTCGGTCGAACGAATTGAGATATCATCTTCCAATTTGGTATCCGGTTAGCACCCAACAAGGGGACGCGTCAAAATGTTTGTTGGTAGGATGGCATCAGGAGGTATTGGATAAATAAGGGGTGATTTGGTGAAAATTTATATTTTTTTCATCAAAACTTTATAGGTGATATTATATATATATATATATATATATATATATATATATATATATATATATATATATATATATATATATATATATATATATAGGGTGGCGCATTGAATCGAAACAGACCGATTTGCGTCCAGAGAATATTTCTTTAAGAAACGCTAAAACACATCAATTTTAATATTGAGGGCGACATGTTTTGACATAAAACTCAACTTTGTTACACCAACCCCTTAAGGGTGGTGATAAGAACCCTTATATTTTAAATAGGGGACATAAGTCGAGTGTTACATCGTTTGAAAGCTCTTTCTTTTTTAAATTCAGCTCACTAATTTTTTTGGAAGTTTTATCAACTCGTTTAAAAATTATTCACAGTTGGAGTTGCAAGAACGTATTTCATTCATTGTGATAAGAAATGCACTAATTTGTCAGTTTTTCGTAAAAAAATAAATAAAAAACAAAACCAAACGTTTAAAAATGTTTATTCAGTTAAGTAAGTGTTCAAATTGTTGACCACCAGCTTCCATACAAAAGCACAAATTTTGTTCAACACAAGCTCTGACATTCTGGAGCATTTGTGGAGTTATTAGACGGCATTCTTTGACAATGCGTCGTCGTAATTCTTCCAGAGACTTCGGTTCTGTTGCAAAACTTCTACTCTTTAAATGGCCCCATAGAAAGAAGCCTAAAGGAGTTAAATCCGGTGATCTAGGAGGCTTCTCAATAGCACCTCTACGCCCAATCCATTGTTCTGGAAACTCTCTGTTCAAATACTCCCTAACACGTTGTGAAACAGGCGGAGGAGCTCCATCCTGTTGAAACACTAATTGAGTGACAATTATGACGATTGACTGTAGAGTTTAATAAAAACGTACACTAGTCTGAAAAACAGATATTGAACAGAAAGTTCCCGTTATCAGCTATTCGTGCAGTCATAACTTCACAAAACTCCAGCTGCCGATCAAAATCATCTTCATTCAGTTGTTGTACAAGATGAATGTTATACGGGTGAAATTTATGATGCTTTAATATTCGCTGAATAGTTATTCCTTTGATGTTTGAAACAGTGGCCAATTTTCTCGTGCTCAAAGTTGGGTCTGCAGCAATTCGTCCTAAAACTTCAATCTCAGTAGTCTCATTTCTAACCGGAAATTCACGTTTAGGATCCCGTTTTTTGTTGGCTTCTGAACCACTTTGTCGAAACTTTGCAACTAACTCCAAAATGTATTTTCTGTTAACATGTTTGTTCGGATGTCGTTCATTAAACAAATTTGCGGTACGGTTGGCACAGTCATCGCTTTTGAAAAAAAGGGTAATTATTTCAACTCTTTCTTCTACAGAATACACCATTGTAAAATTAATTTTCGGTAGTACTATCAAGTATCAAACCGACCAATAAACTGAAATAATAAACAGGATTTCGTTATTCATTCCGATAAGAAATATTCTGATAGTCATTTTTTTGTTTACAAACCAACAAAACATTCACTATCAGCACATTTATTATCGAAATAAGTGAAATGCGTTTTTGCATATTTAACTGTGAATAATTTTTAAACAAGTTAAAATAAAACTTCCAAAAAAATTTGTGTGTTGAATTCAGACCCATGTTTCCTATTCAAAATATAAGGGTTGTTATCACTACCCTTAAGGGGTTGATATGACAAAGTGTAGTTATGTGTCAAAACATGTCCCCCTCAATATTAAAATTGACGTGTTTCAGCGTTTTAAAAAAAAAATCGCTGGACGCAAATCGGTCTGTTTCGTTTTTAATGCGCCACCCTATATAATTAGAACTGACGATGGTTGATCAAGAAAGAGGAGCTTGCGCGCCAAATACAGTCAGTTATTGTCTTCTAAATAGTTACACATTTAAAACCTGTGAAAAAATTAGGTCTTTTTCTTCAATCTTACACAGAACTGTTTTTGGACACCATACGTCTTCATATATATATATATATATATATATATATATATATATATATATATATATATATATATATATATATATATATATATATATATATATATATATATATATATATATATACGCTACAAACGTGAGATTGAATACAAAAGTGAACAGTCTTGTTTAGAATTTTTTAGTAATTAGAGAAATAAGTAGTGCAGACTCTAACGCTATGCTTATTACAGATATTACATTTATAACTAATGCATATCTTGTGCCTAGACGAACAATATTTTAGGCACACTGAGCATCTTTTTCTTTTAGTTGTTGTACTTATTTGGGTGACTGGTTGACCAGAGATATCAATATATCTGCTCATACACTCCCGGGTGTAGGGTTAGGTTTATTCGATCTTCCCTGAATATCGTCGGCTTGGAAAGAAAACCACGTAACTTCACTTTTAGTCCATATGGGACTTTTGCTGCCATCTAAGGGAAAATAAAATAACTACTCTCTCAGGGATTCCCGTAAAAGTCACTTTTATTCTGAACATAATAATGCCCATAATGGAAAACCGCGTATCTCCTAATGTGGGTTTACAGGTGAGAGTTCACTCAACTTCTCGAGTATCAATGGTCATCGTAGTTAGCTGACGTCTTCAACTACAGCTCATTGTGGAAGTAAATACAAAATTTATATATTTTATAACAAATAGTGTCATGTTGAAATAATAGTGCATATAAACTGTTGACCAAATTTTTGTAGTTATTTTTTGATGCTGTCTAATATTATTTGTAAATTATCTCGTTTATCGAGAAAATAAACTTTTGAATCGTTTTGGGAATAAGGCAGCGGTCTAAAAGAAAAGTTTTAGTACAAACATTAGTAAGGTGTACACCAATGAAAAGGAAAAGGGGACCAGAAGAGAAAGTTCAAAGCGGCACGTGGATGTTGTTCCTCTACTTAATTGAGTTGGAGCGTTTTGTATATTTCTATTAAAATGTTTGACGGGTTTTTGTTGGAAATTGTCCTAGAAGGAAGCGGTTGCATTTGTTGTGTGATTTGTTACGGTTTGTTGTATCTTTAAGGAAATGTTGAAAATATTGGTTTTTGTGAATAGGTCTGTCTATGTTGTACAGGTGTGATGATTAATTTTTTTTTGTTTCTGAGGCTATTAATAGAATTCGATTTTATAATCTCATTATTGATCCTATTAATTCATTATTACATAAGTGAATTAAGATTGTTAACACTAACTAATTTAAGATGTGAAAAGTATGGTTGTATTACGCCCGCTTTAAATGCTGCCACTGAATTTTGTTGATATTTTTTTTGTAAGTTTTTACATCGTTAACTAAATCTTGTGTATCTACATCGTCAATTAGGATTTTTAGCTTATATTCAACCAAACCTAAATACTCTAGAATAGTTTGCGGTTTAGTCATAAAGCTAGTATTTAAATCGTTAAATAAAATATCTTCTGAACGGGGGTTTGAGAACTGATTTTTTTAAAGCAAATTTTATATTTTCCCATGTATGGTTTTCTAAACTAATTAACACGTCTCGAGCATTACCAGTGACTTTAGCTTTTATCAATTCTAGTACCATTCGATTTACATATATTACGGTTTCTGGTCTTCTAAAACTAGTAACATAAATTTCGCACTGTTTAATAAAATTAGCAAGATGCTTCTGTCGGCCCGAATACTCGGGAATCATGATAGCAGCTTGTGAAACTCGGCAATGTGATAATTTGCTTTTTCTAAATTATTTAAATTTAATTGATCCAAATTTACTTCCTCCAATTCTAGTAGAGGTTCTTTTTTTCCAATAGGCGATCTATCTCTTATCCTTACCCAAAATACATGAACAGTAATGGCTGCTAAGTATTACAGGCTGAATTGAAAAATAGAGCGCGAATATAAATTAGCGAATTATATCAAAATAGTGTAAAGTATAAATTTAAAATAGATACGATATGATTGCACAGATAAAAATATTGGAGGAAGCTTGCAGGGGATCATAGGTACTTCTGACAAGTTGCAGACCAACTTTTATGAAAAAGACCAAAATAGCAAATTTTACAAAGATTTAAAGCTTAAAAAATTAGGCCTCGTTGTGCAATAATGTTCCTAGCAGCGCCAATTATGTTTTCTCGTTAGCGATTGTACGAAAAATTTATTTATTTATTTAGGTTGTACAATTATTACAGACTAAAATCTATTATCAAATATGTGATTCAAAACAACATGTGAACAAGTAAAGTTACAGCGATTGAGTGAATAAATGTTCTAGAGAATTAAGATAAATGTAAACGTCTTAATCAGCACTCCTGCACAAAGTAACTAAACTACTTGATGATGCATGGTTGAGAATATACATATATATATATATATATATATATATATATATATATATATATATATATATATATATATATATATATATATATATATATATATATATATATATATAAAGGGTGAACAGTTCACCAAATTTTTGGTCTTTAAGTTTAAGACAAAAAAGTTAGAGGCATTTAAGGAAAATAAAATGGGGTTTTCCTCAAAAGGTAAAAAGTCGCGATTTGAAACGTCAAAATTGGCAACATTTAAGCAAAGAACCTGAAAGAAATACGAATTATGTAAATAGTGTTCTGCAAACCCTTAAGTTTCAGCTTAAACCATCATTGCCCTACATTTTAATAAAATATTTCCAGAAAATTCATTTCAAATTGACACTTTCACTGATGCTTTGGAAGTAGTTTTAGTTAAATGTATACAGGGTGTCCAAAAATCATAAATCAAGCCCTTTCAGAAAAACCCTATATGATCTTATCAAGAAGTTTACGGTTTTCAAGACATTGACAATTTTATGAAAAAAATGAAAATTGTCAAATTTTAAGGTATTTTGCGACCCACATGCAAAAAGAAACATTTCCGGAATGTGATTATTGTGCATGTTAATCCCCAATAATAGCGTTACTGACTCAGTCTGAAATATTTTGTGTTATTATTTAGAAAATCTGAAGAAAAAAAAATAAAAATCGAACTTTTCTTCCCCATTTTTTTTAATTTGGAATAAACCTACGTACTGAAAAAAAATAGTAAAATTTACTGGCTCATAATTTCCAAAACTTCCCCGTTTTATGGAGATTCTAAAATGGTATAAAACAGTATCAATATATCTTAAAAGTAATTCACTCTCTACGAATGAAAGTAAATTTGAAAGTGAAATCAGATAGCTAATAAATACACATTATCCGCGAAGTGGACCACCCTGTAGATATATATATATATATATATATATATATATATATATATATATATATATATATATATATATATATATATATATATATATAGATAGAGAGAGAGAGAGAGAGAAACATATAGAAATTGAAACCGATCATGCATATGTGTTCCAGGCGCCTAGTTCAAGCTTATTTGAAGACATTTTTTCAAAATTCCAAAGTCGAGATCTTATTAATGAATTTGTTTTTAAGAGAATTTACTAAAAGCAAATTTTATACATTAAAAAAATAACTATAAAACAATTAAATCACGAAACGCAGAATCTTTGTTAGTTGGGTTCGACTCCAATGAACTTATTGTATGAGGTACCATCATATCCTGCTAGTTTTATTTCTGACCGCTAAAAAATGTTATCATCCCAAAATAAGTTTGTAATTTGACTCTTTGTGTTTTGCTGACGTAAGAACAGTTTACACAGTTCAAAAGTCATTACTTTTCTCAAATATATTTCCTAAAATTAGAGAACACTTAAAAGTCCATTAAACACTTTATTGTTATGGGTTCTTATTAACATTCAGCCGTCAACATTTATTGCCCTGTCATTTAGTAGGAATATTAAAGTAATCCTTTACAAAAGCCCATAATTCAAATCGAATTCGCATGCCTATTTGTAAAGAAAATTTTCTTTGAAACGTATAGCAACTTGCTTTCTGACAGTATTTAGAGGCCCTTGCTCCATCTGTTATTAATTACTAAATTAATTAATTTTACTTAACGAAAGGGTGCATTCTCTCTTGGATACAATTTGAATCGGCAAGGGTGAAAATATTACAGAACTGGAGTCATTTCGACGACTATATTGAGAGAATGATTTGTGTGAATTAGGCGTGTGTCACAATAATAACAGTACTTCAAAAAGCAATAACTTAAAGCGAAAATGACAATGTGATAGGAAGGGGCACATTGATCGTGGAAAGGGCTAAATACCGGCTGTTTCCCTTTCACAACAGAAGGGTTGATTTGCCAGATGACGGAGGTATAATTAAGATGTCGACGAATAGAGGGCAAATAGATAATAATTATCAGTTCACTAGAAATATGTCAATCCTTAATTAGTTTAACCATACTAATATTTATTAGAAACATTATAAGTTAGTGCAGTTAAAATTGCTTCTGGTTTAGGTCTTTGTTTGTGCTTAGCATTACATACTTTATTACCAACTATAAAGGTTACTACTAACTAAAATAAAATTTCTCTCGAAATTAACGCGTCTCCGTGGTGCAGTGGAACGAGTGTTTGCCTGCTACATGCAGTGTCCGGGTTCGATTCCCGGTGGTGGCAGTTTTACAATCGTCTACAGCCACCGCGATACTTTGGCTTTCAAAATCCCGTAGTACGTACTTTGGTCTTCCCGTTTGTTTGGAATTTGATGAACAATAATGTTGCTGCTCTTAAACATCTACAGGCTATAAAGAAAGCAATTGCTCCCATACCAGCAAACCTAGTACCAGTGGCTGGTACATCAGCTTACACTTTGGTTGGTAAAGAAAATAAAAAAACTCAAAGTAATAAAAATATTGAGCAACAAAGACGTATGTTTTCAACTAAGAAAAAAAACACGTCATTAAAAACCCAAACTTTCTAGTCCCAATGCCTAAGAAACCAATAGCATTGCATTTTCTCTTTAAAAAAATACTGATTGGTTAAAAATATGATGGACTTAAAAGTTTCAATACAGCAGAATAATTTTGTTACCGTATAACTTACAATTGTCTTTATAATAAAATATTTTATTTCGTTTTTATTTCATTTTATTTTTCACAAAATATAGAATTTTTTATATTGGCCGTTAGTTATTTTTATCGTATTGTATTGTACCCGACAAAAACACGAAATATTGTTCAACCTTAAGTCCACCATGTGAAAAACTGGTTGACCATGCATGTCTGGTCTAAATTATGAACAATACTTTTATCCGGAATTTTTGAAATAAGAATACCGAGAAAATTACAACCATTTAGGATGCTTGCTTAGTAAATTAATTTATTTCTTGTTTTATTTTATATACCTGCTTTTGTCTTGACTTGTTTTACGTGACTATATGATACCACAGTTACGCGGACGACAGCACCCTCCACTCAAATACACAATATTCGAAGCCTGTCTCTTTAGCCCAATTACATGAGGATCGCAGACTCATGGAGGGTTCTGTCTTCGTGGATCTCCAAAAAATATTAGACTGGGGAAGTAAAAATCTTGTACAATTCAACCCCACCAAACCACAGTCTTGCTTTCTATCTCATAAGAGATACACCAGCTCTAGACCCATCAAAATGAACAACCAAGTTATTCAAAGCAATGAATCCTTTTCACTTGTTTTCTGTGGATCGAAATCTTAATTGGCACTAACATGTCACATCAATTGCAGAAGTGGCTGCTAAGAAATTAGGTTTCCTCTTCCGGGCTCGCAAATACATTTCACCAGATAATCTGTATACCAAATATACTTAACAAATAAGGCCAAACCTCGAATACCGCTCCCACATCTGGGGTGCCGCTGCCGCTTCTACACTCGCTATCCTGGACTCCATTCAGAAGGGAGCTACACGTATCATCGGTGACGCTACCTTCACCCAAAGGCTGTCATCCCTTGCCCACCGACGTGCCGTTAATAACATCTCTCTCTTTTATAGATATCTGCACGGGCACTGCCCAGAGGAGCTTTCTTCCATAGTTCCTCCGCCTGCTGCCCCAAACAGATCTACCAGGGTAACAGAGCGAATGCACACTTTTACTGTGCAGGTCACCAGACAGAACATCTTGTTATGCCCGCTCTTTTGACCCAAGGGCTTCCAAGTTGTAAAATTCCTTGCCGGCACATGTTTTCCTTCTCCTCCGAACCTCCAAACCTTCAAGTCCAGAATTAACAAGTTGCCTCTTTCCTCCATGTCGACACCCACGGTACGTTAGTATTTAGGCTGTAAGCCCTCGTGGTGTGAAAAAAAACTAGGTATTAAAATGTTATTATTAAAATGTTTATTATTAAAATGTTTTGAGAATGTATATTTTCTATTTTGGAATATGTATTAGTGAAGAGTTTAGTGCATAATGTGAGTACGTGAATGTGGCAATACATTAAGATTTTTTATTTATTTCCTTTTATAATTGCTTAAAACCAAACTGAAACAATATTACACAACAGAAGTAAGCAGAAAACATCAAACATGAAATTTCAAACAAGCTGGAAGTCCAAACTACGTATGCGGGATTTTGAAAGCCAAAGTATCACGGTGGCTGTAGACGCTTGTGGCAGTTTCTGTCACTGTGTGATTGGTGTGTCTCCGTTGTATTTTCTATGCAACCTCCCCCCACATGAGCTGCTCAGAGCTTCTAGACGGAGGGTGTCACTTATGTAGCGTCCTTTATTTATTTATTATTAACACATACGCACACATACATACACACACGCAGTTGGCATCTAAATCCATACCACACTAATAAATAAATATTCACCTCCCTATTGGAAATTCAATAATCAGCTCTTAAACGATACACAATTAATAGAGAACATGAATGACTTCCTAATACCATAGACCAAAAAAGTATTCACAGAAGAGGATTTAGTTCACCGCTGGGACCAGTTAAAAATAGATATTAAAGGGATAATAATGCAATATCAAAGACAGAAACGACAATCGGGATTGCTAGAACTAAAAACTCTTAGAGAAGAACTTGTATTTAACATATGTGTAACATGTCCCACGTGTCACCACCTATAACGAACTATAGAGCTACTGAATCAGTCCCACTAGTGACGTTACAATCCTTGACGCAGCATACACAGTTCACGGTCAGTTGCTTTACCGCATTACAACTCAATGAGAATACGCCTGCAAACATGTCAAGATAAAAAGTCTTTATAAAAGGATCTGAATGCGTGACACTCTCTCTTCTCTCTTATTGAATCAACCTGAGACATGCTATCGTATAGTTAATTTTTAATTGGTAAAGGCAACATGCCTAAATGGGTAAGTTATACTTACAATATCCGCTTATTTTCTAGTTGCTTGTGAATATTTTAATTGAGATTAATATGCGATTGCTTGCTAGTATATACCGCACTGAAGTCACTTTCAATAACTGCTCTCTTTATTATAAATTATATACTGCTAAATGGTGGCTTGTGGTAGCCTTAATTCAATGATTACTTGCTATTGTGCCATACTAATTGTACTTGCAAAGAGGTCATTTAAAATTTTATTACATTTATGTTATTTTATTTTGGTTATTAACACACAGATAAGTCTTGTACTTAAACGCAACCTGCTACCAGTCGCCTCATGTAGATCATAAAGCCTTAAACCAACACTAATTCACCTGAAATTTATAGCCACCCCGCTAGTCAGGGACCAGCTAGTCAGTAATCCGCTGGTCTGTAACCGTTCGTCTGGACCTGCTATTGGACCGCTATTTTGAGAACCCATCATCCTGGGGGAGCTTCAGTTACACCGAACATCAACCATGTGTGCCAAGTCACGAAGTCGTTTTCCAGGAAAATACACCTACACAATGAGGCACCTCCAACATCCTGTGCTGGACGGATATAGTCATCACTCCAAGGACAGCAGTCTGAGTCACAAGCTAAGTAAATCATTTATCTGCAAAATTTCTTCTTTAAAACGTAGTGTTATGCTCCACAATTCATTTCAACAGTTTAATCACTTTATATTTTGTATTTAAATATGAACAACTTCAAGTAGTCAATTTAATTTTTTTCTTTATTTATGCTTAATTGAAAGCAATCAGCATTATATAACTTTAACATTTTTTAATAAACCGATTTTTATTTTCCCTCCTGACTTTTATTTGTGCATTTTAAAACCCACCGAGTGCAAATGCTAAAGCCCACGCCCTGCGTTAATTTATATTACATTTGTGCCCCGACCGAGTAGCCAAGTTAAATGTCATTCATTAATTCTTTAATTAATACATAGGGCATTCCCCAGTAGCGTATACGTATCCCTATAGTCAACCATCTCCTCACAATCCTTTTATTTCTTAAAAAAAAGTCTCTTGATAAAAATAAAGAAAAAAAGTCTCTTGAGAAAAAATAAAGAAAAAAAAGTAATAGAAATAAAAGATTGCAGCAGATTAATATATATATATATATATATATATATATATATATATATATATATATATATATATATATATATATATATATATATATATATATATATATAATCAAGAATGAATACTTGTATTTAGAAGTAGCATAAATTTAAGTATGTATATTCATATACAAAAAGAAAAGTGTAAAGGTGATCTAACGACTTTAGGATAGGGTAGCAGAGGAGGGTCATAATGTGCTAACGGCTGATCAAAGCCACAGCCAGTAAACCAAAACACACACACACACAGGGCATTTATTTTAAGCTATACTGCCACCACAACAGTGGGGTCAGATTGCGTTATAAACTGGAAAGTATTCTGGCAGAAACAGGTGATGAACCCGATTTATAAAAAAACATCCGCAATATTCGAAACAGCAAGAAATGCTTACAGAAAAAAGCCGACTAGTAAACTAAACGATCAAAACTACAAACAATTGCTGATAGCTGACCAACCAGCAATAATTCGAGATATCAGCACACAAAAACACTTCAAAGTTTTAGAAGACAATGACTAGATCATATCTAATCGCCTCGAGCTATGCAGTTACGTAAACCATCATTTCCAAAATAGGTTTAGTGCTTGTCCAGTTAACATTGACAAGACAACAAATTATACAAAAACTTAAAAACAATTTATGATAACTCCAAGAAAACTCTGAACACACCACTCACATTAGAAGAATTAACAACAGCATTACGTTCTCCCAACAAAAACAAATCCCCTGGAATTGACTGATTTACTTAGAATTTTTTAACAAGTTTTGGGATATAATAGGCTGTCTTTTTCACAGAGTCGTCGAAAAATCGCTTCAAGACAAACATTTACCAAAATCCACATCAAAAGCAATAATGGGTCTCCTCCCAAAGAAAGGTGATCTGCTAAAAATTGATAATTGGCGACCAATGTCACTCCCTACAACTGACTACAAAATTATTGCCAAAGCTATCTCTATAAGAATTTCTAATGTTATCGGCGAAGTAATGTCGAATGGCCAAAGTTACTCAGTGCCAGGTCGCACAATATATGACACCCTTCATCTGCATGGAGACATCATACACTATGCCAACAAAGAACAATTACAACTGGAAATATTAAGTCGTGACCAGCAAGCGGCCTTCGATCGAATTCATCACCCGTATTTATTCCACGTTCTCAAAAAATTGAATTTTGGAAATTACATAATAAATTCCATCCAAACTTTATACAACACAGCATCCTTCCTTGTAAAGGTAAACTCTACCCTGACTAGCGAAATACAGTTCCAAGGAGAAATTCGACAAGGATGTCCCCTGTCTGGTCCATTATTCTCTCTCTGTATTGAACCAGTTCTTAACATGCGTCGAACCTTCGTAAAAGGCATTCTTTTAAGAGACATCGATAACAATACAGCCGTAAAACTTACAGTATCGGTTTATGCTGATGATGTCCGCATATTTATCACACATGACGAAGAGTTTGACACATTCCAACGGGTATTTAATATATATATATATATATATATATATATATATATATATATATATATATATATATATATATATATATATATATATATATATATATATATATATATGCAAACCAATCCGGTGCAAAACTAAATTGTTATAAGTCACAAGCGTTCTGGACTGGGAGGTGGTCAGGTAGGCCCAATAAGCCGCTTAATTTCAAGTGGACATCAGATAACATCCATCTTATTGGGATAACTTTCCCAAATGATATACGAGATACTAAAATAGCTTACGAAGCCTTAAAAGAAAAATCAAACATTTCATCGCATCAACGTTCTTCTATCACATGCAAGTGTTGCCGTATGGGAGAGGCCAGGCTAGGACTATACAGACTAGCCTGCAATGGTAGACTGAAGATCAACCCAGGCTTCAGGGGCCACTGCAAAATTCAGGAGATCGTGAAGGAGCCCATGCTTGAAATGAGGTCAGACTTCGCGAGCCCGCGAATGTGCAGGGAAAACAACTTTACAGTGGAAATCCCTGATCGCGAGGCATGGCGGGAGGAGACGCCGGGCATGCCACGGGACGCGCTCGTCTGGTTCACGGACGGATCTGGCGGGGAGCGTGGGACGGGGGCAGGTGTTTACTCGGAAGGACCGAGGGTAAGTCATAGTATTTCCCTCGGAGCCCATGCAACGGTGTTTCAGGCCGAGATGTACGCCATCCTGCACTGTGTGCGGGAGAACAAGAGGAGGGGCTACACCAACAAGCGGATCCTCATAGCCACAGACAGCCAGGCAGCCCTTAAGGCACTAAGTAGCCCACGGGTAAATTCCTGGCTGGTGAGTGAGTGCCGAGACGAGACGAGCGACCTGGCTGGGCAGAATGAGGTGACCCTCATCTGGGTTCCGGGTCACTCGAGGGTTAAAGGCAATGAAGAAGGTGACAGTCTTGCGAAGAGAGGGTCAGCAGAACCATTTATGGGACCAGAACCGGCTCTGGGCGTGTCAAAGAGCACTGCCAGGGGAGCCATTAAGTCCTGGGTCAGAAACCAACACAAGGTGTACTGGGCGGACTGTCCAGGGCTCAGACATGGGAAGTCAATAATTGACGGACCCAGTTCAAAGAGAGCTGTGGAGCTGCTAAACCTTAGCAGAGGACAGCTCAGAAACACAACAGGTCTCTTGACGGGACACATGGCCGTCAAGAAAGACCTGCATAAAATGGGGAGGTTCGAAGGGGACCTCGCATGCAGACTCTGCGGCGAGGGGGAGGAATCAGCCCAGCACATCTTGTGTGAGTGTATAGCTCTGGACCGGAAAAGACAACTGATCTACGGTCACTCTAGACCGGAGACAGAGCAATATAAAACTTCACCCTACCAATCGCTGTGCAGACTAGTTCAAGGCACAGTGATCTTGGAATGGGTGGAGTAAGACTAAGGGTATGCACAATCAACCAAGGGTTGCGGTTCTATCGGGGCGTCAAGGCCGCGGACGAGCCCTGAGGGAACAAAAAAAAAGTGTTGCCGTTTAACAAACATCAGGTTGATGATTTACAAAGACAACTGGTGGCATATGTATGGAATGGAAATACTGGACATCGCAACTACATCTCAGCACTCCTCCAGGCAGTGGAGGGCTTTGATTGGTTCACTTACCATAAAAAATTGTTTTTTTAGACAGTGGTTAGGGCCTAAAATAATTAACAAGCCTAATAACAAGTGGGTAATATAAGTGCGAGATATGTTGAGAAGAGGAAATAGGCACAGTGTATTATGGCAGTTACTATTTTTTAAAGATCTTCATAACACAAATGGAATAAATTCATTATTCATGGATTCTTTACTGAGCGTCTGGACCACAACTGATTTAAAACCAGCTTCATTTCCGATGTCTAAAAACTACCTTAGCATTATTCCAACTACCGACACAAAACTTCCTCCACAAACATCAGTTCCACCCCTATTTAACTCAGGATGGTTTTCTCTAGTGTTTAGAAACGATGGTGATTTTTTCAAAACAACCAGTGGTTAACAGGTAACGAACTAAAACAACTGATTTTCAATAAACACTATGACAGAACCGGTAAACCATTATAATAGAATTGTGGACTACTTTATTTAAAAATTTCAAGATTCTGCTCCGGTTTTCAATTCATACAACCCAATGACTATTGTTATTGTTGTGTTGTATGGATTGTAGTTACCGCTACTTACGTAATTAGGTGGACTGTATCGTGTTATGGAATAAAATCTCTCGGAAACACTTAACGTAGTTATATATTTAAAACACAATAAAACTATATACTATTGATATACGTGTAATAAGCTCTTCGAAGCTGATGTGTTGAACGAATAGGCTTTAATGCCATAAAACCTATATACCAATGATATGCATTGTATATCGGCTGAACGTGTAATAGCACAACGTGTGCTCGTGTACAAACAAATGCACTCAATGCATAAGCTCAGAAGCTTTTCGAAGCTGGGTTGGTGAATGAATAGGCTCTGTCCAGCTCTTGAACATTGCAGCTACCATCGTTTCGAGGGGTGGGACATGCGCAAAATTCAGTGCAGTTATGCCAGCTTGCTATGACATATAACACTGCACAACTTAAAATCGCGCGGTAAAACTAAACAACTATTTTGTTGAAATCCGATGATGAAATCCGATGACAAAACAATTAAGCTGGAAAATAATAAATATAATCTTGTTCATGAAACTCTCACCAAAATATTTTTAAATGGAAAAAATACAACACAGGGCAGCTGTAATGGTGGAGTAGAATGGAGGTCTTATTTTGCTATACCAACCAGTAGGTATAGATGGTATGTTCTGGAACCACCACCGCCACTCCACCACCGGTGGTGGAGGTGGAGGTGGTGGAACTGACCAGACCCGACGGCCCCCGACCAGACCGGTGGTGGACTCGACGGCCCCCGAGCACCTCCACCACCTGACTTCGTATTTAACTCGAACAAGTAGCGAACTAACCTGAGATGGCGTATTCAAAAGCCAACTAACCTGTATTAAGCAAACGAGGAGTCACCAGTTAAAATAACATGCGTAATAAAAAAGTAATTAGTAATAAACCACATGCCAAAGACTAACCTGGTTATTAAAATCAAATCAATTTAAAAGTATCTCATTAGAATTAATATAAAGAACGTCGTATGTAGGATGAAAATTAAGTCGATCGAATTAAATAAAGCGAAACACTTGTGATAACGGCTAATCAGCTGGCGTAAATGTTACACCAGCTGATTAGCCGTTATCACAAGTGTTTCCGCTTTAGGTGAATAGCCTGCTATTATTAACAGTTTAAATCGCCAGTCAGGCGCGATCATGACAATTATGTGTTTAATAATTTTTGGAATCTTACCTAAAATGCATCAGATGTTTAAGTGTATTACTGTTTGCTTACCAAAATGTGTCTAGTTTTTGTAAAAAATCAGAACTAAAACGTTTTACGAAAAGAAGCTAAGTCTGGAGGCAATGACTAAGTCTGGTGAGTTGGTCTACTAATTTTTGAGATAGAAATGAGCTTAAAACCTGGGTACAGCAAGTGCTTTATGGTAGTGAATTTTCAGATAAATTTAAATAGAAGTAAAAACCTTTTTATATTTTATCCAATACTGACGGCTTTAATATTATGAGACGACTGTTTCACAGTTTTTGATGTAGAAATGAGCCTAAAACCTGAGTACAGCAAGTGCGTTATGCTAGCGAATTTTCATATAAATTTTCTGACGCTAAATAATCTGATACAAAATATTTTCGCATTGTTTTTGCTATATAGTTTTTATATCGCAAACGTACGAGTGTTATACAAATGAGCTTAAAACTTGAAGACAGCAAGTGCTTTATGGTAGTGAATTTTTATATAAAGCTTCTGACGCTAAATATTTGTAAATTTCCAGAGAAAGCAGTTAATACAAAAATATTTTATTATAACGGAAACCCACCTAATTTGTTTATCATAACTTTTCTTGATATGATGCATGTAGACAGGCTGTTTTTCGAAAATTTAAACCGCAAGCAATTGTGCACTTTCGATAATCTAACCACTGAGGATGTTTTTCGAAATAGATATCGCAATGCCCTTTAGCGGATCTTGGAGACGACAAAAATAATGATAAATCCACTGAGGATGTAGACCGCACAGACGTTCGCGCCGAGCGCAGATATTATTGCATGTATAGAAAAATAACCTCGGTTCTAGGGACATCTGAAGAAATTTTTCAAAGGCTTGTTGAATTTAAAAATTTAGGTTTTTAGGATTTGAAGCGAAATATTGATTATAGAAAAACTGTGTTACCTAAAAATGTTTTAAGGCTAGTGTATGCATCCAAGAAATTTTTATTAGTTGGTTGAAACACTAGATGTAAATTCAAAAGCCAACTAACCTGTATTATGCAAACGAGGAATCACCATTTAAATGACGTGTGTAAATATGGTGGCTAGCGCATGCGTACAAGTAATTTGTTATTTATGCATTAAAGTCCTACGTGTTTGGTATTAAATGAATCGTCTTGATTCACATATTAAGTTAAAAGCAATAAAACTCAACACGGCAACAAAGCTCAGCTGTAAGAGTAATAATAATAATTAGATAAGTATAAAAGTTGAGAATTTCAAACGGAGCATTTAGTTGAAAACTGAAGCAGAACGAGTATAATATGGTGAACAACGGTAGAAAACGAAAATCTGCTAAAGCAGAAAATAGTGGTGGTAAAAAACTTAAAGTGCTACAAGACGTCTTACTGGGTAATGCAATAGAAAGTATTATTCCAAAAGAAGAACCAAAAACGTTGAAAAACATGATAAGTGAACTATGTACATTATATCCAACAGCAGAGGTTGATGAGCAGCAGAATCAAGCTATAGAAAATATAATTAATGCAGCATATCCAACAAACCTACAAACACCCTATCAGCCTACGCAAGAAGATATTTTCAATCAGAAGCTGGTAGAAATCAATAATAAAAGCATCGAGAAAAAATTGAAAACAGAAGACTGTGAACTGATGTGTCAAACAACTTTTTCTCTTACGTCGAACGGCGAGAAGCTGCTTATCATTGGCGTTAATCCAGTTTTAAATTTTTTGCCGTTAATTAAATTATCTCAGAAGAACTGTAATATGCCTGTGTTTTTTGATGTGTGGACATTTGAAGAATTTTTAAACGTATTACCTACGATAATTTCCAATTTGGAAAACAAATCTATAGAAACTAGTGAAACATATACTTTAACCAATTATCTTGTTAAATCACAAAGAAAAACTGTAAGTTTTAAGCTGAAACTATGTGGTAAGGAATATGTAATTAATTTTAACTTGTCAATTCAATCACTTAAAATACTAGAAGATATCGGTTGTGTAGCTAAAGATTTATTGTTAGAACTAAGCTGTAAAAGTTTCTTTAATTTGGAGATGTTTGCTGATGATTTAAGGACCGAATTAGCTAAATTTAGAGACATTTCCCTAATTAGATGTGCCTTTTTCGTAGCTAGAGAAAGATATAGTGATACTTTAAGCATGGTATGTGAATTTGTTACAAAATACCAACACGTACTTAATGATATTGTAAACCACCGCAAATTTTAAATGTATAAATTGTAATAAAGAAATTATGAAAAATATTAGTTTTTATTGAATAATTTTTACAAGGATATGTGTCAACACTGTTTAAAAATAAAAAATCTGAGAACACTATCTACATCCTCCGGAAAACACATTAGGACCAGATGTTTCCAACGACTAATTAACCGCTATCTACATCCTCCAGAAACTCTATAGGATGTTTCCAACGACTAATTAACCACTATCTACATCCTACAGAGTTTCTGAAGGATGTAGATAGTGGTTAACAGTTAATTTCGCAAAAACTTGCGTCAGCTATGAGGTTTCATACACGTGTGGGAGGGTTTGAGTAATCATATAAAAGCTGAAGTCGCAGACAAGCAACAACAGTCACAGTCAGTTCGTGAAAACTTCCTCATTTGTGTTAGTTGCAAAAATGGGTGTATTCAAGTGCGAGCAATGCAGCAGGCAATACACACGCAAAGATTCGATGAAACGGCACATGTTAAACTGCGGCTCCAACTCCAATTTGTTTTTCTGTCCTTTCTGCTTGTGTGTATTCTCCAGAAAGGACAGACTTGGAGCTCACATCAAGAGGATCCATAGAGCAGGTAAATGCACTGTTTAATTAATTTTCTGTATATTCTCTTAAAATATTTTTCAAACTTTTTTCTCATACAATCAGAAAATCTAAAACGCATCTGATTTTTTCTAAATATTAAATGTATTGTGTTAAATAGATTAGAAACAAGGTACAAGTTTCTAACTGTATAGGCTATGAATATTTTCTCATACAAGCACAAAGTCTTCCACAATAAAACAAAAATTTTTATGAATGTTATATTTTTCAATTTCAGAAATCACAGCAGAGCCGCAACCATCAACATCAACAGAGCCACAACCAGTAGCATCTACTAGTAACCCTCAGCCATCAACTAGCGGGGTGAAGCGGCAGTCCACCACTACCGAACAAGAGCCGCCTAACAAGGTAGCAAGGACCACCAGATGTTTCATCTGCATGATAGATATTCCAAAAGTAAGTTTCTACATTTATCGAGTGTTGCAGCTATCTGTCTTATATGTGTTTCAACATAGTATATATCTGAGATTTACTGTCTTGTTTATTACAGGCAGCATTCCCAGGCCATCTTCGAAGTCTCCAACACAAGAACCAAGCTTGTATCGACGGAGAAGATGGTGTTCAGCTGATTAAACATGCATTTAATACAAAGCTGACAACATTCAGGATTCCTGCAGAGGGTGTAGCGATTGACATCGATGAATTCCTACAGTACGCCCGACCAAAAGTTCTGCAGACTGTAGGAAAGAAGATGGAGCAGCTCGGGTGTGTGAAAATCAATCTAGAGCTCTTTGGTTTATACCGGCTGCCGTTGAAAGAGCTCGAAGACATAAAAAGTTTCAACACCCAAACAACACCAATCGTTACACTGGGGGAGGCCGTTGGAGTAGTGGAGAGTTTGGAGGACATCGTGAAGACCAAAGCTGTAGAGTTCCAGCACCATGAAAGTGGTAAGTTAAATATTTTAACAAGAATGTATTTAAAAGATTTTGACTACCGGAATGTATACATAAAAATTGAAACATTTTACACAGGTGTCCTATTAAAAAATGTCGTACGCATATGCTTATACTATCCTTCGATTTTCAGGTTGGGTGCTCCAAAAATGGCTTTGGTTGGAAGTTAGTGTTGCCAAATTTTCTCCACTAGCAGGCAATTCATACATGGGCCTGCCAAAGTGCATTATGGATAAAAAGGCTTGTGTAAATATCCAAAATGAAGACAATCAGTGCTTTAAGTGGTCCATCCTTGCAGCGCTACACCCCACTGAAGATAATCCACATCGCTTATCTCATTATTTACCATATGAGAACGAATTGGATTTTACAGGTATTGAATTTCCCGTTTCTTTAAATCAAATTAGTCAGTTTGAACAGCAAAACAATATTTCTATCAATGTTTACGGGTTGGATAAAGATTTTAACAACGGTAAATTTAATTACGAAATTTGTGGACCTTTATATTTTACTACTTCTCGCAAGACCAGACATATTAACTTATTATTGTTAACAGATGAAATTGAAAGCAACACTCATTATTGTTTAATTAAAGATATGTCTCGTCTTGTGAGAAGTCAAATATCTAAACATACATGTAAAAAATTCCTTTGTGATGGTTGTTTAGTCTTTTTTGGAACAGAAGCAAAATTAGTTGAGCATCAGAAATTCGATTGTAATCATGTTAGAGTAAATTTACCAACAACTGAGATGCGGAAGGATAAATATGGTAAATACACACCCGAGAATTTACTTAGATTTGTCGATTTTGAAAAGAAAATGCGTGTTCCTTTCGTTGTGTATGCTGATTTTGAGAGTCTTTTGTCCCCTTTAGAAACTGAACATCCTCAAAATTGTTGCGAGTCATTCACACAAAAGACTCACAAACACATACCGTATTCGTTCGCGTACTACATTAAATGTTCTTTTGACGACTCGCTATCAAAATTTGTCACTTACCGTGGTCAGGACGCCGCGAGCGTTTTTGTAGAGCGCTTAGAAAATGATGTTAGAGAGATTTATCAAAACCATATAGGATCCTGGACACTCCATTTAAATACATGTAAATTTTGTAGTCTACTATGGACAGTCAAGTCTACCTCTGGACATTTAAGTCAACCCTGGACATAATTATAACGGTGTTTAAATGCAAATAGATTGAATTATTTTGCGGGGAGTCAGGTATGGACAAGGTGTTATTAATAATAAAAACAGTGGTAAAATATAAAAATATAATATATTTACTCAAGTGTACACTACAGCAAGCTAACTAATTTCAAAATTGTCTCCCTTTGCAATTCTGCTTTTTTATTTAGACCCAGCTCCATTAACTGTTTGATCAGCTGTTTCTTTTGAACTTGTTTTTCTCTGTACGCCTTTCTGATTGCAATTCCCTTTTCTGTTTGGTAAAACACTCTTCTCTTTTCATTAGCTTCCTGTCTTCTACGAATACCCGAAGCTCCTCTGGTGCACTGGCAAGTCTCTTTATTGTGCAACTCGTTCACTGATGCGTAAACTAATACGTTTTTAACTCCTTTTGATGCTAAACATGATATTTCATCTCTTACAGAAGCACACATTTTTCCTCTACCATGCAGCCAAGAATCACAGTACACTCGCCTAGAATAGTGCGAATGCGGCGTTCCACGAAGACCATCGCCATCTCTTTGAAGGGGTTTCTGCCCATCTGCACAAGCAATATACCTTAATACTCCAACAGCATGATCTAGACAGATTATTTTCTTGAAAGTTGTTTTAGGATGCAAACGTCGCCCTACACGTTGAAGCTTCTTTTTAAATCCCTGAACCGTAGACCCATTTGTAAAATGTATCAAAGCGTGCATATGTTCATGCGCCACACTTCCATCATCTGCTTCTAGATGACATCGACAAATTGAATACCACTTAATATTTGGTACACAAACTAACAAATTAAAATCTTCTTCATTTAACAGAAGATGAAACCACTGCGTAACACACTCTTCGTAATCTTTGGCCATCTCTTGTGGTGAAATCGCCTTAATGTCATTAACATTTAGTAAACTCAGATAATCAGCTTTTGATATGGAAGCCATCTTGTAAGAACGATGTGAACAGAATGAATGTCCAGAGAATACTAGCCGTGTACACCTAGACTATTCCATTATATGGTGCATCTTTAATGATCGCATACTGTCGTCAAACATCGGTGCTGTTCGGATCAGACAAACGACCAGTCAACCAACCAAGACAGACAGCTGTCTAGCAGGACAGACAGCTGTCTAACAGCTGTCAATAGACAGCTGTGTTAGACAGCTGTGTTAGACAGCTGTGTTAGACAGCTGTGTTAGACGGCTGTGTTAGACAGCTGTCTTAGACAGCTGTGTTAGACAGCTGTGGTAGACAGCTGTGTTAGACAGCTGTGTTAGACAGCTGTCTGTCCTGCTAGACAGCTGTCTGTCTTGGTTGGTTGACTGGTCGTTTGTCTGATCCGAACAGCACCGATGTTTGACGACAGTATGCGATCATTAAAGATGCACCATATAATGGAATAGTCTAGGTGTACACGGCTAGTATTCTCTGGACATTCATTCTGTTCACATCGTTCTTACAAGATGGCTTCCATATCAAAAGCTGATTATCTGAGTTTACTAAATGTTAATGACATTAAGGCGATTTCACCACAAGAGATGGCCAAAGATTACGAAGAGTGTGTTACGCAGTGGTTTCATCTTCTGTTAAATGAAGAAGATTTTAATTTGTTAGTTTGTGTACCAAATATTAAGTGGTATTCAATTTGTCGATGTCATCTAGAAGCAGATGATGGAAGTGTGGCGCATGAACATATGCACGCTTTGATACATTTTACAAATGGGTCTACGGTTCAGGGATTTAAAAAGAAGCTTCAACGTGTAGGGCGACGTTTGCATCCTAAAACAACTTTCAAGAAAATAATCTGTCTAGATCATGCTGTTGGAGTATTAAGGTATATTGCTTGTGCAGATGGGCAGAAACCCCTTCAAAGAGATGGCGATGGTCTTCGTGGAACGCCGCATTCGCACTATTCTAGGCGAGTGTACTGTGATTCTTGGCTGCATGGTAGAGGAAAAATGTGTGCTTCTGTAAGAGATGAAATATCATGTTTAGCATCAAAAGGAGTTAAAAACGTATTAGTTTACGCATCAGTGAACGAGTTGCACAATAAAGAGACTTGCCAGTGCACCAGAGGAGCTTCGGGTATTCGTAGAAGACAGGAAGCTAATGAAAAGAGAAGAGTGTTTTACCAAACAGAAAAGGGAATTGCAATCAGAAAGGCGTACAGAGAAAAACAAGTTCAAAAGAAACAGCTGATCAAACAGTTAATGGAGCTGGGTCTAAATAAAAAAGCAGAATTGCAAAGGGAGACAATTTTGAAATTAGTTAGCTTGCTGTAGTGTACACTTGAGTAAATATATTATATTTTTATATTTTACCACTGTTTTTATTATTAATAACACCTTGTCCATACCTGACTCCCCGCAAAATAATTCAATCTATTTGCATTTAAACACCGTTATAATTATGTCCAGGGTTGACTTAAATGTCCAGAGGTAGACTTGACTGTCCATAGTAGACTACAAAATTTACATGTATTTAAATGGAGTGTCCAGGATCCTATGTAAAATGGCTGGGTTTTGATAAATCTCAGAATTCTTGGATAAATTCAGATGATGTTAAATAAGCTTATAGATTTATTGTATTAATGTACTTAGAATAAAATAAAAGTCTTTATTAAAATAATATAATTTTATTTTTTCATCTGGTTACATACAATTAAGCTAAGTGAACAATTACAATTTATGTCGTAAATCAATAATATCCTGAATAAACTTCTCCTGCGGTACATCTGCTATCTGTAGATCGTTTCTCTTCGCCTTGAGGTATTCGACTTCGGTCTTTATTCTGTTAAAGAGATTTACAGAATTTGGATCATACAACATGTTTAAAACTACTTCGGAATCAGGGTGTTTATTTTTAAAGTTCTTGACAGCTCTTTTAAAACTTTTCTTCTGAGTCCTTACAGCATGATATGGATAGGTAGCATCCTTCTCATTTCTTGAAAGCAAACCAAAAACACAAAGTTTTCCAGGGTTGCTTGGTTTTGGAGATATATCTTCTAAATGTTCTGTGATTTTAGCATTTGTTTCTCGCATACGCTGCACTTCATCATCTATCTCCATTAATTTCACTTCAATTTCTTTGAGGTTATCCTTGTATTTTTGATTAAATTCACTTACGAAAAAATCAAAAATAATTTGGTTGCACTTTTCATAGAAACTATTGGATATCCAACAAGCCAAATTTAATATTAAATCTTTACAGACATATGTACCAGATATCAAGTTGTTTTCAGCTTGTCTTCCACCAAAGTCCACCAAGTATGTAGCGGTTGTAGGTGTTAGTTGAGATGTTGCTTCCGACACTTCTAGGGGGCCAGTATTCCGGCTCCCTGGAGATGAGTCTAAGTGGGCTCCTTTGGTTGAAATATTTAGGGTATCGGTATTCCGGCTACCTAACTGTTTCTTTAGCCGACCGTTGTAATAGACAATCAACTCTTTCGTTTTCTTATTTTCCAGCCAATGTCTGAATCTTTTCTCACCATTTTTACACAGCTTAGTCGCATTAAAATAACCAGTGTTCTTATCGATAATTAGTTGAAAGTCTCCAAATAAACCATACCAGAAGTTATCTTTGATTTGCTGGTAACACACATCACTTAATGTAGCCATTTTAAACACACTACTGAGCACTTGGATACGTTAGAGTTAACTGAAGCACGTCTTACCTCTACGATAACTAAATTTTGAATGAGTTTAACAGTGTGTAGTGAACAATTTATAGATGTTGATACCACTATCGTTTGAAGCTGTATTTATTAATATTTATTTCCAACCACATTAGCTGTTCCAACATCCATCCGCTTTCAGCTTCTGCAAACTCCAAAGCTTTTGTGTAAATTTCGTCGACGAATTCTTGATATATACTTTCAAAATTAGTTGACACTGTAACATTTTTATTTTTAGTATTAAATGACTTCATTTCTTTTTTATTTCGACTTTGGAGTACATACAAACCAAACAATTCTAAATTCATTTTAATTTCATTATGCTTAGCTAAAGCAGCTTCCATCAGATGAAACACTTTATGTCTTATTGTTTCCATAAACTGTTTAATATCAATACCTTTTTCGTATATACGATAGGTAGCCATTCTGTTTTTAAAAGCTTGAGTTAACATCTGCACTTGTTCAACTTGCCATGGTTCACATACTTTTGATTTATGAATTTCACTACGTAAATGCCCAGAGAAAGCACTCTTTTTCACTTGTAACGAGCACGATTCACAGTATCTCATCTTAACTATAGGTACTTAACTAATGAATAAAAACACAAATCTTCAGCTTATATATCTTTATTAACAAAAATGTTTACGATAGATACCTTTAAGTATAGTGTTATATTTAAAACAAAAGTACATCAGCATAAATATAGCAAGACATATAAGAAAACCAGTTGACATAAACATAGAAATATAATTTGAAGGGAACAGATAAGAATCGGTTAATATGAGAGTTCTCCAATCAGATGTCTCATCACGGGTACCATTATCAAACAAGAACATAAGTTTATAGCGCACCATATCACTCTTAATTTTGGACATGTTATATGTTGAAACTTCAATCACCTCATCGTTGTGTAGATGTGTTCTTGAAAGTCCAGACCATTTCATGCAGCCGTCGCTGTCGAAACAGATTCGTACTTCTTTCACATTTGGTGGTTTGTAGATATAAAATACATTTTGACATAGTGCTGTCAGGATGATAAAACTTGCTTTAAAATGGCCCATTGTATATCGTGTGTATTTCTTTAAAACGATTAAGTATTTGTTTCTCTGCAAAGTGTAAACACTCTAACATGCAAACTCGGAATGATGGTTCCTGATCTTTCAACATAATATTTATAAGCTTTACCATTTCATTGTCACACGGTAGCTCCTTCTTATTAACACATTTGAGAACATCAGCGACACAATAGAGGAAGTCGCTAAGTCGAATATCAAAGTTAAAATTAGTTAGAAACTTTACCTTTTCGTTGATGATTTCAACCAGATCTAGTAGTTGTTGAACCGCATCTTCGGTTAAATAAAAAGTAGTAGAATCATCTGAGATTGATATACCTTTACTGTCTAAAATTTTAATAGGTTTGACAGTACATACTCCAATATTTTCAGGTTCAATCGTATTACCTTTGGTAAAGTATTCTTTAGCTGCTTTTGTTAGTGTTGAAATAAAATAGTCCCACTCCCAGGAGCCAGATGAGATTGTTATATTTGGATTTGGCGGATACGGACTATTATTTACAATCTTAATTATTGGAATCAATCCAGCAGCGTTTGATATACCAATTGCAACACTTAGAGAGGGGTTAACAGTATACCTTGTTTCCAACAGCATTCTACTTTCTTGCTTAATCTCAATAATATTCTGGCGCATAGCTGCATCAACTTGACCCCAATAACAATTTTCACAAACACTGTTATTAGCAGATCTGAAGGACTCAGGTCCATCGTTAACATCGATACCATACATGTTGAACAGAACACTACTATAACTACTAAGAATAACTACTGTGAGCAAATTGTAGACTGATGTGCTTACATGTCACTCGGTGTTTTTATAATTATATCCCCACCTTTGATTTAAAATTATCAACCTTTTATACAAAAAAAAATTCTGGAGTTTTATCTATTTCATATGACTTTAAGGTCATTCAACGGAAATAAAACCACAAACAGGAAATATGAACTGCTCACAAGGTTATTTCAACAGCTGCAAGGAAACTATGTTGGCTAACAAGGTTAATTTCGGGAAATGCTAAATATAGTCATAGTTGGAAGCGATATCGCTGTTACCACTAGAGGTATTGTTGCCAGCTCTACTTTCAACAGATTCTTTAAATCGAACCGATTCCAATAAGACTTAAGAATATAAATTTTTTCTTGTACACATGTTAAATTTGGATTCTGCTTACCTAGACGAGCGATATGACACCAAACACGTAGGACTTTAATGCACAAATAACAAATTACGTGTACGCATGCGCTAGCCGCCATGTTTAACAGGTGACTCCTCGTTTGCTTAATACAGGTTAGTTGGCTTTTGAATACGTCATCTCAGGTTAGTTCGCTACTTGTTCGAGTTAAATACGAAGTCAGGTGGTGGAGGTGCTCGGGGGCCGTCGGGTCCACCACCGGTCTGGTCGGGGGCCGTCGGGTCTGGTCAGTTCCACCACCTCCACCTCCACCACCGGTGGTGGAGTGGCGGTGGTGGTTCCAGAACATACCATCTATACCTACTCCAACCTTGGGACATGACGCCTGATAGCCTGGCGTTTTTCAAAGGATCGACTTGCACATCCAGTCTATCTCAGACATGTCGGTATAAGAGACACGGATCAATGTTCATGGTACCCGGAGAGAGGAGATGCCTGGCACATGATCCTCACATGCGAAAAAATAAATAGCATATGGGAACTAGTAAGACAATTGGTCAAAAAACTGTTACCTCACTAACACATGTCAACTGAAGTCGTCTACAGAGGCTACGGTCGGAATACCCCGAAAGCCAGTTTATCCAATTACCTTCTCACATTGGCAAGAAGTACAATCTATAGCTCCTTCATATCTTACCACACGGGCGAACGAATGTCAGCTAACTATAAACATTCCTACCTCGCAAGACTCAAATCAAGAATTTACAAAGAGTACACTTGGCATCTTGGTAACGGAAACCTCTCCCATTTTGAAGACGTATGGTGTCCAAAAACAGTGCTGTGTAAGACTGAAGAAAAAGACTTAATTTTTTCACAGGTTTTAAATGTGTAACTATTTATAAGACAATAACTGACTGTATTTGGCGTGTCACCTCCTCTTTCTTGATCAAATATTGTCAGTTCCAATTAAATATGTTATCTAATTATGTGCAAATATTGTGTATGTGAATTTGTACGTATTTGTATTTGAAGTAGATATAAGTTATTTATTATTAATGTTACTATGACTTGTATTGATTACTTGACAGTTTTAATAAATAAATAAATAAATAATAGTAATAATAATAATAATAATAATAATAATAATAATAATAATAATAATAATAATAATAATAATAATAATAATAATAATAATAACACACACGGAGAATGATACCCAGGCGCGTGCATGCCTATATTATGTATATGCCTGTAGATAATTAAGGTTCTATTTTGCTGGATGAGTGTACTCTGCAGGGTATGTAAGAAAAAGTTTCGGGACGTGGAAAGTGCGTTGTAGTAGTGAAGTTTCATAAGAATAATAGACTAATATCACGGCATATTACTAAAAGTAGCAGTAAAATACCATAAGCAAGATTAAGAAAAGAATATTTTTACATTAGTTATTATTATTATTATTATTATTATTATTATTATTATTATTATTATTATTATTATTATTATTATTATTATTATTATTATTATTATTATTATTATTATTATTATTATTATTATTATTATTATTATTATTATTATTATTACTATTACTATTATTATTATTATTATTATTATTATTATTATTATTATTATTATTATTATTATTATTATTATTATTATTATTATTATTATTATTATTATTATTCACATATGTTGATAGGTACTAAACCGCAGTTAGAGATAGCTGATTATTTTCTTTAACGTCGGTTTATTTCTGCGACTATAGCTAGTCACCGGCGCCAGCGAGCAGTTTTACCTAACTATCCTGTAAATTTTGCCGAATCTCCTACTTTCTGTGAGGAGGGATCTTTAGCGTGCCAAACATGGCATGGTACACGGTATCGACATATTGACTTCCCAAATACAATTCCATAACCTTGGTTGTAGTTAATTTACAGTATGTATTGAAAAATAATTTGACGTTTCTACTGGGAATTAAACCCGTTAAACAGACTCTTACACTTGGATCACTGAGGCTGTTAAAGGTAGCTTTAATTTAGTTATCTTCATTAAAAATTTTAGTCATTATCAAAGGTTATTTTTTACTGAGATTGTAAGAATGTAACTGGCACGCACGACTTTGTTATGCCACTGATTGTTGTTAAAAAAAATATGGATAATTCAATCTCGGAAGACCGTGAAAAATAAAATTTAAGTTAACAGTGGCCATATATATATATATATATATATATATATATATATATATATATATATATATATATATATATATATATATATATATATATATATATATATATATATATATATATATATATATATATATAATTAGTTAGTACATGTGCTATTTTCTATAACGTTATGTACTTTAACTGTGACTGTCGATATCAAGTGAGCAGAGCAAGACATCAATTTGCCAGATAAATTATATACTAAATCATTTTTGGGCTATTTTGCGTAGTCAGGCTCACTTAAATATAGTTAAGCATGGAAAACAAAAACAAGTTAGGTAGTAGACATCCTAACAAGAAACTAAAGAATCATCAAATCAACAAGTATTTAATTTTCTATTCGTTTTGGTAGTACCTCGTCCTAAAATCTAGTTACTGAGCTTTATCAAATGATAGATGCTTAATGATTTATTTAGCAAAACAAAAAGAACCCTTTAGCACATATTTTTTGGTCTGTATAACTGGTTTCGCCACTAAGTAGCTTATTTAGATACCAGTCTATATTTAAAGAGGATACTGTTTCTAATTTTGCATATATATATATATATATATATATATATATATATATATATATATATATATATATATATATATATATATATATATATATATATATATATATATATATATATACATATATATATATATATATATATATATATATATATATATATATATATATATATATATATATATATATATATATATATATATATATAATATACAGTCATAAGTGTAGAAACACTTGTTTCTCAGGTTGAACCACATCCAGAATTGGTTAAAGCTCGACGTTTTGACTTCTGTCTTAGAGCCATGTGAGTTTCCTTTCTCTTGTGCTACTTACAAATAACGTCGTTTGAAAAATGTCCAGACTTTTGTGCTTCATTCGATTATAAAACTTATCAAAAAAACTTTCCAATTAGACTTTCCAAAATTATTATTATTGTTAAATTATTATTGTTCAATTATTAATCCAATTATTACTAAATACTACACTGAATGGATCAACACATGTGATGGTGACACAAAACAGTTTCATAAAGGCAGATAAAATTTAAAAAATAATACCTAAAGTCCATAAAAAATTCAGCTAAAAGGTCGTACCGAACGAAAAGTCCAGTTGCGGAATATAGCGAAACTCCAGACTCATTTGAAACACAGCCAGGTCAAACAGAAAGTGTAACTATGCCACCAAACATGAAAGAATGCGTAGATAATTGCTCTCAAATTGACAATCATGTATAAAACTGTGACATCTCGCAAAACACGAAAAACTAAACCGCCTATTGGTTCAGCAAAGTCTCCTTCGGCCAATATAAAAGCGACACAAAAAAATGGGTTACATCCATGTTTACCGGTTAGAAATTGGGACAACAGTTGACGTGCTAGAAGAGTTTCTAAAAGAAACAGCACCTCATATTAGATTTAATTGTGAAATATTAAGAAATAATAAAAAATACCTCATTTAAAGTAGGGTTTCCTACCTTCCAATCAGAAGATTCTTTTTCCCAGAAGAGAAAATTTTCAAAAGGACAGAGAAGCTCATCAAAGGACTTAGTGTGTAGGGACCATGCCTTATTTTTCATCAAAACATTCAAAGCATAAGAAATATGACAATTAATGCAGGAGTTCCTCAAGGTTCAGCTTTAGCCCCTACTTTGTTTCTTCTCCACATCAATGACCTCCTCTCGAGCACATCCAACCCAGTTCACAGCTACGCGGACGACAGCACCCTCCATTCAAATATACAATATTCTAAGCCTGTCTCTTTACCCCAATTAGATGAGGATCGCAAACTCATGGAGGGTTCTGTCTCCGTGGATCTCCAAAAAATATTAGACTGGGGAAGTAGAAATCTTGTACAATTGAACCCCACCAAAACTAAGTCTTGCTTTCTTTCTCACAAGAGATACACCAGCCCTAGACCCATCACAATGAACAACCAACTTATTCAAAGTAATGAGTCCTTTTCTCTTGTTGGCATTTCTGTGGATCGAAATCTTAATTGGCACCAACATGTCACATCAATTGCAGAAGCGGCTGCTAAGAAATTTGGTTTCCTCTTCCGGGCTTGCAAATACTTTTCAACAGCTAATCTCTATACCTTATATACTTCACAAATAAGGCCAAACCTCGAATACTGCTTCCACATCTGGGGTGCCGCTGCCGCTTCTACACTCGCTATCCTGGACTCCATTCAAAAGAGAGCTATACGTCTCATTGGTGACCCTACCCTCACCCAAAGGCTGCCATCCCTTGCCCACCGACGTGCCGTTGGTGACCTCTCGCTCTCTCTTTTATAGATATCTGTACGGGCACTGCTCAGAGGAGCTTTCCTCCATAGTTCCCCCACCTGCTGCCCCCAACAGATCTACCAGGGGAACAGAGCGAATACACCCTTTTACTGTAGAGGTCACCAGACATAGAACATCTTGTTATGCCCGCTCGTTTGTCCCGAGGACTTCCAAGTTGTGGAATTCCTTGCCGGCACATGTTTTTCCTTCTCCTCCGAACCCCCAAACCTTCAAGTCCAGAATTAACAAGCTGCCTCTTTCCTCCTTGTCAATACCCACGGTACGATAGTATTTAGGCTGTAAGCCCTCGTGGTGTGTTGTTGAAATTAAAAAAAAACGAAATCGAACTGATTCTGCACAATTCAAGGTCAGAATACAATATTCTAGTGTTTAGAGAACACTGGCTTGAAGTTACTGAATTTAAATCGGTAAATATAACAAATTTCTGCAATGCTTCATGATATACGCGATCCACGGATGGGGGTTCTGGTATATTTGACCGCGATAGGCACGACTTCTTTAATTTAAAATCGGTTTCGGAGATGGCTCGAGAGCTGGATTTTGAGCGTACAGATACATGTTTTAGAATAAGCGAGGGTCAGAGTTGTTGGCATATACTGGAGTCCAAAGGGTAGCGTAGATGCATTTTTTACATGTCTTTAACAGCTTTCAAATGAATTAAGTAAGTACAAACATTATTATATTTTTATATGTGGAGACTTTAATACAAATACTTTGGTGGAAAACAAGACCGTTAGCGATATAATAAATTGCTATGATTTTGCATTTACAATAGAAGCTCCAATGAGACAAAAGGCTTGTCTAGATAATATTTTAGTGAACTCAAATGTAAAAGTTTTATCAAAAGTTATAAATAATAATAATATCTCGGATCACTGCTCACAACCTGTCTAGGCAAGCGTTTTAAAAAATAAATCTGCAGTTAAAGGTAATATTCAACGTAGATTATATTCAGCACAGAATGTACATTTAGGTCAAAAAGAAATGTCAGATTGGAACTGGTCCGATGTCTTGTCATGTGTAGATGTAAATTGTGCCTATACTATTTGTAACAAGTTTAAAATACGCATATTACAAACACTTTCTGAAAAAAATTTGCAAATTTCAATATAGTGAGGATAAGGCTTGGTTAACACAACGCACTAAAATTTCATGTTTAAATAAAAGAAATATGTATTACAGAAAAATTATTTTAAAAAATGAAATTGACCTGCCCGAGCGTTTTTCTTGAAAAAATTCAACAATAAATTAATTAATGAATTATGTTCCAAGCTTTGTCACCATAATGTATATAAACACATAATAATTGATACTGACCCCGATATGTGTTCTAGGAGGTCCAGTTCGCGCTCATTTAAAGAAGATTTGTATTTTTCCAAATGTAAGTCGCGATCTCTTCATTAGTGATTTTTTTTTGTACGAAAATTCACTAAAATAAAACCCTCTTAAATATACATTAGCTAATTCGGTGGTTCAGCGGTAAAAAGGTTTGTCTCTAATCTCAGGGCTTCTCTTTTACTTTTTCAGTACATACTGTAAAACTAACATCAACCGAGGTTGTGGCATTGTATTTGAGCAAGTTAAATGTCTGCACGTTTCGCCCTTCCGAGGGTAAGGAGTTCAGCAAAATTTCGAGGATAGTGAGGTGAAGCATCTCACTGGCGTCGGTGATTGGCTATAGTCGCGGAAATATACCGACGTTAAAAAAACACACACATTAGCCAATGAAATCAGATGCTGAACTAGTTACATAATACTGGCTTTGCTGGGTCTAAAACGGAGTCCTGAAACTGTATATCTGTACCATCACATCGTCTATACAAGGTATGTACACAACAAGCAGCGAACTTTATAGGTGCTTACTGCTTGTTAACACAAGCTTAGGTTTGCAACATGTAATAACAAACGTCGTCCTCTAAAACCAAATTCCGTTTAATAGTTACATTATGCATAATAGTCGCTAGTGCAAGCAAATTTTAGTAACAAGCTAACTTTAGACAAGGGTTATGGTAACACGTTAATCTAAAATCACTAATGTAGAGCATCTGCCATTGATACAGCACGTAATAGTCTAAACGATTACCTCAAAATGGCAATACAACAGTTATAATTGCTATGTTGGGCTCATACGTAATTGAGTTTCGGAGCGTATATACGCATGAAATTATCTTGTTAGTTAGAATATATATATGTAGGTCGGCTTCATGTTTGATAATCAGGTCTGGACGAGAGATGGAGTGATTGCTTCGTATGGTTTATTATGTGCTCAAAAGATTCTAATGTTAGAGCTTGAATGGCGAGAAATATGGTGCAATTTTATGAGATTTTAATTTAAATTTTAAAAATATTTATTTAGCATGACACAGGCAATGATTTCATAAGGCGCCTATGAAGAAAGCACTCAACTAGTGGCCAGCCTAAGTGTCGCTGTAAAAATACAGGTTTATTTAAAAGAAAATATTTGTTTTATCAATTTTAGGGATTTTTTTCTAGAAAAAATGCGCTAATAAGGAGACCTGTGCTTATATGTGTATACACATACATATATGTGTATACACATACACAAAGTGACCATATCATTAAGGGAAGTTTAAAATAGGGCGACTCTTATTCACTAAGTGAAGATTGGAACTGTGGTGAGCACTGACAAGTACACTTGGAGAACCCAAATCACCACAAGACATTTAAAAAAAGACCTGACGATCGTTTTACTAACCAAGTTAGCGTCATCAGAGGATGAAAAATTCTAACTATTTTAAAAACTAACATCACATTACATACCGGATCTTAGGTAAAGGGACCGAACTGAATTGGGAAAATAAACGTAGGCAAATTCTGCAGTGTATTGTATTTTTATCGCGGGACGAGGTGTGCACTGTCCCTACTAACTTATCTAAAATGTGTCAACCTCTAGCAATTTTGAAAAGGTTCAACGACACCTAAATTGACATAGTTTGCTTTGTCGGAACTGTTATGTATTATTATGTTATCTCTAGGAGCCATCGATCAGGTGGCTCGTAATCGGGGGTGGTGCCTCGTTCATACAATTTTTGTTGTAACTATATTTCGCAATATATATACTTTCGAAGAAGTTTAGCTGTCCTGGTCGCCTAACATTTTTTATTAATTTCAGATTATCTTCATTAACGTGATGATTATAATCCCAAATATGTCGGGCGACAGTAGATCTATCTATAGTACCGTAACGTAATTGTGCTAAGTGTTCTTTGAATCTAACTCCAATCCATCTTTTTGTTTGCCCGACGTACTTAAGATTACAATCTTTTAAGCACGTCGGGCAAACAAAAAGATCGATTGGAGTTAGACTCAAAGAACACCTAACCCAATTACGTTACGGTACTATAGATAGAACTCCTTCGAAAGTATATATATTTAAAAATATAGTTACAACAAAAATTGTATGAACGTGGCACTACCGCCGATTACAAGCCACCTGATCGATTGCTTCGCTGAATAAAAATTCCCACGTTTTTAACACGTCCTAGAGATAACATAATAATACAAATAGTTCCGACAACGCAAACTATGTTAATGTAGGTGTCGTTGAACCTTTCCAAAATTACTAGAGATGGACATATTTTAGATAAGTTAGTAGGGACAGTGCAGACCTCGTCCCGCGATAAAAATACAATACACTGCAGAATTTGCCTACGTTTACTTTCCCATCTCAGTTCGGTCCCTTATCTAAGATCCGGTACATAAGGTGATGTTAGTTTTTAAAATAGTTAGAATTGTTCATCATCTGATGACGCTAACTCGGTTAGTGAAACGATCGTCAGGTCTTTTTTTAAATGTGTTGTGGTGATTTGGATTCTCCAAGTACCTGGCGATTCGTATTGTCGACAACTAACTTTTTGATATAAAAATCTCACCCCTATCACCCCTCTTCAATGAGTAGTTACTCCTTCGAAATTTTGAAACTGGATGGTGGGGTAGTGTGATATATCTTTTTAAAGCTAATCCAATTGCCTATTCAGAAACACAGTTTTTTGTGAGGAATAACATTAAGTGAGTAATAACGTTTTTATTATCAGTTACATCTAACACAGGTTGAGCCTGTAAAGAACTACATAGTAGTCTTATGATACTAATATGTTACTTATGATATGACACTTCAATATCTCCAAGTCGGTAACAAAGTTCAAAATGTTGGGTTTCTTGTACGACAAGAAGAAAAGAGATTTTGTTGTATCCTATCTGCAGCAATCGATTGATGATAACAATAATATGCTGTGTGATATGTGTCATAAAAACTAATCCAGCATAAATTTGATAATTTTTTGCGATACAGTCTACAAATAATAGTTGTAAATTTAAGTTTTGGTTGTCGTGCGAAGTGAATACGTATAATTTAGATAAGTAAATTATCTCCTTCTGTATTTGACAAAGCCGAGAACTTCAGCGAAACTGTAGTTACAGATTCAGTAAAATCAATTGTTAATTTATCTAAGGTGACAGTGGATTTACATCAAGTATCGGCCTCCAGAATATCATATTTGAATACGTATAATTTTCAAGTTTTGCTTTTTCAAGCTATTTATTAAATTGTTGGTAAAATGCGTTTATAAATAGCTCAAAAAATTGAAGTTCTAATGGTGATTGATTATGATGAGAGGCAAGCATCAGTTTCAGTATATTTTAAAGTTGTATAATTTTTATACAAAAGTATCAAGATAATTTGGTAATTATTACAAATCCAAATCAAAAAGCAGCAATGTACGACATCTTATAGGCAATAAGTTGCAAAGCTTTAGATGTTGACGATAATTTAATATTGTATTTTGTCACCATTGCACAATATCACTCTAGCATACAGGGTGATTCACGGTCGATGGTATGTTAGACGTATAAGGAAAACGAGACATAGGATTGTTCTGAAAACTTGGTTACCTAGGTTAAATTTTGTGATCTATAAATCTAAAATATTTTTGGCGATGCAGCGTTGCCGCTTGCATTAAAAAGTAGGAGCATCTCTGATAGTTTAAAACGTAAATACTTTCTACACTCATAAGTGTGTTGAAAAGGTGTACTTTTAATTAACGCTCACAAATATATGTGGAATTTACACTGAAAGTGATGGATCTATATGCACCACTCTTGAGTGTAAACTGAGTGTAGAATTTTACACTTGATTTTTACTGTGTATTTTCAGCTGGCTATTTAGGTATAGGAACATGTTGTATTGCGACAGGGCGTCTTATTTAAAAAATGCGAGATGCTGCTACTTTTTAATAGAAGCGGCAACGCTGCATCGCTGAAAATATTTTAGATGTATAGATCATAAAACGTTACCTAGGTAACCAAGTTTTAAGAACAAGCCTATGTCTCGTTTTCCTTATACGTCTAACCTACCATCGACCTTGTATCACCCTGTTTAGGATGACGTGGGGTACCAGCTGAGATAGCGCATTATTTGTATTATATCAATTCCTTATGCTAACCTTACCTCAACATCGAATTTGCTGTATAATTTTAACCTTATCATATCGTAACCGATAACTTTCTTTGGAAAGTTTTCTGGCAATCTTCTTATTCTTTTCATACTGTTTCTTATACACTTACGATTGGTAGTGTACAACTGTTAGTGAACAACTAAAGTCACCGTCTCACAGATCAATATTTTCTGCTTCTTTCGGCGTGGATATCGTTTCTTGTAGTTATTTGTACGTTTACGTGCATTCCTGACATAAGCACGGTCGGTACTGTACAACTGTTACTGTACTGTAATATCTAGCACTGCTGCTGTTACTGTATATGCGTCCCGGTTCATCATCAGCACGCTACTGACTGTTATCGCTCCTGTGTGGTCTACGTCTGAGATTGCACGTGTCGCCTGCGCCGTGAGCTTCTATTGGTCGGTTTACTGTTCTCTGATTGGTTGTGCCTTCGGACTGTGTCGTGTGTATCGGTCTCCTGTCTTGATTAGTGTGGTTTGATAATTTGTCTATTTGTATAGCCTTTACTAAGTTTTCTTCAATTGTTTATACTTGGATTTGTTCTGGAATTAATTGTTTCTTATTGTTTGTTTGTTGAATGTAGTATTGTTCCCAGATTTTCATTTTTTGTGGTCTTTAACATGTTTCATTAGTTGTAATTGGTGGTGGTGGTCGTGGTCGTAAGTTAGCCTCGAAAGTTTCCTTTCATTAGCCACAGATTTTTGATACTAAAAGTCCTTAAAATGTAACAATACTTGCCTTGCCCCCATTACAATACTTTTGCTTCTTTTTTATAAATTTTGTTACATAATAATAGATCGCCACGCATAACATAATGAGCCATCAGATTTCCCTTTGCCTACTTTCAACTGTTTCTTTAATAAGTACACTTGGAGAACCCAAATCACCACACAACATCTTTTTAAAGACCTAACAATCGTTTGAATAACAACGTTAGCGTCCTCAGAGGATGAAAAACTTAAACTACTTTACTAATAACATCACCTTTTATACTGAATTTTCAGTATGAAAGGTAATATTATAAGGGAACATAGTCATCGGGACCACTTGAATTTTAATGTTTTTTGTTTAATGATGGAAAATAGAGTGGCATGTCAAGTGTAGGATGAAAATTTGAATGGGGCTAGATATCTGGAAACGCTCAGAGGGTTTGTTGGTGATTTCCGAAATGCTCTACCTCCACGTGACAGAGCAACCAGTTAGTATCAGATGGATAGTGCTCCAGCACATTCCAGTACAGCTGTAAACCAGCAGGTGGCCTTTGTATTCGAGGATCGGTTGATTGACCCACAAAAACCCTGGAACTGGCCACCAAAATAACCCAGGTGCCGTATAAAACAACCAGTGTCCCCTATGCCTGGATAAAGTAGCGAGTAAATATTGAAGCGTGTTCACGGTATGTTTACTAATCTAAGTCCAGAAAAAACTTTTGAGGTCTGTTTCTGCGTGGAGTAGATGACATAGTGATTCAGTGTTTAAACCAAAATGGCGGTCATATGGAACGACTATTATAGTGTTGCATTCATTTATTATTTTTTGTCATTATGTTCTTTTTAATGAATTTTCGTTGAAAAAATTCACTAATGAGGAGATCCCGACATTGAATTTTGAAAAAATTGTATCAAATGAGCGCTAATTAGGCCCCCCAGAACACATATCCGGGGTCAGTTTCAATTTTTATATGTATCACACCGATAGCTCAAAAAATAATGGTCCGATTTTGATTAAATTTGGTGAGTACCTTCCTTATGCAAATGGCTTGGACAAGTTTGTTATCCAGGAACATCGACCCAGGTTTTCCCGGAAAATTTGGTGTTTTCTTTCGAAAAAAATATATATCTCCCGAACTAATAAAGTAAGGGAAACCAAATTTAGTAAGCTTTATAGCATTATATGTAAGTTCCCTACCTAAATTTAGCTCTGTAGGTCGAAAGACAAAAAAGTTCTAGGCATTTAAATAAAAATTAATTGGGGTTTTCCTCAAAACGCCAAACTTGCGAATTAAAACGTAAAAATTGGCAACATTTAGGCAAATAACTTGAATCTAATACGGGCTTTGGAAATAAAATGTCTCATGAAGAACGTTTTATAAACCCTGAAGCCTTAGCTTTAACCGTCATTGTCCTTCATTTTACTAAAATGTTTCCAGAAAATTCATTTCAAATAGACCCTTTCTCTGACGCTTGGCAGTAGCCTTAGCTATATAGTCTATCGTTTAATGGTATATAATTTTTGTCAAATTTTCGTAAAAAATTAATAAAGTTTAATATATCCGTTATTATACAAGATATGAAAAAAAGTTGTATACATTAATTATAAGGTGTCTTGAGGTACATCTTAAAAAATATTTCTACAATGACAGGGTGGCGCATAAGTCGTTTGTGATACAAATTCTCTTTTTTTTTAATCAAACGCCTTATGTGATTGAATTTTTGCATTTTCCATCGAAATATAAGGCATGTTTGTAAGAAAAGAAATTATGGATGCAGCAAGTGCGTTATGGTGGCGAATTTTGATCAAATGCTTCATATTTGAATAGCCCAATTTGCTATTAACCCATAAGGTTGACCAAGAAACGACTTTTTTCAGGAACACTTTAAGTTTACTTTCGAAAATTTTTGTACATTTTCAAACAATTAAGTTATTTTGATGCAACATGGCACATTGTTTTACTATATAGGTTATACTGGTAACCAAATTTGATGCCTGCTTTCTTAAAACAACACACACAGATTTGCTATTAAAAACATTTTTATGAAAATTCACTACCATAACGCACTTGCTGCGTCCAGACTTTTTTAAATGTTTTTCATTCATTATTACGTTTAAGTTTTGCTATGTTTCTGTTTTGCTTTCATGTTCTAATAAACTGAATTACTGCCGCTTTAGTCATGTTCATTTTGTTTGGAAAAGCAATGATATGGATTAACAAGATAACAGTTGAAAATAGGTATAGGAAAAATTATAGTGAATCGATGTAAAATCAAATTCTGCATCCGACCTTTAAATAATTTATGGGGTGTCACATTTGAAAGGACCTACTTTTTTAACTTTGAAAATGATGTAATTGTTCAATAAAGTTTGGACACCCTGTATGCGATAAATCAATTGTCAATATGAATTTCGAAAGTACCATTCTTGTGTTCCTGTATACTCCAGAAGCGCTTACCGCCAGTCGAAAATGGGTAAATGGCGTAGTGTTGAAAATAAGGCTGCATTTTTCTAAATTTTTAAAAGAATCAAGATATCTAAGAAACAAGTGAAAATAGGTAAAAGGAGACCTGATGAAGCTCATCAGGGAATTTTCTCAGGAATCCAAAAATAAAATATATACCGGTGTTCTATTCAAAATAAGAATCTTAATAGCGACTTTCCGTGTAACTGGAAGTAATAATAATAATAATAATAATAATAATAATAATAATAATAATAATAATAATAATAATAATAATAATAATAATAATAATAATAATAATAATAATAATAATAATAATAATAATAATAATAATAATAATAATAATAATAATAATAATAATAATAATAATAATAATAATAATAATAATAATAATAATAATAATAATAATAATAATAATAATAATAATAGTAATAATAATAATAATAATTTCCTTATTTTTTAACGTTTTGCCAAACTGGTATGACTGAAAAAATTTTAGAATTTGAATAAACTTAAAATAAAAATTAACAATTCTGGTTTTTTTAACCTCAAAAATTTCTAACGAACGGCTAGCGTAAGAAACTATATATATATATATATATATATATATATATATATATATATATATATATATATATATATTTATATATCACGTATACCATACGAAATACGAAATCACATCGAACAACAAACTCTTTTATAATTTGCAAACGAAACACTCCTTTGATATATGCCTGGGTTGATCCAACAAAGGAACATAAAAGGCTCTCACGACCCCAATGTCTAATATAAATTTACGATATCCATATTCAAAACTGAATTTGAGCTCGCTTCAAGAGCACACCATTATCACATTGGTAATTGAAGAGCTGCTGAAAAATGTTGGTTCTTTAATGCTTGTACTGGGGAACTATCGAGAGTCCTTAGTCCGTACAAACATGGCCGAGACCTGGAGACGGGAATACTTGACTCGCCTGGGGTTTGGAGAAGTCTTGAGATCCACTTGCCAGTCGGTTCAGAATTCCACGATCAGAGGCACTTCCGCTTCTTAAGCCCATAACTTGCCTGAGAGAAGGCCAAGAAAGAAGTATAATGAGAGCATATTAACTTTCTTATATACTTTAATAATGGATCATTAAAAATCTAGCTGCATTAAATGATGTAGTAATACTAACCGGTTATAAATACTTGTGTGAAGCTTGAAGCTAAGATAAAGAAGTGTATGCTAGGGTTAAACCTAATACCACATGAGATTATTAATGGGATAAGCCGCTCAAAGAAAAGTCGTAACAACTTTTTGGAATCCTCTTATTAAAGCCTTGTAACAATATACGAGGGAATATTGATATTCAGTTAGCCTGTAACCATTTGGAGTTGAGTTTCTATCTTAACAACTACGATGTTTTATGTTTGAAAAGGTACAAAAATTAACGGATAATATAAACGAAAACAACGTATCACAATTTTTTTGATATATCCAGAAATTTGAAAATTCGCAAAACAATTGAAATAACTTGAAAACGGTGAACGCTATCTTTACAAACATGCATTATAATTCTATGAAAAATACACAAATGCAATAAAATAAGGCGTGTTAGGTTAAAAAATGAGAAACTGTGTATCACCGACGGCTTATTGGCCACCTGTGATTATTAAAATAATTTCTTGCATCTTGTCTAGTAACGAAAATATTGAGCTTTCCCGTAGAAATGCGGCAGCTCTCAAAATAACCCCGGATACAACTTCTAAGGGGCATAGTTCGCGTTCATTTGAAGAAATCATTTTCACAATTCAAAAGTCGCGGTCCCTCACTAGCGAATTTTTGTAGAAAAATTTATAGATTCTTAAACCATAACCTCTATAAATGAAACTACTACTGTAGGATAAGAGACAAAACAGTTATGGGCAGTTAACAAAAAGGTGTTTCTCCTCTTAATATGTAAAAGTCGCGATTGAAACGTCAAAATTGCCAACATTTAATCAAGGAAATAATTTGAAAAATGTCTTGAAATAGGCGCTATTTAGGACCCCTGGAACCCAAATCCAAGGTCAGTTTCAGTTTATATATATATATATATATATATATATATATATATATATATATATATATATATATATATATATATATATATATATATATATATATATATATATGTATACCTTCATACCATGAGATTCAAATCATGCTTTTGGTCACAAAATCTTGAGTGTGAGCTCTCTTGTTCGGGGGTTACTCAGTTTTCCTTTGAGCAGCAAACGACAATTCAAAGTTGAACAAAATTATAGATATTGCAATTTGTAACGGTTTCTCTCCAGACATTGTGTATAGATTAGTTACTAAGCATAAGTGGCATATGTGGACAAGTAGCATTACGACATTGAAGCCGGAATCCCATGAGCCGTGCAAAAAGTTCGCTGTACTTCCTTTCTATCTTTTTTTTATCCCCTTCTTACAAAACGGTTAGAGAAAATATTCAAAGATAACGACTTGAGAATTATTTATAAAGTTGAAAATTTTAAGAACCTTTTGGGTGGGCCAAAGGATCCTATTGACTTCCGAAAAAAATCGGGCATTTATCATATATCTTGTAATAATTGTGAGATCTATATTGGGCAAATGCCCAATATATGATTCACTCGAAACATAAGGCGATAGTAGTTTTAAGTTGTTGAAGGAAGCCACGGATTATCGCAAGTTAGATTCTTTGGAAAGTTTGGAAGTCGGCAAGGTGAATCCACAGAATTTGGTGAATTCAGACATGGGTTCGGTGAATTCAGCACTTTTTGAAATAGCACGAAATAATCCATGGTTGCTTTTAACATCGACACAACCGGTTGGTCGTATCCATTGACACAACAATAGTCCTTGTGTTACGTCACCCGGTGTAACGTCTTCCGATGTTACATCATCCGATACTGAGGCATCTGATATTGCATCATACGGTGTTGCATCCCCCGGTATTTTATCATCCGATATTGCGTCATTCGGTATTGCTGCATCATCATCATCCGGTATTGTATCATAGGGATTATATCATTTTTAGTGTATAGTATAGAATAATTTTGTCCATACATTTAGTTTAGAGACAGCTACTGATACAGACAACTTCGTTGTCGAAATATGTAGCTAGCACATAACTTCTGTTATTATTTCTGTGGTTTTTGTGGTGATTCTGCGTTTTGTTTCAAATAATCTGCCCCTGCCCACCTAGATATATCAGAGGTGGCGCCACTTGCCGCTGCCAAGGCTTCGTTGATGTCGACACAAAACACATAATGCCAATGCATGAGTTAAATTTCGTGAATATACAAGTGGGCCAAACTCCATGGTGTATTAGAAGTATAGTGAACTAATATAGATAAAAATGAGAAATTTGGGCTGTGTTCATAAGTAGTCACGATTTCCATTTTGAAAATATTTGGGACACTGCGGCGTTGCCAGATCCATACTTACCAGGTACCAACTTTGTTTTTTCAAATAAAACAGGCTATATAGTGTTGAAGTTTCCAAACAATGTTGAAAGCAATCTGATCTATTATTTATTAATACTCAAAGATTACACAATTAACGGTGACACCGCATATTAGGGGACAATTAGTTTTAGATAAATCAACTGTTGCTAGATGAGGTTTACTACCTTATATGCACTTTGGTATTATTTTTTACTTGTGAAAATTCGTTTTTACATGTGAGGATCTGTCGTTGCCGAGTTATTAATATTATTAGTTTGTTGCTGGTCGCATATGGTAAATTAAAAATTGTTAATTTTTTTGTTAAATGCATCTTTTTGTGCTGTCTTCGATTGTCTCCCAGGTTTTCTGGTCAGATCATGTCAGGTCGGGTTAGATCAGGTCAGGTGAGGTCGAGTTGTTCAGGCCTGCTTGGTAGTAGTGTTTTGTGCATCAATGACAAGAAAGATTGTGTCCCTTCAACTCATAAAAAGCTGAGGGAGCAAACAAATGTGCTGGAGGGGAAATAACATCATTAAGAGAAAATGTTGATGTAAAATGTGAAAAAGGCTACTTATAGAAGTCCAACTAAGCTGGTTTTGCCGATGTTTCTTTTTTATTTCCTTACAGTCCTGCCCGACTCTAGCATCCCTGTTTTCTCTGGGTACCGTAAGTTGTGAGGGGATATTTTTCTGAATTTAAATTTACTTCGTAAAAGCAGCATCTTATTTGGTCGTTAATTATTCATCAGAAAACAGTGAAGTGAAAGTTGTGTTGAAACTTCGTTTCTCTAACGAAGTGCGGGTGTTCCACGACCGAGTAATGTGAATTTCTCCGATTAAATATGCCATCCTTGGTAAATTTGTTTTCGTCGGTCCCATTAACTTTATTTATAAAATTGGAATCTTCCTGGGTACAAATTATGACAATCTCACAGAAATCGACACGTTTTGGAAAATCGTTTGGCTCGCTGGATTGGACTTTCGCAAATTTATAATTTTATGCCTTCCGGGGTTATGCATAATTTTTCTTATTGAATTGTGAGCTGTTCCTAAGTCTTTCTTAGCAGAATTAAGTGACGCATGAGGATTTGCAGAAATTTTTCCAGGGCAATTACTTTATTGTCCTCGTTAGATGTTACAGGTTTGATTTGGAGATAAGGAATATGTTTCCATTACACGCAACATTTTGGTTCTTTTTCTTATAAGACAAAAACCGCTGAGAATAGGTATAACATCATATGGTACTTTTAGATAAAAAGTCAATTTATCTTGCTACTCTCATTCTAAAATACAGGATTTTCCATTTGAAAATCTCGCATTGCTGTCTCTTCTATATTCTACTAAGCCCATTTTTTGTAGACACCTATATGCAATAACTGGCTGCATGGCACACCATAATATACCAACCTATTAAGAGACAGCGAACAAAAAGTTAGACCTCCACCTATGATGGTTGCGGAAAGAATATGTTTTCGCTAATGGATGCAGGTTGCAAAATTTTTTAAATAATAATTTTTATCTCCTGTTTATATTTTTTTATTTTTTCTTCAAACAACACACCACGGGGGCTTACAGCCTAAATACTATCGTACCGTGGGTGTTGACAATGAGGAAGGGGGCAACTTGTTAATTCCTGACTTGAAGGTTTGGAGGTTCAGGGGAGAAGGAAAACATGTGCCGGCAAGGAATTCCACAACTTGGAAGTCCTCGGGACAAAAGAGCGGGCATAACAAGATGTTCTATGTCTGGTGACCTGGACAGTAAAGGGGTGCAGTCGCTCTGTTCCTCTGGTAGATCGGTTGGGGGCAGCAGGTGGAGGAACTATGGAAGAAAGCTCCTTTGGGCAGTGCCCGTGCAGATATCTATAAAATAGAGAGAGGTCACCAACGGCATGTCGGTGGGCAAGAGATGGCAGCCTTTGGCTGAAGGTAGGGTCACCGATAAGACGTATAGCTCTCTTCTGAATGGAGTCCAGGATAGCGAGTGTAGAAGCGGCAGCCGCACCCCAGATGTGGGAGCAGTATTCGAGGTTTGGTCTTATTTGTGAAGTATATAACGTATAGAGATTAGCTGGTGAAAAGTATTTGCGAGCCAAGAAGAGGAAACCTAATTTTTTAGCAGCCGCTTCTGCAATTGATGTGACATGTTGGTGCCAATTGAGATTTCGATCCACAGAAATGCCAACAAGTAAAAAGGACTCATTACTTTGAATAACTTGGTTGTTTATTGTGATGGGTCTAGGGCCGGTGTATCTCTTATGAGAAAGACAGCAAGACTATGATTTGGTAGGGTTGAATTGTACAAGATTTCTACTTCCCTAGTCTAATATTTTTTGGAGATCCACGGAGATAGAACCCTCCATGAGTCTGCGGATCCACATCTAATTGGGCTAAAGAGACAGGCTTAGAATATTGTATATTTAAGTGGAGGGTGCTGTCGTCCGCGTAACTGTAAACTGGGTTGGATGTGCTAGAGATGAGGTCATTGATGTGGAGAAGAAACAAAGTAGGGGCTAAACCTGAACCTTGAGGAACTCTTGCATTAATTGGATACAGTTTAGAGGAGGGGCCATCCACGACAACAGAAATGCTCCGGTTGGAGAGGAAATTGGCTGTCCACGTACAGAGTTTTGGTGGTAGGTCATAGGCCGGTAGTTTATTAGGCAGCGCTGCGTGCCAGACCTGGTCGAATGCTTTGGATATGTCTAGAGCGACAATCTGGGATTCACCGTGAAGTTCCATTGACTTGTTCCAAGAATGGGTGACAAAGATAAGGAGGTCGGCAGTTGATCTGCGCTGACGGAATCCATACTGCCTATCGTGGATTAGACTGTGTTTTTTCAGAAACTTTAGTAATTCGGTGTTTATATACTTTTCCATCACTTTAGAGACGACTGAAAGGAGAGAAAGAGGCCTGTAGTTGCTAGCAAGCGCTTTGGATACTTTCTTGGGGACGGGTTGTACTCGAGCAGTTTTCCAGTTACTAGGGAATATGCCTCTATGGTAAGATGTCTGAAACAGACTAGTCAGGACAGGAGCAAGTTCTGGTGCGCATTTTTTGAGAACAATTGCTGCTGCTTTATCGCCTTATCGGCTTGAGGTAAGTGGAAGATGCATTACATAAAAAACTTTTAATATATTCCGGGAAATTTAAACATGTGTGTAGGCCGTTTTATTAAAAAAAGAGGGTTGGTATCTGGTATGGATGGTTGGATCTGGCAACGACGTAGTGTCAAAAATATTTTCAAAATGGAGATCATGAACATTTATGAACATAATCCAAATTTCAGATTTCTATCTTTTCTGGTTCAATATATAGTTTTAATACGCCATCGAATTTGGGCCAACCTGTATATTGACAAATTTCAACGATATAGCATTTTCGAGAAAATGTTAGTGTTATCAAAAAAAATTCAAAAATTCTAAAGTCGTTACCTTTCTAATAGCAACATTTTCCGTATGAAAATTCACTAAAACAAAAATAAATAAACTAAAATAAAGTTGTCCTTATGGTTTTTGCCACACATGTTGCATTTGTAATGGTTAGACGATTTACCAACAATAAAGTTTTCAGAAATAATAAATTGAGTTTTTTTTTTCAAAAATTTTTATGACAATTTACAATTTCTTGCCATATTGTACTAGCTGCATCACGACATTTACATAATACGTTTAAACAGATACTGCCTGATATTACAATAATTCACCATTAAACTGATAAAGACCAAAACATTACGTAACTGAGTAGCAATGTAATCTTATCCTTGGAGACAGAATTAGAAATCAGTCTGTGACAGCCTTTGCTGAAATAATTTGAAACGTCGCACCACTCGGTTAATTTCCACACGTTCAGTGCTAAGCCTTGTAACTGTTCAATATTTATCAACGTGAAAATCTGAGTAACATTGCAGCCATTCTCTCTCAGCGAACCTCATGAATTTACATCAAGATCTATATAATGCATTGATTATGCATTGGCCTTTGAGTGTTCGTTCTAACTAACCACGAGTTTCCTAGATACGCGATTATTTTGCCGGTAAAAAATTTCAGTTGTACTCTCAGCATGCTTATCTCTCTCTGACGGTGTTAATTAAGTTAAAATATTATGCGTTGGAAGGCAAATTTAAAAAGAAAATGATGTAGAATGTGTAGTCTTTTACTGAAGTTTAATAGACAAAAATTCGCTTGTAGAGAGGTCAAGACCTTATTTCTCCAATGAGGCCCGCATTACAGGTCTTGCGATCAACATTTAATAGGTTAAATTGGCACATTGTCTCATTCCTGGTGAGTTTTCTAATTCAATACTAAGCTAATAAGTATAACTCATCACAATACAGTTTTCTGACCCGACGATCGTTTCGCTAACAAAGTAAGCGTCATCAAGGGCATGAGCATAGGTAATGATTCAGTTTAGTTGACCTGGTAGTCATAATTCAATGAGTGAAGATTGAAACCTGTAATTAGCACTGATAAGTACAATTTGGAGAACCCAATTTGTCACAATACAAAGTTAGCGTCATCAAGGGGATCAGTAAAGGTAAAGATTCAGTTCCGTTGACCTGGTAGTCAAAATTCAACGAGTGAAGATTGGAAGCTGTGAAGAGCACTATGTTAGCGAAATGATCGTCGAGTCAGAAAACTGTATTGTGATAAACTGGGTTCTCCAAATTGAACTTATCAGTGCTAATCACAGATTCCAATCTTCACTCATTGAATTATGACTACCCGGTCAACGGAACTGAATATTTGCCTTTTCTCATCCCCTTGATGACGCTAGCTTTGTAAACGAAACGATTGTCGTGTCAGAAAACTGTATTGGGATCAATCCTGTCAGTAAAGGTAAAGATTCAGTTCCGTTGACCTGGTAGTCAAAATTCAACGAGTGAAGATTGGAAGCTGTGAAGAGCACTGATAAATACAATTTGGATAACCCATTATCCAAATCCAGTAAAGGTAAAGATTCAGTTCCGTTTGTTCCAAATTGTATTTATCAGTGCTCTTCACAGATTCCAATCTTCACTCGTTGAATTTTGACTACCAGGTCAACGGAACTGAATCTTTATCATCACATGTCTAATCTTCACTCATTGAATTATGACTACCAGGTCAACGGAACTGAATCTTTACCTTTACTCACCCCCTTAGTAACGCTAAGATTGTTAGCGAAGTACAATTTGGATAATCCAATTCATCCCAATACAGTTTTCTGACCCGACGATCGTTTCGTTTACAAAGCTAGCATCATCAAAGGGATGAGAAAAGGTAAATATTTAGTTTCGTTGATCTGCAGGTCATAATTCAATGAGTGAAGATTGGAAGCTGTGATTAGCACTGATAAGTTCAATTTGGAGAACCCAGTTTATCACAATACAGTTTTCTGACTCGACGATCGTTTCGCTAACATAGATAGCGTCATCAAGGCAAAGATTCAGTTCCGTTGACCGGGTAGTCATAATTCAACGATTGAAGATTAGAACCTGTGATGAGCACTGATAAGTACATCCCCTTGATGACGCTAACTTTGTTAGCGAAACGATCGTCGGGTCAGAAAACTGTATTATGATGAATTTGGTCCTCCAAATTGTACTTATCTGTGATCATCACAGGTTTCAATCTTTACTCATTGAATTATGACTACCAGGTCAACGGAACTGAATCTTTACCTTTAATCATCCCCTGAATGACGCTAACTATATTAGCGAAACGATCGTCAGGTCAGAAAACAGTATTGTGATTAATTGGGTTCTCCAAATTGTACCTATTAGTGCTCATCACATGTCTAATCTTCACTCATTGAATTATGACTACCAGGTCAACGGAACTGAATCTTTACCTTTACTCACCCGCTTAATAACGCTAAGATTGTTAGCGAAGTACAATTTGGATAATCCAATTCATCCCAATACAGTTTTCTGACCCGACGATCGTTTCGTTTACAAAGCTAGCATCATCAAAGGGATGAGAAAAGGTAAATATTTAGTTTCGTTGATCTGCAGGTCATAATTCAATGAGTGAAGATTGGAAGCTGTGATTAGCACTGATAAGTTCAATTTGAAGAACCCAGTTCATCACAATACAGTTTTCTGACTCGACGATCGTTTCGCTAACATACTTAGCGTCATCAAGTGAATGAGTAACGACAGAGATTCAGTTTCATTGACCGGGTAATCATAATTCAATGAGTGAAGATTAGAACCTGTGATGAGCACTGATAAGTACATCCCCTTGATGATGATAACTTTGTTAGCGAAACGATCGTCGGGTCACAAAACTGTATTATGATGAATTGGGTCTTTCAAATTGTACTTATCAGTGGTCATCACAGGTTTCAATTTTTACTCATTGAATTATGACTACCAGGTCAACGGAACTGAATCTTTACCTTTACTCATCCCCTGGATGACGCTAACTATGATAGCGAAACGATCGTCGGGTCAGAAAACAGTATTGCGATTAATTGGGTTCTCCAAATTGTACTTATCAGTGCTCATCACATGTCTAATCTTCACTCATTGAATTATGACTACCAGGTCAACGGAACTGAATCTTTAACTATACTCATCCCCTTGATAACGCTAAGATTGTTAGCGAAACAATCGTCGGATCAGAAAACTGTATTGTGATGAATTATTGGGTTCTACAAATTGCACTTATCAGTGCTCCTCACAGGTTGCAATCTTCACTCATCCAATCCTAAGCAAAAAGTCCATATATACATAAGTCTCAAACCCTTTTGTTTTCCAGATAAGGGGTGGTATGTCAATTTTTTTTTCTTCAAATGCCTATAACTTTCTTTCTTTCAACGTATAGATATAAATTTTACCACATAGTTACTTTTTGTGACATTAACCCGCGTACCAAATTTGGTTGCCCTAGCCTTATAATTTTTGGAAATATAAACATTTTCGCAAAGAGAACACAAAATGTTTCTCGAAAAACAAGGCCGATTTCCCTGGCTACCAAACTTGTCCAAGCTGTTTGCAAAAAAAAAGGCACCCAGAAGATTTTTTTTTTCATTCAAAAGACGACATTAGTAAGTTTTTTTAAGAAAATTCACCAGAAGACCGAGGTTCTTGAAGAACTGGAAAAGAGTAACAAAATTATGTATAAATTATCTGGTCATCAGTGGCACTCAAATGTTTTTTCTACCTTTTAAGCCTTGGTGGGCACATAATATGTGACCACCTGAAAAAGTCCTGAATGGAAAACTTAAAGGTTCAGTTGTTTTTGACTTGATTTCCCTTCATAGAAACAAGTATGCATATCTATATTTCAGTGAAATATGAACGAAAGTTTGCTCACAAAGACTAGATTTTGGTGGATACATAATAACCACAGTGACATTTATGCCATCGATTTTAGTGGCTACATATTAGTATACATATTTTTGAAATTATTTTATTATATAAAATAAATGACAAAAAGACAAATGAACAATATATACAACGTAAATTATAAATCTTGCATGCTATAAACCATAAACTTAAATACGTGATTGGAATATTTAAAAAACAAAAAATAAAATTGTTATCAGTTTGAATGTAATGGCGCAAAACACTCAATTCATAATGACACTTTACAAGCGCAAAAGCGCATATTTTGCAAGTACCTGATTTAGGAAGATGTTGTCCAACATTTTTATATCTGCGAATTATTTCCTATTTCACTTCCCTCTTTTTTGGTTGCTTTATTGATTACAATGTTTGACCGCCCGCCTACCTATATTTTTGTCTACAACAAAAATCCCATATTTCTGAAATCATGTATTTCAGAACGCAAAATACAAAACAATACCCTCATAAATAGACATTACTTAAACAACTGGGTATTAAGAATCAATTTTTGTTTGCATTTACCTTTTTGTTCGCTGTAGAGACAACGATAATTTGAAACACAAACGAAAACACGTAACGTAAACGTTTATGGGATTATAATTGTCTACAAATGTCTTTATGATAATAGTACTAACTGACTAACACGATGCGCAGTGGAAATGTGGATCCATATTTATCCCCTAACTGTTTAAAGGCTACGGTTTTCCCAATAACACTCACTTAGGTATCACATTTATGACCAAAGTGACCTTTAAAGGAAGTGGCTACATTTGTAACTACCTTGCGCAACGGGAATATAATGCGAAATAAGCTTGAGCTTTAAAGGGTTAAATGCCTATAACTTTTTTCTTTCAACTTAAAGATCTAAATTTTGGTGCATAGTTTACTTTTTGTAACATAAACCCCTGTACCAAATTTGGTTCCCCTAACTGTATTATTCCTCGAAATATAAACAAAGCTCCTCTGAGCAGTGCCCGTGCAGATATCTTTAAAGAGAGAGAGTTCACCAACGGCACGTCAGTGGGGAAGGGATGGCAGCCTTTGGTTGAGGGTAGGGTCACCGTATAGCTCTCGTTTGAATGGAGTCCAGGATAGCGAGTGTAGGAGCGGCAGCGGCACCCCAGATGTGGAAGCAGTATTCGAGGTTTGCTCTTATCTGTAAAGTATATTGATGTGACATGTTGGTGCCAATTGAGATTTCGATCCACAGAAATGCCAACAAGTGAAAAGGACTCATTATTTTGAATAACTTGGTTGTTCATTGTGATTGGTCTAGTGCTGGTGTATCTCTTACGAGATAGAAAGCAAGACTGAGATTTGGTGAAGTTGAATTGTACACGATTTCTACTTCCACAGTCTAATATCTTTTGGAGATCCACATAGAGACCATACCCTCTATGAGTCTGCGATCCTCGTCTAATTGGGCTAAAGAGACAGGCTTAAAATATTGTATATTTGAGTGGAGGGTGCTGTTGTCCGTGTAACTGTGAACTGGGTTGGATGTGCTAGAGAGGAGGTCATTGATATGGAGAAGAAACAAAGTAGGGGCTAAAGCTTAACCTTGAAAGACTCCTGCATTAGTTGGATGTGGTTTAGAGGAATGCCCATCCACGACAACAGAAATTCTTCGGTTGGAGTGGAAATTTTCTGCCAAGGTACAGAGTTTTGGTGGTAGGACATAGGCCTGAATTTTATTAAGCAGCGCTGCGTGCCAGACCTGGTCGAATGCTTTGGATATGTCTAGAGGGACAATCTGGGATTCACCGTGTAGTTCCATAGACTTGTTCCCTGAATGGGTAACAAAGGAGAGGAGGTCGCCAGTTGATCTGCGCTGAGGGAATCCATACTGTCTGTCGTGGATTAGACTGTGTTTTTTAAGAAATTTTTGCAATTCGGTGTTTATATACTCTTCTATCACTTTCGAGACGACTGAAAGGAGAGAAATAGGCCTGTAGTTGCTAGGAAGCGCTTTCGATCCTTTCATGGGGACGGGTTGTACTCGAGCAGTTTTTCAGTTGCGAGGGAATATGCTTCTATTCTAAGATGTCTAAAACAGACGAGTCAGGACAGGAGCAAGTTATGGTGCGTATTTTTTAAAACAATTGCTGTGATCTCGTCAAGGCCAGAGGCTTTCCTGGTATTAAGAGAAGAGAGCATCTTTCGTACCTTTTTAGTTTTGAAAATGATATCCGTCATTTTATGCGCGACATTGGGGACTGTTGTTGATTAAACATTTGGAGGTGGGTTGAGAGTAGAATTGCCGGCGAACAACGAGGCAAAATGTTCAGCCTTGCCCAGGGCGGTAGAAACAATTTCATCCCCTGAAGCATGAGGTGGAAACGTGCTCTTGCGGAAATTATTCCCAATATATTTAGCAAGAGTCCAAAAGGGTTTGCTGCCGTTGGAGCTTGAGAGGACTTTGTTTTTATGTGGTTATTAAACAAGTTTTTTGCCTTAGAAAAAATGCGGACATAGCGGTTTCTTGCGTCGTTAAATTCTTGACACTTTTCTTGACTGGGATTGTGTAGAAGCGTTTTGTGAGCTTTGACCTTTTCCAGTCTGGTCTTGTTACAGGATTTAGAGAACCAGGGCTTTTGAGTGGCTGAAGAGGTTTTCTGTGTACGTGGAATAATTAATTCCATGCCCGCTTGGATGATTTCGGTGACGTTTTGTGAGATATCAGATGGGTCAGGATGAGAGAAGCAGACAGACGCCCATGGAAATGAGGACAGTAGGTAAAACCATGATTGAGACCCAGACAGGAAGTGGGGGCGGAGCCCTACCCCTAGGGGCGGAGCCCCACCCCTTGTGGGCGTGGCCACGCCCCAAGATGGCGGACCCAAAATGGCGGACCCAAAATGGCGGAACCAAAATGGCGGAACCAAAATGGCAGAATAAAACATGGTGCCTGTCGCTTTTAAAGATGGTTGAAGACTCCATTATTTAAAGATACGTCACTCCAACCTTTAGAGCCGACAAATGAGAGTGAGGTTGATAAGCGAGAATAATGGTATTGGTCGAAGACTCCATGATTTAAAGTTACGCCCCTATTAAAACAAACCATACATAAAGCTTTTGTTATTAAACATAAGACATAATAATTAATATGTTTAATATTAGAGGCGGAACCAAAACGGAGGAACCAAAATGGCGGAATAAAAAAAATGGCGGAATGAAAGATGGCGGCCTAACCTGTGATACCTTAAGCTGACATATATACCCCTGACATTATAAAAAATGGCGGCTTTCGTTCTTAAAGATGGTGCCTTTCGCTTTTAAAGATGGTTGAAGACTCCATTATTTAAAGTTACGTCACCTCAACCTTTAGAGCCGACAAATGAGAGTGAGATTGATAAGCGAGAAAAATGGTATTGGTCGAAGACTCCATGATTTAAAGTTACGCCCCCCATTAAAACAAACCATTCATAAAGCTTTTGTTATTAGACATAAGACATAATAATTAATATGTTTAATATTAGACAGACTATTAGATTTCGCATAGAAATTAGCCGAACGCCACAATTGTTATATGGGTAGGTTCTAAAAATAACACACAGAGGTCGTTGGCAAACAAAAGAAGGAAGTTCAGAAACAAAATAGACAACAGGTTCAAATAGGAAACCAAACTTAAATATCGTAGAGACAATAGAGGTCGCTGGCAAAACAAAGAAGGAAGCTCAGAAACAAAATGGACAACAGGTTCAACTCTTAAAAATAGGAACTTTTTTAGCCTTATGTGTGGGCGCGGCAAGTAGTTGATTTTATTTTGAAAGAGATACAGGTTCGATTCCTGATATATGCTCCTTGATATGGTAGCGTCAAACAAATACAAAGAGGTACTGAATAACTAAACAGTAAGCTTAGAAACAATGGTTGGTTACAGGTTTAATTCCCTTCTTAAGCTAACCCCTCGTGTTTAGTGTCATGTTACTCGTCTAAGTAAGCAGAATTAAAAAATGGCGACTAAAATAAGATAAAAAACTTAAAACCCTTATCGCGGAAGATCCGTGAGATGTACGAGAGAACCAACACATGCACGGTGTTAAGGAGGTCAAATCAAATTGGAATATACAATAAAATGACCACTTCCGGTCTAAACTTTAAATCCTTATATCTTTTGAACGGAAAGTGATAGAAATGAACTGACTTTAAAAATATATCGTTTCATAACAAGCTCTACAAGAAAATGAGATAAAAAACTTTAAACCCTTATCGCGGAAGATCCGTGAGATGTACGAGAGAACCAACACATGCACGGTGTTAAGGAGGTCAAATCAAAGTGGAATATACAATAAAATGGCCACTTCCGGTCTAAACTTTAAATCGTTATATCTTTTGAACGGAAAGTGATAGAAAGGAACCGACTTCAAAAATGTATGTTTCGTAACAAGGTCTACAAGAAACTGAGATAAAAAACTTCAAACCCTTAGTAGTAGGTATAGAAGAGGGGTTCTGGAACCGCCACCCGCCACCGCCACCGGGCGGAGTGGCGGAACTGACCAGACCCGACGACCCCCGACCAGACCCGAGCACAAGGTGGTGGACCCGACGACCTCCGAGCTAACCCGAACACAAGGTGGCGGAGCCACTGACTAGACCCGAATATCTCCACCACCTGACTTCGTATTTAACCCGAACAAGAAGCGAACTAACCTGAGATGACGTAATCAAAAGCCAACTAACCTGTATTAGGCAAACGAGGAACCGCCATTTAAACATGGCGGCTAGCGCATGCGCACAAGCAATTTTTTATTTGTTGGGTAAAGTCCTACGTGTTTGGTGTCATATCACTCGTCTAGGTAAGCAGAATCCAAATTTAACATATGTACATGTGTACAATAAAAAAATTTATATTCTTAAGTCTTATTGGAATCGGTTTGATTTAAAGAATCTGTTGAAAGTAGAGCTGGCAACAATACATCTAGTGGTAGCCGCGACATCGCTTCCAACTATACCTATATTTAGCATTTCCCGAAATTGACCTTGTTAGCCAACATAGTTTCCTTGCAGCTGTTGAAATAACCTTGTGAGCAGTTTATATTTCCTGTTTGTGGTTTTATTTCCGTTGAATGGCCTTAAAGTCATATTATACGAAAAAGGTATTGATATTAAACAGTTTATGGAAACAATAAGACATAAAGTGTTTCATCTGATGGAAGCTGCTTTAGCTAAGCATAATGAAATTAAAATGAATTTAGAATTGTTTGGTTTGTATGTACTCCAAAGTCGAAATAAAAAAGAAATGAAGTCATTTAATACTAAAAATAAAAATGTTACAGTGTCAACTAATTTTGAAAGTATATATCAAGAATTCGTCGACGAAATTTACACAAAAGCTTTGGAGTTTGCAGAAGCTGAAAGCGGATGGATGTTGGAACAGTTAATGTGGTTGGAAATAAATATTAATAAATACAGCTTCAAACGATAGTGGTATCAACATCTATAAATTGTTCACTACACACTGTTAAACTCTTTCAAAATTTAGTTATCGTAGAGGTAAGACGTGCTTCAGTTAACTCTAACGTATCCAAGTGCTCAGTAGTGTGTTTAAAATGGCTACATTAAGTGATGTGTGTTACCAGCAAATCAAAGATAACTTCTGGTATGGTTTATTTGGAGACTTTCAACTAATTATCGATAAGAACACTGGTTATTTTAATGCGACTAAGCTGTGTAAAGATGGTGAGAAAAGATTCAGACATTGGCTGGAAAATAAGAAAACTAAAGAGTTGATTGTCTATTACAACGGTCGGCTAAAGAAACAGTTAGGTAGCCGGAATACCGATACCCTAAATATTTCAACCAAAGGAGCCCACTTAGACTCATCTCCAGGGAGCCGGAATACTGGCCCCCTAGAAGTGTCGGAAGCAACATCTCAACTAACACCTACAACCGCTACATACTTGGTGGACTTTGGTGGAAGACAAGCTGAAAACAACTTGATATCTGGTACATATGTCTGTAAAGATTTAATATTAAATTTGGCTTGTTGGATATCCAATAGTTTCTATGAAAAGTGCAACCAAATTATTTTTGATTTTTTCGTAAGTGAATTTAATCAAAAATACAAGGATAACCTCAAAGAAATTGAAGTGAAATTAATGGAGATAGATGATGAAGTGCAGCGTATGCGAGAAACAAATGCTAAAATCACAGAACATTTAGAAGATATATCTCCAAAACCAAGCAACCCTGGAAAACTTTGTGTTTTTGGTTTGCTTTCAAGAAATGAGAAGGATGCTACCTATCCATATCATGCTGTAAGGACTCAGAAGAAAAGTTTTAAAAGAGCTGTCAAGAACTTTAAAAATAAACACCCTGATTCCGAAGTAGTTTTAGACATGTTGTATGATCCAAATTCTGTAAATCTCTTTAACAGAATAAAGACCGAAGTCGAATACCTCAAGGCGAAGAGAAACGATCTACAGATAGCAGATGTACCTCAGGAGAAGTTTATTCAGGATATTATTGATTTACGACATAAATTGTAATTGTTCACTTAGCTTAATTGTATGTAACCAAATGAAAAAATAAAATAACATTATTTTAATAAAGACTTTTATTTTATTCTAAGTACATTAATACATTAAATATATAAGCTTATTTAACATCATCTGAATTTATCCAAGAATTCTGAGATTTATCAAAACCCAGCCATTTTACATAGAGCTGCTTGCCTTTCTTCCTCAAGATGCGTTCAACCAGATAGATGTCTGTTTGTTTAGTCGTTTGTAGTTCTTCCTCGTAAAACCCTCCACTGATTGGTTTCCCCTGCATATCTTCAAGAAAGTATGTTACTGGATTTGTGAAATGAATACTAACAATCTTGAATAATTCTGTTGACCAGCGAGGTGTATACCCCTTTTCAAATTGAGCTTTTGCTTTACTTATACGTACAACATCACCCACTTTAAATTTATTTTTGTTAAACACTTTCAGATTTGAGTAAACTTGTTTCAGAATAGCTTTTTCATTTTTCTTGTTAACATCTTGAGGTTTTACACCAGTTGTTCGATGAACAGTAGCGTTGTAAGTAGCAGTGACATCAGGTAGTGTATTAACCCACTTGTAGGAGCCAATCAAGTTGAAATTTTTATATATCTTCTCTTTCAAGGTACGTATGACTCTTTCCACCATTGCAGCCTTGTTCACACTATAAGTGCTGTAGTGATTGATGTTATATTTTTTCATTAAGGCGTTAAATTTTGAGTTATAGAACTCGCGACCAAGATCAGACTGGATGTTAGAGGGCGCTGTACTAGTAGATAAAATATCAGCCATAGCTTTAGTCACCTCTTCAGTAGTTTTAGATTTAAGAGGGCGAGTCCACACATACTTTGAAAAACAATTAATAACCACTAAAATATACTTGTAACCAGAGTTTGCTTTGTAGTAGTCTGTAAATTCTGCTAAATCAATCTGCCACAAATCATTTAAACCTTTGATTATTGTACGTCTACGTTTAAAATTGATTCTTGCTGGTTTATATAACTCATCAATAATTTGTTTTTTGGTATTAGATGGTTCAACAGTTTTGCGTCTCATGGCGATGTTGGATTTAAAAGTATCCACTTATCATGTAAATCTTTTAGTTTGCTGTCTATTTCTCCCAGCTTATTCTTTAGCTTCTTATTCTTTAACACATCAATATCTTTTAAAACTTGAGTAGTTATGTTCTTAGCTAAAATTTTCAATTTATTTTCAAATTCGTTTTTTAAATCTTCCAACTCAGGTTTGTGTACAGCTTCAAGTAGTATGGCAATGATTCTTTGTTTTACCTCATCTTTGTTCTTCTGATAGTCGTCTATCCATACATCAACAAATTTTTTATTTACACCATCTGTTGCATCGACTGGATCAGCGATGTTACACAATCTATGGCTTTGCAAATCAAAATCACCACTATCAGTTCTTGGGAAAATCTCTCTTTCAATAATTTTAAACTTAGAACCTTTACTGGATTGGGAACGTCCGAACTTATCGATAGACATTTTTATACTAAGCACTAAGGTAGGTATATCTGTGATATATGTAGGTATATTAGGCGATAACATCAACCTCCTTCAGTTCTTCAATGATTGACTGAATTTCATTGTTATGAGCATTATTACCAGCAGCTTGGGAAGCTACTAAAAGTCTAAGTCTATCAACCAGCTCATTTATGTCATCCCAATAGACATATTCTATTTGTTTTTTATTTTGTAGCATATAGTTGTTAGTGTTGCTGCTTACATTCTGAGCTCTAGGTTCAGTTTTTTGTTCTGCGTTATGATGTGTGTCGTAACCAAAACCTTGAGGAGTTGAGGATCTTCGTCCTCTTGGGTTTATAACTGGTTTTATTAGAGTCAGATACTTTTCCGAGGAACAACCCTTGGTTCGTGCGTTGGGATCGTAGTTCATTTTATGAACACTAGTTGCTTCTAGAATATCTCTATAGTGTTGAAGATCGTCATAGGTATACCCTCTAGGTGTTTTCATAAATATCAATTCTAGCAGACCTTGTGTTTGCGGATATCTCCTTTGACCTAGTCGAATGTCATTATCAGTAAAGTCCAAGTGTTTATTGCCAAGACTCCAACTACCAGTATCTTTAGCGTAGCGAGCACCATACGTTTGATCAATAGTAGCAAGCCTCGGTGGTTCAGTAAAATACCTGTCTACATAATATCGAACTCGTTCAGGATATTGCTCCAAAAATTCTTGATATGCTGGGTTGTTTGTGACAGTTTGTAGATCTGCCTCAAGCTCTTCAAATGTTGGGATATCCTCATCAAAACTTGTCTCTACTTCTGGTTCGGCTTCAAAAACTTCATGGTCTTTAAAGAACTCAACTTTGGGTTTCTTTTCTGGTACCGCTTCTTCTTTGATTTGTTCAGCTGGTGACTGCAGTTTAAGCGTTGATGTATTTTTAGATATTTCACTCAGTGGGTCAACAAGTGGTTTATATAAACGCTGCAGGGCTTCATCATTCTCAGCTCTACCAAGCTTAAGCATTAAATGTTTTTTTCGAATGTTTTCAGCAAGTTGTAAAATCTTTTTCTTGATTTTTCTCTCTTGTTTACCCATCACCTCCATCTTGCTAAAGTTATTTGTTTCGTGTTAAGAGATGCAAACAGTTCTGTGGTTTAAGGTGTACTAGCTTTGAATTGGTTGTATGTCTGCCTATCTAGTGTTAGGTATCTAACACAACAGGTAGACCCGGTTGTTAGACAGGTTGTTAGACAGGTTGTTAGACAGGTTGTTTTAGACAGGTTGTTTTAGACAGGTTGTTTTAGACAAGTTGTTTTGGACAAGTTGTTTTTTAGACAGGTTGTTTTAGACAAGTTATTTTAGACAGGTTGTTTTAGACAAGTTGTTTTAGACAGGTTGTTTTAGATAAGTTGTTTTAGACAGGTTGTTTTAGACAGGTTGTTTTAGACAGGTTGTCTGTCTTGTTAGCTGGTTGGTTGTCCTGCTAGACATCTCTTTGTTGTTGTTGGTTGTAGACCATTAGATTAATATGTAGCTATCGAATCCTTTTCTATATCTCCCTCTGTGGACTTCGTTTTCTTTTACAATCACCAACACACCATACTTATTACCATTCCAGCATTGACAACATATATTTTTAAATTGTTTAAAGTCCATATCAGTGGTCACATGATCGCCATAGATGTGTTTTAAGTTCGTTTCATCTTGTTTAAAGAGAATCAAAACGTTAGCGTTATCACGTATCAGATGTTTGGGTATTCGAGTATATGTTTGACAGAGATAGAATGAATCAATATTCTTATGTCTCCCCATACTAAAGTATGCTCTCATTTTATCTTGTTTGTCACAAGCCACATCATCGAATATAAACACCGAGTTGTCCTGGGCTTCTGCTGGATCTAATATTTCATCGTTTTCACTATATGGATAATAACCAACACTTTTTGTAGCATCCAACACCCTTTGTAACATTTTATATTTAGGTTGATACAGAGACTTTGAATACACATACACGTTATCAAACTTTAAGCCGTTCGGTTCAAACAATAAACTTAACATAACATTTGTTTTACCACACCCACTAGGACCACATATGATACCTCTAACTGTGTTTGGGAAGAGAGGACCATGCCTTAGTTGTTGTTCTGCTGTATCAACAACATCGTCTATATTTGTAATAGGTAAGACAGAAGCGTGTTTGATGGTGTGCATCTTGACTGGAACTAAACTATATTTTTCGAGTATGTATATAAATATAGACATGTAAGCGGATCACACAGTTAGTATCAATGTTGGTGTCACAGGGTGAAGGTCTTGTAAACACAGCCATTAACAAGCTACCTGTTGAGCTGCACGTTCCTGGTTATCAATTTTGTGGCCCGGGTACTAAACTTAAAGAACGTCTTGCTAGAGGTGATCAAGGTATCAATCCTTTAGATCGTGCTTGTCGAGACCACGACATCGCTTACTCTCAATCAAAAGAGTTAAGTGATAGAAAGGAACCGACGAAGTGTTGGAGAATCGGGCTTGGGAGAGAGTCAAGTCAAAGGACGCAAGTTTTGGTGAAAAGTTAGCTGCTTGGGGTGTTACAAACACTATGAAAGTTAAAAGAAAGCTTGGTATGGGTCTTGATGTAATCAACTCAAAACCGAGGAAAAAAGTTCCCTTTAAAAACATTCTTAGTCTGATTGGAGAAGTTCTAAAAGACAGAAATCTTATTCCATCAGAGAATGCCGTGTTTGATATCGCTCACGCAATTGTTAAACAGATTGGTGGGCGTAAGAATGTGCTGAAACCGCGAGTTATTCCAATACCTAAAAGCGGAGGCTTCCTTCCACTACTACCTTTAATTTTTGGTGGCCTGTCAGCGCTAGGTGCTCTAGGTGGCGGTGCTGCAGGCATTGCTAAAACAGTTAACGATGCCAAATCAGCCAAACAAAAACTAGAAGAAGAAGAACGTCATAACAAAACGATGGAGGCTATTGCTATGGGTAAGAGAGGTAATGGTTTGAAATTAAAACCAAAGTATAAGAGATTCGGTAAAGGATTATATCTGAAGAAGCAGCGTAGCGGTTATGGGTTGTATTTGCAGAAACCAAAAAACGAGTAAGATGTTTACCAGCAAGACCTCTAACAAATGAAGATCTTATGAAATTTGCTGGTAAAATGAAAATTCCATATTTTAGAGGTGTATACATGCGAGATACTTTGCCATCGAATGGGCCACGCAAGAATGAATCACTTATCATGAATTTGCAAACAAACAAGGAATCTGGCAGTCATTGGGTTGCAGTTAAGAAACGTGGTGACACAGCCGTGTACTTTGACTCATATGGAAACTTGAAGCCACCAGTTGAGCTGCAGCGTTACCTTAAAGACTCTACTCTAATGTACAATCATGATGTGTATCAGAAATATAATACTTATAATTGTGGTCATTTATGTTTAAAATTTTTCAATAAAAGCCTTAAACGGTAGTATCTGTGTTTCAGTCATGTCGCAAACCTTCACGTTGAAAGATCGAAGTTGTCATCTGTCAACAGACTACGATCCTCCAATTGAATTGGATCCAGGTGGTAGTTATGCAGTTGCTTTGATAGGTTTTCACACATACAACAACATACCTAACATATATAAAGGTAAAAATAAATTTTATGTAAAAGAAGGAGCTGCTTGGAGAATCATCACGATACCTACTGGTGCATATGAAATAACACATTTGGAAAACTTGCTTCAAAATGAACTTGTTGGTGCTACAGCAACACGTGAACAAAAGCACCTAGCTTTGATTCTAAGACCTAATCCCAACACCATTAGATGTGAAATAAAGTGTTTCACAAGTATCAGTTTTGAATCTGATGATTCGATTGGGCGAATGCTGGGATTTTCAAAGCAAGTTCTTCAACCAGGTGTCTTCCATGAATCTGATTTACCTGTTGAAATAGTGGATGTTAAACAGATTCGTATAGAAACTAATATTGTGTCTGGTTCTTACTATAATGGAAAACCTTCACATACGTTATATGAGTTTGCACCGATGGTCGATCCTGGTTATGCAATCGATATAGAACCTAAGAATCTAATTTATTTACCAGTAAACAAACGAGAGATTTCAAATATAAGCATCGACATCGTGGATCAAGATTCAGTTCCTGTAAACTTTCAAGGTGAAGAGGTGTCTGTTCGCATAGAGCTTAAAAAGATTGCCTAGAATGCTAGTCTTTAAAGATATAAAAGCAAGCGAATCTACCAAAACAAATTTAGTACAATCAGCTCCTTTGAAGCATACACTTCGTTCCGATAATATTGAATTCCTTAAAAGTCTTGGTTATCATGTCATCAAAACTAGAAATATTCAAAGACCCCAAGTTTGACGACTCCATTGATCGAGAAGAACTTAGGTCTTACTATTCATCAACTAAATCGTTTGGTAACAGCAATGAAGTTGAAATAAACATCAATCAGCAAGATGCATTCGTATGTCTAGCAGAGTCAGCTCTAATAATCGAAGGTGCTCTGGAACCTCTAGCAGTACAAAATGCTACTGGTGTCTGCCACATGTCAAATAACGGAGGAGTAGCTCTGTTTGAATCAATGATCTATGAATTAAATAACAAGGAAGTGGAGCGAGTACGAGATCCATACACCACAACAAACATCAAAACTCTGCTTTCGTTTAGTAAGAATGAAGCAAAATCTCTTAGCAATGCTGGGTTAAATGTATCATCAGATCACATCACCTTAAACGATAACAAGTTTCACTTGCTCCTACCTCTTTGGTTCCTCTTCAGTTTCTTTCATCACTTTAAAGGAGTTCTCTGTGGTAAACATACTTTCCGATTTACAAGAACTCGAAATGATTCCAACTGCTATTACAGCACAGGTACAGCAATATCTAAGATAACTGTAACCAACATGTTTTTAAAAGCAAAACATGTATTTCCAAACGATCAAATGAAGCTGGAACTGATGGATAAAATAGCAAAAGACACATCTATATTTCTCGCATATCGGAAATGGGATATATATGAGCTACCATCACTCAGAGATATAAACAGAGATGTGTGGGCTGTTAAAACTGCAACCAACTTGGAAAGACCTAGATATGTGATTATAGCGTTTCAAACAGATCGGAAAGATAACATAAGCAAAAAAGGTGACTTCTTCGATAACATCGGTATGGTAGATCTACGAGTGTTCCTAAATTCAGAGTGCTACCCTTATGAAGCTATGAATATGGATTTCGAAAGATCAAAATATGTTGAAGCCTACCAGATGTATACAGATTTTCAAAAAAGTTTTTACTATAAAAACATGTCGGAGCCTCTTTTAAATTATGATGAGTTTAAAGATCGAGCTCAATTTGTAATCGATTGTCAACACCAGAATGAATCAATCAAGTCTTCAACAGTCGACATCAAAGTGGAGTTTATGAGTAAAGACAATTTTGCTCCGAGAACTAGGGCCTACTGTTTAATTATTCATGATTGTGTATTTGAATATAAGCCTCTAACTGGTATTGTAAGAGCCATTATGTAATATTTTGTATGTAAATCTTATTACTCCTAATAAATTAATTGTATTCCAATCGAGTGTTTTATTTCTAACCTTAAACCGTTGTCTAAGAAACAAATTTGGTGGGTTTACGATATAAAAAACATGTATTTCAATTTTCTAATAAAATAATTTACACCAAATAACTTATATAAAAATTCGCTACCGATTCTCTATTTAAACTAAAGCCGTCATATGATATGGGAAGCGAAATAAAACGTTATGATTTTAGTGCAAACGCTTAAATGTTACACCAACCACCAGCTGATTAGCCGTTATCACAAGTGTTTCCGCTTTAGGTGAATAGCCTGCCAGTAACAGTTTAAATCGTCAGTCAGGCGCGATCATGACAATTATGTGTTTAATAATTTTTTGAATCGTACCTAAAATGCATCAGATGTTTAAGTGTATTACTGGTTGATTACATTTAAATAAAACAAGGTTATTTTTTAATAGCTGGAGAGGCTATATGTCTTACATAACGCATTGCTCTTTTGGAAATCTGTTTACAGGTGTTATTAATATGGAACTAGTTGTTTTGTGTAAAGCGTGAACATTGGTGTTGGTGACTTTGTATCAAAATGTGTCTAGTTTTTTGTGAAAAATCAGAACTAAAACGTTTTACGAAAATAAGCTAAGTCTGGAGGCAATGACTAAGTCTGGTGAGTTGGTCTACTAATTTTTTGAGATAGAAATGTGCTTAAAACCTGGGTACAGTAAGTGCGTTATGGTAGCGAATTTTCAGATAAATTTTCTGACGCTAAATATTTGTAAACGTTTACATAAATAATCTGATACAAAATATTTTAGCATTGTTTTTGCTAATACAGGTTAGTTGGCTTTTGATTACGTCATCTCAGGTTAGTTCGCTACTTGTTCGGGTTAAATACGAAGTCAGGTGGTGGAGATATTCGGGTCTAGTCAGTGGCTCCGCCACCTTGTGTTCGGGTTAGCTCGGAGGTCGTCGGGTCCACCACCTTGTGCTCGGGTCTGGTCGGGGGTCGTCGGGTCTGGTCAGTTCCGCCACTCCGCCCGGTGGCGGTGGCGGGTGGCGGTTCCAGAACCCCTCTTCTATAGTCTGTCTAATATTAAACATATTAATTATTATGTCTTATGTCTAATAACAAAAGCTTTATGAATGGTTTGTTTTAATGGGGGGCGTAACTTTAAATCATGGAGTCTTCGACCAATACCATTATTATCGCTTATCAACCTCACTCTCATTTGTCGGCTCTAACGGTTGGAGTGACGTATCTTTAAATAATGGAGTCTTCAACCATCTTTAAAAGCGACAGGCACCATGTTTTATTCCGCCATTTTGGTTCCGCCATTTTGGTTCCGCCATTTTGGGTCCGCCATTTTGGGTCCGCCATCTTGGGGCGTGGCCACGCCCACAAGGGGTGGGGCTCCGCCCCTGGGGGTAGGGGGGCTCCGCCCCCACTTCCTGTCTGGGTCTCAATCATGGTTTTACCTACTGAGGACAAGTAATCCCGCAGTTTGTCCCAGTTCGCGGGGTTGTAGTGCCAAACGATACGTGGGTGTGATGACTGTGTCACTTCGGGTTGCATTGCGCAGGAAGCAGTGACCATGCCGTGGTCTGAGCTACCAAGGGGAGCGGTGACTGATGTCTTATGGCATTCAGGTTTTGTAGTAAGAAGGAGATCCAAGGGATTGTAGCTGTGTGTTGGGATGCGAGGAAAGTAAGTAGGTTGCTGAACCATATTGGCTAAAGCATTGCTGACTGCAAAGGACTCCGCTGCTCTCCCTTGTGGATCAGTTTTTGAAGATCCTAGCCACGTGCAAAGCTAGACCAAAGTCGCCTTATTAGTTTTTTTGCTAAAATGAGCTGATTTTCACTCTTTTTATGATAATTTTACTTATCACTAGAATAACTGTCATTTGTTTTTGGTACCAAAAAAATGTTTTCTTGAGAATATTTTATAATTTTTCTGTTGTATTATTATTTAATTTTTTTTTGCATTATCACTGTATTTTTTTAAATTAAATGATCTTTAGAAATAGTTTTTTTAACAATAACATAATAAGAACATTTTCTTAGCAGCGGATTTAGAACATTTTCTAAATCCGCTGCTTAAAAGATAAAATGTCCATTATATAACTGAAAATAAAATTTTTTTCATTGAAAACATTTTAAAATAATAGAAAGTATTTTATATTGCCCTTATTGGAAATAAAAAAAAATGTTTAGTGGGTAGATAAACAGTCACTACGATTTTTATTCTCTCCTGTAAAACTAGTAAAAGTGGACTTACGACATTAGGGTAACGATATACTTTTTTCTCATATATTGTATAATAACGGATATATTGAGCTTTACCGTAGAAATGCGTCACTCTGTATATGTGTAAACAGACAAAAACTGAAACTGACCCCGTATGTGGGTTTTAGGGGTTCTAGTTCACGCTCATTTGAAGAAATATTTTTAAAATTCATAAGTCGCGGTCCTCTGAATAACGAATTTTTTTTACGAAAATTTGCTAAAATATAGACTATTAAACCATAAACTCTATAGGTGAAACTACTGCCGAAGCAGCAGAAAGAGGGCCTATTTGAAATGGAGTTTCCGAAAACATTTTAGTAAAATGAGGGACAATGATGATTGAAGCTTAAGCTTAAGGCTTTGTAAAACACACTTAGTACGATATATCTTCCAAATAATCCGTATTTGTTTCAAATTCTTTGTCTGAAAGTTGCAAATTTTGACGTTTCAAATCGCGACTTTGACGTTTTGGAAGAAAAATTATAAAATTTTCAAAATATTTTTTTCTGCTACTTCTTGACATTTTTGCATCAAGAAAACTTCACAGTTGTACGTAATATTCAATTGGTTTCGTTAGTCACACAAAATATTTTTTTCTTGTGCTTTCCTTTGATCACCAGTGGCACCCAACATTTTTGTCTTAAAATGCCTATAACTTTTTTTCTTTCAACTTCGAGATCTGAATTTCGGCAGGAAGGGTAAGTTTGACAGTAGAAACGTATGTAAATAAAAGGTCCGTTAAAATTTATGTATATATATATATATATATATATATATATATATATATATATATATATATATATATATATATATATATATATATATATATATATATGTATATATATCCTAGCGATAACTCAAAAAATACTAAACTAATTTCATTAAAACTTGGCAAAAATCTTGTTTGGGCGAAAACCGAGGTCGAGTTCGTTAATCAGCTATTATGTTCAAGTTCTTCCGGTGGAAAATTGGGGAAAACTTTTTGAAAACGGTATATTTTTGCAAGTATCAGAGTAACTGGGATGATCTTTACATGTGGATATAAATACTGCAGATAAACCTATGTTGCGAATTTTAAGTAATTTGGTACACAATATTTAGAGTTTTTTTCCAAATTAAAGATAAAATGCCAAAGACATGCATTGAGGCAACTTAGTGGTTAAAGTCCAATGCCTGACAGACAGAGTAGTTAACTGCCACGAGTAGATTGATTCATACAATAGGTATAAGCCATACATCAACGGAAACCAAACTAAATATATACCAGGCATAAAATATACTACCCGAACCAACAATCGTGAAAGCTGGGCCGTAATTATGAAAAATCACAGATGACATGAAATTAAAAATTTGCCAAGTGATTGTTATTTAACTGAGGGATTCAATGAAGTATTAAAAGACACTATATTTGTAGCTTTATGAGTCTAAAATACAGTTTTAACGCAGAATATATATATATATATATATATATATATATATATATATATATATATATATATATATATATATATATATATATATATATATATATATATATATATATATATAGAAATGTCAACAAATTTAAGCCACGTCTCTATAAAACTGATTCTAGAATAGTTTCTTTTATCTTTAAACTTAACCTAGGAAGTCATATAAGACCAAAACAGTCGTGGGGTGTGTTTCAATGATAATTATACTAATTATGTAATTAATTGTTACGTATCCTTCGAATATAATATTTCAGGCATGAAGCAGATCCAATGTGTCACGTAAACAAAACGTCGTTTGACATATGTTTAGCTGGCTTAAAGGCGTCGTACTTGCCTCATAAGCAGAAGGTTACGCGATAGAATCCAGCTCGATGAATGTTCGTTTTTTAATTTGACATTTCTAGAAACAATAGTCCACAGATTTGATATGTTTTGAAAAAGATCTCTTTTTTTTAAACGCCTAAATAAGTTTGTCACCTTTGAGTCTGAAGTTATAATTTTGTTATGGTTGATATTGAAAAAACCGGTTTGATTAAGTTGACTAAAAGGAGATCATTACGATGAAGAAGAAAAAATAACTGCTACGTTTATAATTTGGCAGATACTTTACTTTTCTAAATATCAATTAAGTTTCCTTCTGGAAATCTTCTGTATAACTTTAACGAAATTTGTAATACAAGTTACTTTTAAAGAGTCTTACACTATCTACAGATATAGCCAAATTTGGTTCTGTAGGTGCAAAGAAATTTGATTTTTGGCCATTTTTCTCAAAAGGAGTTAGAACGCAAGATTTTTTTGATGATAGAGAAATATCGCTGGTAACACTTTCGTAAGGATTCTTCAAATGTGTGCGTACTAGGACCTCTAAAATCGATCTTCAAGGTCTGTGAAAGTTTAAATTATCAACTTTACTAATATGCCGCATAATTATAATGTGCAATTCTTATGAAAATTCGCTACTACAACGCACTTGCTGCGTCCCGAAATTTTTTGTTATATCATGCCGAAAACAGGGGCAAAATATTAAAATCTAGAACTCGCATAACTCCCGATACACTTAACAAATTAAAATAAATAGTTCCAAGCTTTTAAAAACTGCTCTCATTCACATCAGTGTGTTATGTATGTTAACATGGTAATAGTAAAGCCACAAGTAAAATAGTATATTAGTAACCACTAGGTGTTATTATATTTTAAAAAATTCGCTAATGAGGAGATCTGTGTTTATATATATATATATATATATATATATATATATATATATATATATATATATATATATATATATATATATATATATATATATATATATATATATATATATATATATATATATATATATTATACGACCGATAACTCAAAACATAAAAATAATGGACCGATCTTGATCAAATTTGGTGAGTACCTTCCTTTTGCAAGTGGCTTGGATAAGTTCATTAGCCAGGAAAATCGGACCAGGTTTTCGTGGAAAATTTTGTTTTCTTTTGTTTCTAAAAAAATTCATATCTCCGTAAATAACAAAGTAATGGCAACCAAGACCAAGTTTGGTACGATTTGATACGCGTTTTTATATTATAAAGAGTGAACTCTGTACCAAAATTTAGGTATCTAGCTTTAAAGACAACGAAGTTATGGGCAGTTAAAGAAACAAATTTTGGAGTTTTCCTCAAAACGTCAAACCCGCAATTTTAAACGTCAAAATTGGCAATGTTTAGGCAAATAATATGAAACAAATAGGGATTGTGAAAAGAAAATGTTGCAAGAAGAGTGTTCTGAAAACCCTTAAGTTTCAGATTCAACCGTCATTGCCCTTCATTTTACTAAAATGTTTACAAAATATCCATTTCAAATAGACCCTTTCTCTGAGGCTTTGGCTGTCAGTTTAGTTAAGTTGGTGACTTTTTGGATATTTATTTGTAGGTTTAGTGAAGTTTATGGTTTAACGGTCTATAATTTTTTTTTTAGCTAATTTTCGTAAAACAAATTTGATAATGCATTTTTGCATCTTTTATCGAAATATGATGCGTTTATAAGAAAAAAATCTTGACGCAGTAAGTGCGTTTTGGTTGCGATTTTTCGGTAAATTTGCAGATTAGCTCCCGAACGCTTTTCAAACAACTGTTTCCGAAACCTGCCTAGACCCCCCCCCCGTGGACCCACAAAACCCAAGAAAAATTTCTTGCCCACACCCCTCAAGGAAGTTACGGGACCAGGAGTAAATAGGGGTGCTGAGCGGGGTAAGTAGTAAAAAGAAAATATGAGCATAAAATGCGAATAAAACGGGCCTGAAAGTTGTCTTTTTCACATCTTGAAGCCATATCCCCCTTAAACCCTGCCTACCCCGCACAGCACACCTATTCTCCCAAAAAATTTTTTGTTTACACTCCCCAAGGAAGTTACGGGACCAGGAGTGAGTAGGGGTGTATAATTTTTTAGCTAATTTTCGTAGGACAAATTTGTTAATGAATTTTTGAATTTTTTATTGAAATATGATGCGTTTGTAAGAAAAAAAACTCGACGCAGTAAGTGCGTTTTGATAGCGAATTTTCTGTAAATTTGCAGTTTAGCTCCCGAACGCTTTTCAAAACACCGTTTTCAGAAACCTGCCTAGCCCCCCCCTGGATCCACAAACCCCCAAGAAAAATTTCTTGTTCATACTCCCCAAGGAAGTTACGAGACCAGGAGTGAGTAGGGGTGTATAATTTTTTTTTAGCTAATTTTTGTAGAACAAATTCGTTAATGCATTTTTGCATTTTTATCGAAATATGATACGTTTGTAAGAAAAAAAACTCGACGCAGTAAGTGCGTTTTGATAGCGAATTTTCGGTAAATTTGCAGTTTAGCTCTCGAACGCTTTTCAAAAAACTGTTTTCAGAAATCTGCCTAGGGCCCCCCTGAATCCACAAACCCCAAGAAAAATTTCTTGTTCACACCCCCCAAAGAAGTTATGGGACCAGGAGTGAGTAGGGGTGCATAATTTTTTTTTAGCTAAATTTCGTAGAACAAATTCGTTAATGCATTTTTGCATTATTTGTCGAAATATGATGCGTTGGCAAGAAAAAAATCTGGACGCAGTAAGTGCGTTTTGGGAGCGAATTTTCGGTAAATTTGCAGTTTAGTTCCCGAACGTTTCTCAAAAAACGGTTTTAGAAACCTGCCTAGTTCAACACCCCCCCCCCCACCGGATCCACAAACCCCCAACAAAAATTTCTTGTTCACACCCCCCACGGAAGTTACGGGACCAAGAGTGAGTAGAGGTGTTGTGCAGGGTAGGTAGTAAAAAGGAAATATGAGCAGAAAATTCGAATAAAGCTGGCTTGAAAGCTGTCTTTTTGACATCTTGATGCCATATCCCCCTTAAACTCTGCCTACCCCGCACAGCACCCCTATTCACTCCCAGTCGCATAACTTCCTTGGGGGGTCTGAACATGAAATTTTTCTTGTGGTTTGTGCATCCAGGTGGGGTCCTAGTAATGTTTCTGAAAACAATTTGTTGAAAAGCGGTCGGGAGCTAATCTGCAAATTTACCGAATTTTCATTAAATCTTTCAAATTTCAATAACTCAATTTGCTATTAACGTAAGGTTTGTTGGTTAGAAAACCAACATTTAAGTTTATTTTCGGAAAATTTTTGTATATTTTGAAACCATAAGTAATTTTGATAAAATATAGTACACTGTTTCTACCACATAGGCTATACCGGTCATCAGATTGATGCCTGCTAGCATTTGCTATTAAAAACATTTTTATGGAAATTCACTTCCATAACACATTTGCTGCATCTAGACTTTTGAAAAATGTTTATATGTTTTCAAACAATAAATTTATCTCGATGAAATATGGTACATTGTTTCTACTATATAGGCAACCAAGTTTGATGCCTGCTTTCATCAAAGAAAGACATTTGCTATTAAAAATATTTTAACGAAAATTCGCTACCATAACGCACTTGCTGCGTCTAGAGATTTTTTTTAATACCTACTGTCAAGACGACAGCGACAGAGAACAACGTTATTGAATATTGAACTTTCTAGTTATTACTTTACGAATATTTTTTGTCGTACTACATGCTATTAGCATTGCATTATGTTAGGATAACCTTAACAAACCATATAGAAACCATTGCTATTTTCATTACACCACGATTAGCAGCAATAATGAAAATTGCTTACTTAATGGGTATATGAAGTGAGAGATTACTCGATTAACGTTTGCTTCTCTGAAACAATGACCATAGAAGTCTGCAAATCGATACAAGGGGCTTGAAATTTTTTAATTGTACATCATTTGTTCCGATTCAATACTGCAATCTTAGTTAATTATGGGCGGCGGTTGGTACGAACTTCAAAGTCAATTTACGTTTCAGCTAGCGAGATTGTGTTTTAAGCAACTTTCGAAGTTTATGAGAAACAAACGGTGACAAATTCAGTGGAATTGCACTTAAACAGACTGGTAAATTAGAACCAACGTATAATTGCTCCTGTAATTAGTAATTAAGCAAATGATCTGTCGCGGCAGCCTTTAGCGGTTAGCTTTCTAGACAAACTTTCTGAAATGCAATGCATGCATTTTCATAGACTAGATTTGCACAGAATAGTGGCACTTTTCACTTGAACAGACAGAAGTTCCTCTGCATTTGTGAATTGGGGTTAAACTAGTGATTGTGTCTTCACTTAAAAAGGCAAATGTAGAGTGCAACTTTGGCTTAACTAAATTTTAAAAGTCAGCAGTCATTTAATCGAGGAGTGTAAAATATAAAATGATTGCATTTTAGCAATTGTAGGAACTTGCGTCTCACCAAGATATCATCGTTTTGCTGAATGTTCTTTATATAATTATAAATATAAAAAAGTAGGTACATACAGAAGTTTGCTTTGCCAAATATACAGGGTTGATAAAAATATGGGAAGGCACATTCATTTTCTGAGATATTCGTTATCAAAAAAAAAAAAAAAAACTCTGGACGCAGCAAGTGCGTTTTGGTAGTGAATTTTCATAAAAATATTTTTAATAGCAAATATGTTTTTTTTAAGAAAGCAGGCATCAAATTTGCTTACCAGTATAATCTATATATTAGAAACAATGTGCCATGTTTCATCAAAATAACTTTATTGTTAGAAAATGTACAAAAATTTCCGAAAGTAAACTTAAATTGTTTCCGAAAAAACTGGTTTTCTGGTCAACCTTATAGGTTATTGATTCAAAATTTGAAGAATTTAATGAAAATTCGCAACCATAACGCACTTGCTGCGTCCCAAATTTCTTTTCTTACAAAGATGTATTACATTTCGATGGAAAATACAAAAATGCAATCACATAAGGCGTGTTCGATTAAAAAAATTCACTAAAAAAAAGAAAATTTGAATCACCAACGACTTATGGGCCATCCTGTAATTGTGGAAATATTTTTTAAGATGTAGCTTAAGACACCCTACAATCAATGTATACAACTTTTTTTCGTAACTTGCATAACAACGGATATACTGCGCTTTAATGATTTTTTACGAAAATTCGACAAATGATATACCATTAAACGATAAACTCTATAGCCAACACTACTGCTAAAGCATCAGAAAAAGGGTATATTTGAAATGAATTTTCTGGGAATGTTTTAGTAAAATGAAGGACAATGACGATTGAAACTAAGAGCTCAGGCTTTGTAAAACATTATTCTTGAGATCGTTGCCTAGATAGCAACAATTTTGACGTTTAATATCGCGACTTTGACGTTTTGAGGAAAACCCAAATTTATACTTTTTTGTCCTTTAACCTACAGCGCTAAATTTTGGTAGGTAGCTTACCTATAATGATATAAACCCGTGTACCAAATTTCGTTGCCCTTACTTTGTTAATTCCGGAGATATAATTTTTTTTAGATTTTTTTCGAAAGAAAACAAAAAATTTTCCGGGAAAACCTCGGCGGATTTTCCTGGCTAACGAACTTATTCAAGCCACTCGCAAAGGGAAGGTACTCACCTAATTTTATCAAAATCGGTCCATTATTTTTTTAGTTATAGGTGTGACACATAAATATATATACATATATATATATATATATATATATATATATATATATATATATATATATATATATATATATATATATATATATATATATATATCCCCAATTCACGGCCGTAACGGCTTCGTATACACGGATGCGGAAAAATCAAGTACATTGAATCTCCAACGTAGCCCTGAAAAACTTCCCCCGCAAAGCTGTGGTATTCCTAGTTACGATTATGAATGCCATGCTGGAATTTCAACATTTTCCTTCCATGTGGAAACTTGTCGACATTATCAACATCCCAAAACCCAGCAAAGATCCGCTGTTCCCTCAGAACTACAGGCCCATTAGCCTACTATCAGTCATCGGGAAAATCTCCAAAAAACTAATTCAGAAAAGGCCAGCTTCATTCACCGCTGATTCCACCACAGACCAAGTCCTTCGTGCGGTGGAAAACATCACCGAAGGATTTATTAAAAACAAGTCAACTGGTGCAATATTTCTCAACATGTCTCAAGCCTTCGACAGGGTTTGGCATGCGGGCTCCTAAACAAACTTCTGATATTCGATTATCCTCTCCCTCTGATTCTGCTAATCAGGTCATACCTGCAACAGAGGAAATTCCAGGTCAAACATCTGGGAACCAGATCTAGAACGTACTTAGCCACGGCATGTCCCCCGGAGGGTTCTGCTATCTCCCCTCTGCTCTACAATATATTTGTCGCAGACATTCCGACACCGCCTCTAAACGTGACATACGCACTGTACGCAGACGACACTACCATCCTCAGCAGTTCCACTCAGCCAAGGATAATAACCGAACAGATCGCCGTAGACGAGCTGCAAGGCTGGTATAGGAAATCTTGTCGACCCATAAACCCAGATAGATGTTCAGCAGTCCTATTTTACAAGAGGAGACACACACCTCACAAACACGTACCATTAGACAACCGTCTAATACCCGGGCAAGACTCCGCCAATTACCTCGGGGTTTTCTTAGACAAACGCTTAACATGACGCCCCCATGTCCAACATGCCCGACGAAAAGCCTCGATATTCATCTCGAAGCTGTTCCCACTTCTTAATAGAAATTCCTAATTGTCCATTAACAATAAACTGCTCATGTACAAAGTCATGCATGGGCCACCGCAGCCGCAACACACATCAAGACCCTTCAAATCATCCAGCAACTTCCACCTATGTATAAACGTCCAAAGCTTATACTTACCCGATAAACCCCCGCGGCGAAAACAGAATGGAAACATTCAATCCCAAACGTCATTGTGCGAAATCTTTCCGACGGAGGTAGGGACTAAGGTCCGGTACTCCAGGGAGCGGAGTTTTAGTAAGTATGACCACAGTACCTCGATATCCCACGCACAATGGTGCTCGTGAATAAGGTCTGAATGATGCATTTCTCCCTCATGTATCCAAAAAAAGTGTTCTCGCTGTAATTAGTATACAGTACTCATGAGCTCTAATTAGAGCAAAACCGGTCTGCGGTTCTAATTATGGTGAGAATACATCTTGCCCCCTTAAAGGTAATTCATGCAATATTTCCCATACGTCATGTCCAGAACCGTTGTCTAAAATTCAGCAGTTTACGCGTTTTAAATCGTCACTTTGATATTTTCCAAAGATCTGTAATATTTAATAGGTTTCGTTTAATGCATAATACATTTTGGTCTTGTGCCCTACTGTGAGTCCCAACGGTACTAAATATTTTTTTCATCAAATGCTAATAACGATTTTCCCTTTAACATGGATATCTAGATTTTCGTACATAGTATAGTTTCCATAATATAAACCTGCGTGTATAATTTGCTAGGCAAATTTTTACTATAAAAGTTATGCTACTAAATTTTATGTCTTTAATTTTAAAAAAACACATATTTGACATTAAGAAATTTTAAAGAAAATTCGCTACCATAACGAACTTTTCGCCACCAGACTCAGATACAGGGTTAGTAAAAAGTACGGAAAGGCGCTTGTGTTTCCTGAGATATTCGTTATTCCAAAAAAATATTTGAATACAAGTTTTTCGACAGATTTTTGGTACAAACTGGGGATATTACATTTTTCCCAGCGTATACAATTTTATTGCTATGAAAACAATTTTTTTCATGGCAACATATTAATTTTTGTATTTTTCATATTATATAGCAAACGTAAAAACTAATGAGAATTTCCATTTGAAACACATTTAACGACTTTTTCGTTCATAGATAACGTCTAATGTTTAAGTTTAAAATAATTTTTATAGAGACGTGATTTGACTTTGTTTACATCCTAACACCGAACCAGCTGAGATGCGTTATCTAAAGCTTCGTTTACCTGATACTTGACGCCCTGGATATTTTATATTAAATCAAAGGTAAACGTAAAGTAAGTAATTACAGAATTAATAGAATTGTCACTTGAAATATACTTGACGACTGTTTCGATATTGAAATGAAGTCTTATATTCAAGCTTAAAGATAAAAGAAGAAACCGTTCTAAAATCATTTTTATGGAGACGTGACTTGATTTTGTATACATTTCCATTATATTATGCTACACATACAAATATATTTTCTTTTAAAAACTGATTGAATCCCCAATTAAAAATAATCACTTGGCAAAGTTTTAATTTCAAGTCGTCTGTCATTTGGAATATTTGTCGGCGAGATTTTACGATTGTTGATTCGGGTAGAATGTTTTATGCCTATTATTTATATTGTTTGGTTACCGTTGATGCATGATTTGTGTCTGTTGTATAAATCAATCTACGCATGGTAGTTAACTACATTGTGTGCCAGGCATTGGACTTTAACCACTAAGTCGTTTCAACGCACGTCTTTTAGATTTTATTTTTAATTTGGGGAAAAATTTTGTAAACCAAATTACATAAAATTCACAACATTTATAACCGCATGTAAAATATCATTCCAGTCACTCTAACACTTTAAAAAGTATAGCGTTTTCAAAAATATTTTTGTACATTTTTGGGGGGAAAAATGTCCGTTATAGCAAAATTACGAACTCGTCCGCGGTCTTGATACAGGGAAGTTATTTGCCAAGTTTTAAATCAGTTCAATATTTTTTCAATTATCGCTTGGATGCATATATATATATATATATATATATATATATATATATATATATATATATATATATATATATATATATATATATATACAAAATTTCAAACAAAGCTTGGGTATGGGTTCTAGGGACCCAGTTCGCGCTCATTTGGAAATTTTTTCCAAAAGTCTCACCTTCGATACCTCTCTATCAGTAAATCTTCTTAATGAAAATTAGTTAAAAAGTCATATATATTTTGAGCATTTAATTAGTTATGATTTATTGTTGATTATTTATTTCATTTTTGTTCCGTCAGTTTCTTTTATAAATTGAAATTATTTTTTGAAATCTGTTTTCTTAGGGAACCCGATTTTTTTAGTCCTGTATCAAGAAACAGTCGTTCTTTCAGAAAATACAAAAAATTCCTTTCTTACCATTTCAAAGAAAAAAAAATTTTAGTTGACATAACAACAAAGATGGGTATGCTAGAAAACATTGAATATTGCCAGTGTGTACCAGAAAAATATGTAAAAAAAAATTGTAACTTTTTTAGGTTTTTAGTGAATTTTCTTAAAAAAAAATTCACTAATGAGGAGACCTCGACTTTTGAATTTTGAAAAAATTTCTTCAAATGAGCGCTATTTAGGACCCCTGGAATCCAAATCCGAGGTCGGTTTTAGACTTTATATGTTTATATATATATATATATATATATATATATATATATATATATATATATATATATATATATATATATATATATATATATATATATATATATATATATATATATATATATATATATATATATATATATATATATATATATATATATATATATATATATATATATATATAAACATATAAAGTCTAAAACCGACCTCGGATTTGGATCCAGGGGTCCTAAATAGCGCTCATTTGAAGAAATTTTTTCAAAATTCAAAAGTCGAGGTCTCCTCATTAGTGAATTTTTTTTTAAGAAAATTCACTAAAAACCTAAAAAAGTTACAATTTTTTTTTACATATTTTTCTGGTACACACTGGCAATATTCAATGTTTTCTAGCATACCCATCTTCGTTGTTATGTCAACTAAATTTTTTTTTTCTTTGGAATGGTAAGAAAGGAATTTTTTGTATTTTCTGAAAGAACGACTGTTTCTTGATACAGGACTAAAAAAATCGGGTTCCCTAAGAAAACAGATTTCAAAAAATAATTTCAATTTATAAAAGAAACTGACGGAACAAAAATGAAATAAATAATCAACAATAAATCATAACTAATTAAATGCTCAAAATATATATGACTTTTTAACTAATTTTCATTAAGAAGATTTACTGATAGAGAGGTATCGAAGGTGAGACTTTTGGAAAAAATTTCCAAATGAGCGCGAACTGGGTCCCTAGAACCCATACCCAAGCTTTGTTTGAAATTTTGTATATATATATATATATATATATATATATATATATATATATATATATATATATATATATATATATATATATATATATATATATGCATCCAAGCGATAATTGAAAAAATATTGAACTGATTTAAAACTTGGCAAATAACTTCCCTGTATCAAGACCGCGGACGAGTTCGTAATTTTGCTATAACGGACATTTTTCCCCCCAAAAATGTACAAAAATATTTTTGAAAACGCTATACTTTTTAAAGTGTTAGAGTGACTGGAATGATATTTTACATGCGGTTATAAATGTTGTGAATTTTATGTAATTTGGTTTACAAAATTTTTCCCCAAATTAAAAATAAAATCTAAAAGACGTGCGTTGAAACGACTTAGTGGTTAAAGTCCAATGCCTGGCACACAATGTAGTTAACTACCATGCGTAGATTGATTTATACAACAGACACAAATCATGCATCAACGGTAACCAAACAATATAAATAATAGGCATAAAACATTCTACCCGAATCAACAATCGTGAAATCTCGCCGACAAATATTCCAAATGACAGACGACTTGAAATTAAAACTTTGCCAAGTGATTATTTTTAATTGGGGATTCAATCAGTTTTTAAAAGAAAATATATTTGTATGTGTAGCATAATATAATGGAAATGTATACAAAATCAAGTCACGTCTCCATAAAAATGATTTTAGAACGGTTTCTTCTTTTATCTTTAAGCTTGAATATAAGACTTCATTTCAATATCGAAACAGTCGTCAAGTATATTTCAAGTGACAATTCTATTAATTCTGTAATTACTTACTTTACGTTTACCTTTGATTTAATATAAAATATCCAGGGCGTCAAGTATCAGGTAAACGAAGCTTTAGATAACGCATCTCAGCTGGTTCGGTGTTAGGATGTAAACAAAGTCAAATCACGTCTCTATAAAAATTATTTTAAACTTAAACATTAGACGTTATCTATGAACGAAAAAGTCGTTAAATGTGTTTCAAATGGAAATTCTCATTAGTTTTTACGTTTGCTATATAATATGAAAAATACAAAAATTAATATGTTGCCATGAAAAAAATTGTTTTCATAGCAATAAAATTGTATACGCTGGGAAAAATGTAATATCCCCAGTTTGTACCAAAAATCTGTCGAAAAACTTGTATTCAAATATTTTTTTGGAATAACGAATATCTCAGGAAACACAAGCGCCTTTCCGTACTTTTTACTAACCCTGTATCTGAGTCTGGTGGCGAAAAGTTCGTTATGGTAGCGAATTTTCTTTAAAATTTCTTAATGTCAAATATGTGTTTTTTTAAAATTAAAGACATAAAATTTAGTAGCATAACTTTTATAGTAAAAATTTGCCTAGCAAATTATACACGCAGGTTTATATTATGGAAACTATACTATGTACGAAAATCTAGATATCCATGTTAAAGGGAAAATCGTTATTAGCATTTGATGAAAAAAATATTTAGTACCGTTGGGACTCACAGTAGGGCACAAGACCAAAATGTATTATGCATTAAACGAAACCTATTAAATATTACAGATCTTTGGAAAATATCAAAGTGACGATTTAAAACGCGTAAACTGCTGAATTTTAGACAACGGTTCTGGACATGACGTATGGGAAATATTGCATGAATTACCTTTAAGGGGGCAAGATGTATTCTCACCATAATTAGAACCGCAGACCGGTTTTGCTCTAATTAGAGCTCATGAGTACTGTATACTAATTACAGCGAGAACACTTTTTTTGGATACATGAGGGAGAAATGCATCATTCAGACCTTATTCACGAGCACCATAGTGCGTGGGATATCGAGGTACTGTGGTCATACTTACTAAAACTCCGCTCCCTGGAGTACCGGACCTTAGTCCCTACCTCCGTCGGAAAGATTTCGCACAATGACGTTTGGGATTGAATGTTTCCATTCTGTTTTCGCCGCGGGGGTTTATCGGGTAAGTATAAGCTTTGGACGTTTATACATAGGTGGAAGTTGCTGGATGATTTGAAGGGTCTTGATGTGTGTTGCGGCTGCGGTGGCCCATGCATGACTTTGTACATGAGCAGTTTATTGTTAATGGACAATTAGGAATTTCTATTAAGAAGTGGGAACAGCTTCGAGATGAATATCGAGGCTTTTCGTCGGGCATGTTGGACATGGGGGCGTCATGTTAAGCGTTTGTCGAAGAAAACCCCGAGGTAGTTGGCGGAGTCTTGCCCGGGTATTAGACGGTTGTCTAATGGTACGTGTTTGTGAGGTGTGTGTCTCCTCTTGTAAAATAGGACTGCTGAACATCTATCTGGGTTTATGGGTCGACAAGATTTCCTATACCAGCCTTGCAGCTCGTCTACGGCGATCTGTTCGGTTATTATCCTTGGCTGAGTGGAACTGCTGAGGATGGTAGTGTCGTCTGCGTACAGTGCGTATGTCACGTTTAGAGGCGGTGTCGGAATGTCTGCGACAAATATATTGTAGAGCAGAGGGGAGATAGCAGAACCCTCCGGGGGACATGCTGTGGCTGAGTACGTTCTAGATCTGGTTCCCAGATGTTTGACCTGGAATTTCCTCTGTTGCAGGTATGACCTGATTAGCAGAATCAGAGGGAGAGGATAATCGAATATCAGAAGTTTGTTTAGGAGCCCGCATGCCAAACCCTGTCGAAGGCTTGAGACATGTTGAGAAATATTGCACCAGTTGACTTGTTTTTAATAAATCCTTCGGTGATGTTTTCCACCGCACGAAGGACTTGGTCTGTGGTGGAATGAGCGGTGAATGAAGCTGGCCTTTTCTGAATTAGTTTTTTGGAGATTTTCCCGATGACTGATAGTAGGCTAATGGGCCTGTAGTTCTGAGGGAACAGCGGATCTTTGCTGGGTTTTGGGATGTTGATAATGTCGACAAGTTTCCACATGGAAGGAAAATGTTGAAATTCCAGCATGGCATTCATAATCGTAACTAGGAATACCACAGCTTTGCGGGGGAAGTTTTTCAGGGCTACGTTGGAGATTCAATGTACTTGATTTTTCCGCATCCGTGTATACGAAGCCGTTACGGCCGTGAATTGGGGATATCGGAAGTTTTTGGGAGCGAAGGGCTTTTGCCATATGCCATATTGAATTGTCTTGGGCAGACAGGGTTTGCATGCGTTCCTCCCAACTGTTGTTGCGGAGTTCTTGTAGGGCGGATCGTACCTGCTTGATGAGTCTGTTTGCGTCTCGTTTGTCGGTGGAGTCTCCGGTGCGTTGAGCTAGTCTACGCACGCGGTTCTTTCCTAGTATCATTTCACTGATACTGGACGGAAATAGCGGCAGATTGCTTGAACCGGGGTACGTCCTTAATGCACGTTCGATACAACATTGGATTGCAAACTGAAGATTATCCACTGCACCCTCGAGTTCGGGGATGCTGCGGATAACCGGAATATTGCCACGGGTGTTTTTAAGATGTTCTGTGAAAGCTGTCCACAGCACCATTGCCTTGGAAGGTCGGGTTTGTCATTGTCATATCCGAGCTACAATATGACTGGGTTATGGTCCGACGGGAGGTCGTTTAGGGTTGTTATTTCATGGAGAAGGGTGGTGTTCGACATGATTACTATGTCGAGCACGCCGGGGCGACCCACACTGCCGAAGCGTGTAGGTCTTTGTGGAGCGTCAACCATGCAATTTGCATGGTTGTCTACATAGGATTAGAGGATTTTCCCATTTGTATAGGCATTTCGAGAATGCCAATTGGGCTGTTTGGAATTTAAATCGCCAGCAATTATTATGGATTGGTTGGCATCGAATACTAGGTCTAGGTCGGCGTCTAGAATTATCTTTTGTGGAGGGTTATAGGCAGAAATGAGCTTTATTGGGCCTGCAGAGGAAATGTTGACTAAGATTTGTGTAGCCTCGCTGTTTTGCAGGGCTGGCGTACTGAGAGTGTGGTGGTCAATATTTGTTTTGTCATGCACTGCCGTGCCGCCCCCTCTGGAAGTTATGCAGTCATTGCGGTACATTGTATAGCTGGGGAGTTTCTAATTGATTGGAAGACGCATATTGGTTTCCTAGACTAGAATAACGTCCAGTTTTAAGCGTTGGGCGAATTATTGGAGCTCGTTTCTTTTGCAGGATGGTCCGTTTGCATTCCAGGATGCAACCTGCAGGGATTGTGACTTTCTTCGAGAAGTCATTTACTTCTGGAAGATTGACACGATTTCAGGGATTAGGGAGATGGTGAAAGTGATCAGCGTCAGCAGATCAGGGGAGGTTTGGATAATGTTCACGACTTTCCCCGCGACCAATTTTAGCTGTGTGAAATTGACCGAGGTAATAATGGACAGTGCACTGGACAGGTGTATGGAGGGAGCTGCATTTGCAGTGGAAGCTGCTTTTGCAGGAGGAGCTGGATTCGCCTTGGAAGTTGCCGGTTTCGGGGTAATTGGGGGTTGGGCGGAGCGGTAAGATCCAGTGGCAGCCGCATAGGAAATTTAAGGCTTTCTTTGGGAGGTCTGCTTGTTGGGTTTAGGAAATTTGGGACAGCTTTGTAATTGGCGGACCATTAAAGCAAGTTGGGTCGACGGATAAGGGTTTCTTACACTCCACAGACAAATGGGGGCCGCTTAAATTTACGTAGCGGTGGGCACCGCTACAAGACTGTTGGTCAAGCGATGGCACTTGTTCCGAAGGTTATTTTTGTGTAGCGACTCCACCTTGACGATGAGGCCGCACACAGTTTGAATGCCCAAAATTGACCTTTCGTACTTGGAGAGGTTTGTCTGATGAGGGGCATGGAGATTTTCTTGTTGTACTTACCTCTGCGTAGCACACGGTCGACACCAGCGGAATGGAAACCCTGGACAATGAGGTCTTTTTCAACCTCTTCGATTGGGATGGATTCACAGACCCCCCTGAGGGCAATTTTTAATTGTTTGTCCTCCTGAAGCCAGAAGCAATGATATTGGTTACCACTATACATGATATTGGTAGCCTGTCTGAAATCTGTAGTTGAAGTCAAGTGAATTCTTACGGAATCTGTAAGATTCTTAGCCTTGACGCAGCTAATGTTATGACGGGTAAAGTAGCCTGAGAGGCAGGTCCACTTTTCCTTATTGTGGAGGAATATTGAAGAAGGAAGGGTGAATTTTACTTGTGGCCCGCTCCGGGTCTTGGCTTGCCCCAGAGTCAAGACATTGAAGCGTCATCGGATGGGAAGGTAGAACAAACCTATGAAGTAATACGGCTATGGTAGCCAGCGTCCTAGAACATTGTGAGATATACGACAGGGTCGCCATCTCGCTGCATCACATCTCACAATGTTCTGGCTACCTTAGCCGTATTACTTTATAGGTGCTTTCTCGCTGTAATTGGTATAATGTACTGACGAGTTAGAATTAGAGCGAAACCGATCTGCGGTTCTAAATATGGTGAGAATACATATAGCCTTACGTACATTGTCCCTATATTACGGAAGAAATGGGCCAGGGCTGACAATTTACAAAATTGTTAGTTGGTTGTACAGTCACTATTTTATAACATTCTGTGTTATTTGAATCTGTCGTGACAGCATATTACCTGATTCCGCACCAAGATGGCGACGCTGTCGTACATCTCACAATGCCGTATATTTATGCAAGTGCTGTTCTATTTCATTTGATTTAAACATTTAGAAAACATCCATTTGACAGGGACATAGCTTGCTGTAAATAACTCGAAACCGTTGAGAATTTAGAGAGAAGCTTATCTATCTATCACTGCACTACATCTGTTATATGCGTAAATGGTTATGCCGCGTTCTGTGTCAACCTCGAACTTGAGAATGACCTAGGTTCAAATTCCAGAGATGTCAAAATGTAAACAATTTCCTTTAGTCTATTTTAATATTATATGATCAGAGAAGTATGTAATTCCAATGAATTTTTACGGAATTTTCATAGAAAAAATTGATTAATGAGATGAGAAATTTTAGGACTTTTAATTTAATATAATAATAAAATCAGGTTATTTCTTTTGGTCCTAAATTGGTGAAACCGTTCCATACTTAATGCAGTTGTGGATACTTTTTCTGTAACTTTGCTTATTTGTTTCTCTGCAACAAATTTCGCTTTGACTTCATCGCCAGGCAAGGACAAATATTCTTTTAGAAAAAGTTCCTACACTGTATTTTTAATTTATTCCATTAGCGAATTTTCTAATTCCAAAGGTTCTTGCAATAGCACATTTTCTTACAAAAAAGTGTAAGCAAATTTTCTCCAAAGAAAATATGTTTATAATTCCTTTAAAAGAACAATCTGCCTTAATTTTTTGTGTTAAAGACTGTTTGGCAACAAAGTTTTGGTTAAACTTTTTTTAGCGAAATTCGTGAAGAATATTTTAACGAGTTTTCGTGCAAAAAAACATTATTTAAAGGAAGTTGCGTGAAAAATATTAAAACCAATTTCCATATAAGTACTATTTTTTAGAAACATTCTGTAAACAATTTTTAACATAATTTCGTAGAAAGTTTTCTCCAATTATAGTTAACAATACTTTAGGTAATTTGCATAGAAAAATAAGTAGCTTATGGACTAAATTACCCAGCCGATTTCCAGTCATATCCCACACATGTTCGATTGGTGACAAGTCTGGGGAGCCACAAGGCCATGGAAGCAAGGTCACGTTATTTTCTTGTAGGAACATTGTATTAACTCCTGCACTATTAGGACGTGTTTTGTCTTGTTGGAAAAGGGATGTAATTATCCTTTGTAGATATTGCAGTGCAACGGGTTGCAGTGGGTTTGATATGTAATCATTTAAATTCAAATTTCTGTTAATAAAGGCTTACCTGCTACTGTACGTTGTAGCTCTCCATCCCATCACCCCAGTTGTGCCGGTGTAAGGGCCCGTGTGCCGTTCCACAGCAAATTCTAAACTTCTGCTTTCTTCACCTAATCGTCTTACTTTTATGCGATTATCCAGGTTCCAAGGAGAAAATCGGGACTCGTCAAAGAACACAACACGATTCTATTCACCATCCCAATTTTTGATCTGTTGTTACACCATTTAAGCCGAGCATCACAATGTCGAGGTGTCGTGGGGAGACATAAAAATGGTCTATACGAACGAAGCCTAAAAGCACGTATTCTACGATATATCGTTACCATAGGAGCTTTTTGTCGTAAATCTCCCAACCAAGCATTTCCACTCTACCGTGAAAACTCTGTCCTGTAAAGCCGCAATCCTCAAATGACGATGTTCCCGTGCTGAAGTTGCTCGAGGTCTTCAGACTACCCCCACCAAGACTGTAACACTGTTGACACACTACGTCCCATGCAGTCGGAAATTTGTCTGATTGAAAAACCGGATTTCCGCATACCAACAATGCCCTTTAGAATTCGCTTAAATGGTGATAATTGTTCCGTAAATGGCACCTAGGCATAATGACTTAATAAATTGAGGACAAGTCGCTACAAAATATTGGCTCCAACTCAGGGCAACGCAAATTTAAAGAGAAAATTTTTTGATATAACAAAATTAAAAAGTACAACTGTTAAAATTATTTGTCCACATAGTTATCATTTCTTGTCAGAGACAAAACAAACTAGTATAAAAAATTAACACCTCGGTGTTTATTATGCAGTATTTACTGAAAAAATGAAGGTTGGAGCCTGGGAATCGAATCCAGTACCCTCCCGTTCCGAGGCACACATCCCTGAACCACCAAAGCTCTAAAGCTTAGTTTGTAATAATCTAAATGCACACATCGGAAAAGTCTAAGAATATTTTTAAATAATACAAAAAAGGGAACAATTTGATTTTGAAATCGGTCAAATTGCACTCACGGTGTATGTATTTAATCAATTACTTAACATAAAACTATATGTTGTTAAAAAAAAGTTAAAATGATATCAAAATTGATAAACCCAATATATCATAAAAGTAGAATTTTCATATGTACCGGTGAAGTTAGTTTTGACTTCAGTCATCCTTCAGTTGTTTTTTAGTGGCTGCATTAAAAATATTGTGTTTTACCATGGAACGGCGACATTTGACTTTAGACGAGCGGTATGCCTTCTTCAAGCGGGCATGCGGCAGAATGAAGTAGCTGAGCGGATGGGTGCTTCCCAAAGTGTGACAAGTCGTTTATAACGGCGTTTAAGGGAAAATGGCAGTCTGGCCCAGCAACATCCAGGACGAGGACGCTCTACGACGGCAAGTCAGGATACATTTTTATGTTTAACTGCCAGAAGGCACCTGAATTGGTTACAACTCTGCAAAGAGCGAATAATGTAACCATTAGCCGAGATACTGTAAGAAATCATCTTCACGAAGCAAACCTCTCTAGTAGACGTCCACTCAGATATCCAAAAATTTCCAGAGGCAGTCGCGCTGCAAGATTGGACTGGTGCCAAAATTATTTGAATTGGTCTGCAGATAACTGGGCTACAGTTTTATTCACAGGTGAATCTAGGTTTGTTTCCATCCGGATTCTCGTCGAATAAGGGTGTGGAGAGTATCTGGAAAAGCGGAACGCTTAAAACATATTCAGGAAGTGTACCCATACAGAGGTGGTACAATAATGGCTTGTGTCGGGATAATTATTGGTGCCAGAACCGAAATCGTTTTTCCAAATCGCTTCTTAGCAGCTTAGCTCTATATGAATACTACTCTTCAGCCTATCGTGCGTCCATTTGCAGGCGCTGTTGGTCAAAACTTCCACCTAATGCATGATAATGCCCGTCCACATACCACGCGCATCGTAACCAACTGGCTGGATAACGCGGGAATTGAAATTTTACCATGGCCAGCAAATTTCCGAACCTGAATCCGATATAACATGTCTTGTATATGCTTCAACGAAAAATTACTCCACATATGGGCAACATTCACAATGCGTTTACATTTTAGGAGCTTCTGACAACAGAGTGGGCACGTTTACTACAAGAAGACCATGACAATCTCATTTTGTCTATGAGCAATAGACGTAGAGCTGTAATTACTCAACGTGGTGGTAATACCTTGTATTAAACCTTTTTCTCACATGTTCAGAAGTTTTTGAAAAATTCTTAAAATTTGTCTTTCAGTATATATATATATATATATATATATATATATATATATATATATATATATATATATATATATATATATATATTTAAATAATCTTCTAGGTTTCTTGAATAAAACATTTCATTTTATGTAATATTAAACACTTACTTATACCAAACATTTTTTTGTTTTCTTCTTAAATAATATCAACAAAAAAATACGTGCATTTTAAAAAATATTCCTAGACTTTTCCGATGTATGTATCTCGCTGAAATTTATATAGTACATTCAATTGATTTAACACTCAATTAATTTATAGACCAATAATTTCATATTTAAGCAAAAAGTTTTAATTTTGCTCTTGCAAATATGAACGCCGGTTTTTACGTATAGTTAGGATAAAACAGTATACAAAAGTCAGCAACCTGTTAATTTTATGGAAAGTGAGTTGCTGAATTCGGCGCAGTGGCGAAAGAAATTTTCATATACATAGTTGCAGAAGCGCCTCAGTAAATACAGTGCACGTGATCCGAAACAAGTGGTAATTACGGTAAGCAGATAGTTTATATCCCAAGTTTATCAAAGGCAAGTAAATCATCGTGTTAGCGAAGTCGTGATAACCATAAAGGCAGGTTTGGACTTAATTACACTCACGTGCGGTTTTGCAAACAGCAGCGGAGCCCTGGGACACTTTTCAGGAGGCCATATACGCTCGATTTATAGCAGTCACGTTATCATTGTTACGGGATTTTTATAAATGCATCGAAGACAATTTTAACACATGTATTTGCTTAACGTGTGGTCCAGCCACGAATATACGGGTGGCCTAAAAATGTACTAGATTTTTATAGAGGAAATTCGCTAGTGATGAGACCGAGGTTTTCAAAAACGTTGTTCAAATGAGCCCTGTACCTCATTTACGAGCACAGCTGAAATTTATGTTTGCTTTAATGCGGTACGTTTTAAAAGTAACCAATAAATTGATGTTCTCTGTTATTAAAAATTCTTAAAGTTAATTCTGAGAGAACTCTATTTAAATTTTTAAAATGTCAGTTTTTTAGTACAAAAATTTTGAACGCACCCTTCAAATCTTTGGAAACTACTGTCACGTGAGGTTGGCTGATACATCTCTTAATAAAAGTTAATTCTTTATTCAGTGCTATAAAAAATATCAGTTTTGATCAACGGTTCTGGAAAATAGCATACCCAAATATTCTTATCGCAGCAAGTGCGTTATGGGAGCGACATTTTATAGAAATGATCTACAATTTTCTTGCGAAAATATGAACGAAATTTTTAATAGGTAGTATAGTAAAATGCCTACAAAGTTTTAAAGGGTGTACACCTTAATTTTGTCTTATTAAAAGTTTATCTCTTTAAAATTTTGCTTTCTTCGGCTTGAAGCAAAATTTCTTAGCGCTGTCTGCTCAATTTATTTGCCATTAAGTCGTTATGGCTACGCGTCGGTTACGGAACAATTACAATCATTTAAGTGGATTTAAAAGGAGGCGTATTGTTAGAATGCGAAAAGGTTTTTTTTACCAGACACATTTACAACGCCATAGAACGTATTGTGTCAACATTGTTACAGTGCTGGTCCAGATGGTCTGAAGAAGGAATCCATAATCATCTCATCGATCTGGACGACATCGAGCAACCTCAGCATGGGAAGATCGTCATTTGAGGATTGCGACTTTCCGCAACACGGTCGATTGAAAATGTTTGGTTCGGCGTTTTACAACGAAGCGTCAAAGATATGTCGCAGAATACTCGCCTTTGGGTCTTGTTCGTTTAGACCATTTTTATGTCTTCCACTGACACTTTGATATCGTTCTGCTTGGCTTGAGTGGTGTAACGGCAGATCAAATTGGGATAGTGACGGGAATCGTGTTGTCTTCCATGACGATTCCAGATTATGTCTTTGGGTCCACGATGGTCGCAGAAGATAGAGACGATTACGTGGAGAACGCAGACATTTATAATTTGATATGAAATGGCTGACGGCCTTTATACGGGGAAGGTAAGGGTATGGGGTGCGACAACATGCGGTAGCAGGTCACCTCTAATTTTACTGACAGAACTTTGCGTGCAAATGATTGGATATAAAACGTAATGTAGCCTGTTGCGATGCCATACATACAATTCAACCCCTAATCCAACAAGATAAAGTACGTCGTCACGCGGGGTTACTACAAGGAAATAACCTGACCCTGCTTTCATATTATTTCTAACACGTCTGGGTTTGAAATGGAATTTGGAATTAAAAAGCTATTTTTACCAGACAATACATTTATTTCTTAACCCTACGCTTTTCGGATTCTTTAGGTCATGTTCAGGAATTAAAGACTATTCCAGTTTTTTGATTACAGAAAATGTGCTATATAGATTGTTGTCAAAGTTTTAGTTTTCATCTGTTGTCTCCAGATTTCCAGAGGAAAATGACACTGAATAAGAGAACAGAAGCATCTCCAGACTTGAAGTAGCTAGAGGATAAATAATAATAAAAAGTAAATAAATAAATAATTTATTGATTCAAATCGCCCCAGTATGCTACTGCGAAAATCAAGCCAGGGCTCATTTTATTTGTTCGTCAGCTACGAAGAGGATGACTTCGTATACGTTAACCGTTTAGTCGTTTTCCAGTGGTTTGCACCGAGTGCAACAATTCGTGTACGACTCGCGTTTTCTTGTAACGCGAGTGCCATAGTTTAAGTATGTTAAGCTTATTCATTTGCCAGCTTAGAAGAGCTTCGCTTCATATTTGTATTCATTATTTGTTATTGGTTATTCGTTTATTCGTTTCCAATTGGTTGCACCGAGTGTAATAATAATAATTCATATTAGACCACGCGTTTTAGCATCACGCATGTCTCCTATATTAATGTACATAAATGATATATAGTTTATATTACTTTAAATAAGTAATAAGTGTTTCCAAGTGATTTAATTTTCATAAGTAGATACAGTCCACTTTATTACGTAACCGCAATAACTACAATCCGTGGTACTTAGCTGTTTAAGCGGGTTAAAGGTATTTGTTGACTGAGATAAAACGGTTGTTAAATTGTTTATTAATTTATTGGTGACCTTCTGTGTTTGTATTGAGGATATAGTAGGTTTCTAGATAATTGGAAGTAGAATACCATCATGTCTCTTGCTTAAACAACCAGAAAGTTTTTCGATCTCGATCGACTCGCAGAAACATCGGAAGTGGTAGGTTGTGGTTATTGTTTCGGCATTGTCGAAGCCTATGTTATGTTCTATGTGAATATGATGCATGACCAGTACAGATAAGGTGTCCGAATTTTTAACTGCGGAGGTATGTTCAAATACTATATTGTGGATACGTCTAGTCGTTGGTCCTATATAAGTTTTGGAATACTCGGAACAAGGAACTTCGTAGACCTAATGGAATTCGTCTGGTATAGTATCCTTGGGAGTTTTAAGTAGACTTAAAGTATTATGGGTTCTCAGAGGTCGACTGATTTTGTCGGTGACACATTTAATGTATGGTAAGAGTGCTGTTTGCTGTGTGCAAGGACCCTGTCTGTTCTTGTTGTTGTATAAGCGCAGTTTTTTTGGTCATTTCTTATGTTTTGTAGTATGTGATTTTTGTGTTACCTGTTTCCAAGTAACGTCTGTTTCAGAGGCTCTAGCCCGCATGTTTATTGTTGTCGTCTATTATTCTAAGATATGGTGTAACTAGGGCTCGAACCATGGAATTTACTCTAGATGAATCATGATGAGATTAGATGCTAAACTAGCGATCAGTTTGGGTAGTTTTTCGCTAAGCTGGGAAAAAACGCCTCAAAAGGGGATTTATATTTTATAAGTAAAGGCATTTATCACAAAAAGAGCTAGGAAACAAGAAAAAAATGATTTTTTTTATAGAGATGTAACGATTGTAACACTTTCGAAAAACTCCTTCAAATAAACCTATATTAGGCCTTTCAACCAAATTTTCAAGGTCGGTTTAAATTTAAAGTGTTAATTCTAGTAATATGTTGTACTAACAGTGTACAATTCTTATGAAAATTCACTACAATAATGCGCTTGCTGTGCCTTCGAACTTATCCAAGCCAATTGCAAAAAGAAGACACTCACCACATTTTATCAAAATTGGCCCATTATTTTTTGAGTTGTCGGTGTGATATATGCATGCATACACACACACACACACACACACACACAAACACACACACACACACACACATATATATATATATATATATATATATATATATATATATATATATATATATATAGTATATATATATATAGTGTGGCGCTTTAAAAACGAAACAGACCGATTTGCTTCCAGAGAATATTTTTTTTAAGAAACGCTGAAACTCGTCAATTTTAATATTGAGGGGGACATGTTTTGACATAAAACTCAACTTTGTCACATCAACCGCTTAAGGGTAGTGATAACAACCCTTATATTTTAAATAGGGAACATGAGTCAGGTGTTACATAATTTGATAGCCCTTTCTTTTCTGAATTCAGCACACCAATTTTTTTGGAAGTTTTATCAACTCGTTTAAAAATTATTTACAGTTGAAGATGCAGAAACGCATTTCACTCATTCCGAAAAGAAATGTGCTGATAGTCAATGTTTTGTTGGTTTGTAAACAAAAAAGTGACTACCAGAACATTTCAAATCGGAATGAGAGAAATGCGGTTTATTATTTCAGTTTATCGGTCGGTTTGATACTTGATAGTACTACCGATAATTAATTTCACAATGGTGTATTTTGAGAAGAAAGAATTGAAATAATTACTTTTTTTTTTTCAAAAACGATGACTGTGCCAACCGTACCGCAAATTTGTTTAATGAACAACATTCTAACAGACATGTTAACATAAAATACATTTTGGAGTTAGTTGCAAGGTTTCGACAAAACGGTTCAGTAGCCAACAAAAAACGGGATCTTGAACGTGAATTTCCGGTTAAAAATGAGATTGAAGTTTTAGGACAAATTGCAGCAGACTCAACTTTGAGCACGAGAAAATTGGCCACTGTTTCAAAAATCAAAAGAAGAACTATTTAGCGAATATTGAAGCATCATAAATTTCACCCGTATAAAATTGATCTTGTACAGCAACTAAATGAAGACGATTTTGATCGGCGGCTGGAGTTTTGTGAAGTTATGACTGCACAAATAGCTCACAACGGGAACTTTCTGTTCAATATCTGTTTTTCAGACGATTGTACGTTTTTATTAAACTCTACAGTCAATCGTTAGAATTGTCGTTATTTAGCAGATTTTCACGAACTCCACACTCAAACTCCACAGAAATTGAATGTCTGGACTGGCATTTTTGGAGACCGTTTAATCGGACCAATTTTTCTTAATGGCAATTTGAGTGGCGAAACGTATTTGAAGTTACTAGAAGATATCGTTTACCCTATACTAATTGACATTGTTAAAAATGATGATCGCTATTAAGAAAATCAATTAGTGTTTCAACAAGATGGAGGTCCTCCGCATTTTTCACAACGTGTCAGGGAGTTTTTGAACAGGGAGTTCCCAGAGCAATGTATTGGGCGTAGAGATGCTACTGAGTAGCTCCCTAGATCACCGCATTTAACTCCTTTAGACTTTTTTACATAGGGTCATTGAAAGAGTAGAATTTTCGCAACAGAACCGAAGTCTCTGGAAGAATTACGACGACGCATTGTTGAAGAATGCCGTCTAATAACTCCACAAATGCTCCAGAATGTCAGAGCTCGTTTTGAACAAAATATGTAGTTTTGTATGGAAGCTGGTGGTCAACAATTTGAACACTTACTTAACTAAATAAACATTTTTGAACGTTTGGTTTTGTTTTTCAGTTTTTTTTAACCAAAAATTGACTAATTAGTGCATTTCTTATCACAATGAATGAAATACGTTTTTGCAACTCCAACTGTGAATAATTTTTAAACGAGTTGATAAAACTTCCAAAAAAATTTAGTGTGTCGAATTCAGAAAAGAAAAAGCTTTCAAATGATGTAACACTAGACCCATGTTCCCTATTTAAAATATAAGGGTTGTGATCACCACCCATAAGGGGTTGGTGTGACAAAGTTGAGTTTTATGTCAAAACATGTCCCCCTCAATATGAAAATTGACATCTTTCAGCGTTTCTTAAAAAAAAATTCTCTGGACGCAAATCGGTCTGTTTCGTTTTCAATACGCCACCCTATATATATATATATATATATATATATATATATATATATATATATATATATATATATATATATATATATCAAAATTAAAACTGTCCACCAGTAAGGTTTACTAGGGGGCCTAGTTCGCGCTCATTTGAAGAAACTTTTTAAAATTTCAAAAGCCTCGATCTCCTCATTAGTGATTTTTTCCCACGAAAATACATAGCAAGTAATTACGACTCTATATTTTCTCCAGAGGAAACCACGTTACTATTTCCTATCTGTAAAATTGACAGTAAAAAACTTGGTTTTTCGCTTGCACGCCATGTTTTCAACAAATTTAAATAAAATCAGCAAAGGCTCAACATATCCAAACGGTACACCAACCCGCCTACGTTTTGTTATAAATGGAGCATGGAATTAAATTTGTAACCAGAGAAATCACAGCGTTCACGCCATATTAGTTTCTAATATATGAGCAGACATAACGTAATATGTAGACTTCAATGTTCTATTACTTCAAGATGACTTGTCGTGATATTACATATTCCATTATGTTACCGTTATGTTTATACTTACAAGAATAATGACAACAGTTAGCTAATCTTCCATCTCAAAGTGAAAAATATGTGTCTTTATCTGAAATAGGGATCACTGCTCCCTTTATTTGTATTACTCACGGCTCAATGGCACATACAAATAAATCATAAGTATATTTTAAAATCACGCATCAGACAAATCCGTGAAGACATATGTTGCGTGTTGTGGTTTCTTTTGGGTCATTTTTCCAATTTTGGTAAATAATAGTAGTGGTTCCAACTCAAACATGGAATTTGCTTATACAAGGATCATCTCTCATATCTCCGATCTGTTTGCCACAATTGAGTAAAATTTTAAAACACTCACTGAGTATATATACTCATGCTCATACTCATTTATTAGTGGTCAAAATTATACATTATGTCTTACAAAGAAGCTGTGCTTGTGCTTGTATCAACATAATTATATATATATATATATATATATATATATATATATATATATATATATATATATATACAAGGAGGTGGCGCTGGGGGCCTTCCTAGACATAGAGGGGGCCTTTAGCAACACCTCGTTCGGATCCGATTCTGGCAGCTGCCCGGGAGCGTGGAATAGAGGAGACCTGCTGCAGGTGGATCGGTTCCATGCTCAGGGACAGGGCGGTGTTCACCTCACTCGCGGGAGGGACTCTGCTGGCAGGGGTCGCGGCGGGGTGTCCGCAGGGGAGCGTTCTGTCTCCCTTGCTCTGGTGTCTAGTCGTGGACGGCCTGCTGGGGAGGCTCTCGGGAGGGAGGTATGAGGTACAGGGCTATGCGGACGACATTGTCATCATAGTCCGAGGAAAGGTCACACAGGCAGTGTAGGAGCGTATGCAGACTGCACTGAAAGTGGTGGAAGGGTGGACGGTTGATCAAGGGCTCGGGGTGAGCCCCGAGAAAGCAATCGTCGTGCCGTTTACGAGGAGGAGGAAGTGTGAAAGCCACAGAACTCTCACTCTATACGGTAGGAGCGTTCCAATGGCCAGGGAGGTAAAATATCTTGGGGTCGTATTGGACTCTAAGCTAACCTGGAATGGTCACATTGGAAAAATACTGCGTAAGGCAGTCATGACCTTAGCCGTCACTAGGCGGCTATATGGAAAAACGTGGGGACTAAGACCTAGTGTGGCCCACTGGCTGTACACAAGGGTGGTCAGACCATCGTTAACATATGCGGCACTGGTCTGGTGGCCTAAGGTGACACAATCCAGTGCCAAACAAAAACTAGGCAAGATCCAAAGGATGGCTTGCCTAGGCATCACAGGGGCCATGTCTTCAACCCCAACAGCCGCCATGGAGGTGTTGCTGGATCTACCCCCCCTACACTTAGTTATTATGGGAGAGGCTAGGCTAGGACTATACAGACTAGCCTGCAATGGTAGACTGAAGATCAAGCCAGGCTTCAGGGGCCACTGCAAATTTCAGGAGATCGTGAAGGAGCCCATGCTTGAAATGAGGTCAGACTTCGCGAGCCCGCGAATGTGCAGGGAAAACAACTTTACAGTGGAAATCCCTGATCGCGAGGCATGGCGGGAGGAGACGCCGGGCATGCCACGGGACGCGCTCGTCTGGTTCACGGACGGATCTGGCGGGGAGCGTGGGACGGGGGCAGGTGCTTACTCGGAAGGACCGAGGGTAAGTCATAGTATTTCCCTCGGAGCCCATGCAACGGTGTTTCAGGCCGAGATGTACGCCATCCTGCACTGTGTGCGGGAGAACAAGAGGAGGGGCTACACCAACAAGCGGATCCTCATAGCCACAGACAGCCAGGCAGCCCTTAAGGCACTAAGTAGCCCACGGGTAAATTCCTGGCTGGTGAGTGAGTGCCGAGACGAGACGAGCGACCTGGCTGGGCAGAATGAGGTGACCCTCATCTGGGTGCCGGGTCACTCGGGGGTTAAAGGCAATGAAGAAGCTGACAGTCTCGCGAAGAGAGGGTCAGCAGAACCATTTATGGGACCAGAACCGGCTCTGGGCGTGTCAAAGAGCACTGCCAGGGGAGCCATTAAGTCCTGGGTCAGAAACCAACACAAGGTGTACTGGGCGGACTGTCCAGGGCTCAGACATGGGAAGTCAATAATTGACGGACCCAGTTCAAAGAGAGCTGTGGAGCTGCTAAACCTTAGCAGAGGACAGCTCAGAAACACAACAGGTCTCTTGACGGGACACATGGCCGTCAAGAAACACCTGCATAAAATGGGGCGGTTCGAAGGGGACCTCGCTTGCAGACTCTGCGGCGGGGGGGAGGAATCAGCCCAGCACATCTTGTGTGAGTGTATAGCTCTGGACCGGAAAAGACAACTGATCTACGGTCACTCTAGACCGGAGACAGAGCAATATAAAACTTCACCCTACCAATCGCTGTGCAGACTAGTTCAAGGCACAGTGATCTTGGAATGGGTGGAGTAAGACTAAGGGTATGCACAATCAACCAAGGGTTGCGGTGCTATCGGGGCGGCAAGGCCGCGGACGAGCCCTGAGGGAACAAAATATATATATATATATATATATATATATATATATATATATATATATATATATATATATATATATATATATATATATATATATATATATATATATATATATATATATATATATATTTACAGGGTGTTTCTAAATTGATGCGAAAAATTTTACAAGGCGATTCTTTTGCGAAAAATAAGGGGTGTCTTTCTTATAAAGTTTTTCTTGAAACCCCTTCTCCTCCAAGTTATAGCCCTTTGAAATTTTGGCAAAAAAAAAGTTTTCACTAAATTTCTCCGTTATGGAATAATTTTAAAAAACGAAATTTTGCAGATGCATAAGGCTAAGAAAATGACAGTTTCAAAAGGATTTTATAACCCTATAATGTTATCACAAGAGTGTGAAAAAACCTACCATTACATTATTTTTTATCAGTACTTTTTATTGTGTGTACCGTTTTCTATTTAAAAAAATGATTTAGAAATAAGGATTCATTTAGCAACTTTTTTATGTCTTGACATTTTCTAATAAAATTGTTAGTTTCATTACAAAAAAATAAAATATTACTCAGATCGATGTCATATGTATTTACAGAGTGGTTGTTATTTGCTAAAAAAACAAGATACGTGGTAGGCTGTCAAATAACGTCATAATTACACTAATATGTTAATATGTATTGTTCTGGCTTTTACTAATTTCCAAAAATTCATAATAAGAAACAACAACTAGGTATTGTACTACTATTTAATAATTAATAAATAACAAACTAAGAAACGAAAAGAAATATTAACAAAATGTCAGTACGTATCATCATAATAAATGTTGAAAATGCCCCCCTTCGAAGAGAACGCAAGACTCTAGTCTGTTTCTCATTGAACTTCGTATTCTATGAAAAATACCGGATGTGTTTCTTATAATATCACATGATGCGATAATACGATTTCAGAGGTCATCGATGTTTGCAACACGACTTGAATAAACTAAGGTTTTCAGAAAACCCCACAGACAAAAATCCAACGGATTCAATTCAGGAGATCGGGTAGGCCAAATCTGTGGGCCTCCTCGACCTATCCGACGATTTGGGTAAACTTCGTTCAAGTAGTTACGAGCGTTGATACTAAAATGAGCCGGAGCCCCGTCGTGCATGTACCACATTTGTTGTCTAATTTGTCTCATTTAGGGATATTTTAAAGAAGTAGGGGCAACTCTTCTTCGAGTAGATGACAGTACACTTCTCCATTTAGTCTAATCGGAGGAAAATCTGGTCCAATTAAGTCATCACCAATGACAGCAAGCCATACATTTAATGAAAACTGGTGTTGAAAATTAGATTCCGCAATTTCGTGTGGATTTTCTTCAGACCATATGTGGTTATTATGAAAATTTCTAGTAGATTCTCGTGAAAAGTTGACCTGATCAGTAAATAAAATACGAGATAAGAACTGTGGAACTTGCGTGATCATTTGTAACATCCATTGACAAAAGATAAAACGAGGTAAAAAGTCACGAGGTAAGAGGGCTTGAATTCGTTGGATGTGGTAGGTATACAGTACTTGTTCTTTTAAAATTCTAAATATCGTGGAATAGCTGACATTTAAGAGCTGAGCGATTCTTCTTGTACTGGTACCAGGAGATTCTTCAATTAAATTGAGGACAGCCTCTTCAAGTGCTACAGTTCTTACTTCTCTAGAACGCCCGCAATCGGCGGCACTTCTTAAAAATTTTCCTTCTTCTTGCAGACGTTGATGAATGCGTGCGAGTATGCTGTGATGGGGTACAGTTCTATTTGGATATAACTCAGTGTAGAAGCGCTGTGCTCTTAATCCATTGCCATTAGCACGGCCATATTCAAAATGCATATCTGCCATTTCGGAATTGGTATAATTTACCATTTTATTCACTTATTTGTTCTAAGTGTTAAAAAAAATTTCGATAGATTGACAGCAACCAGAACAATTAATATTAGTGTGATTGTGGCGTTATTTGACAGCCTACCACGTACTTGATTTTTCAGCAAATAACAACCACTCTGTAAATACATGTGACATCGATCTGAGTAATATTTTATTTTTTTGTGATGAAACTATCAATTTTATGAGAAAATGTGAAGACATAGAAAAGTTGCTAAATAAATCATTATTTCTAAATCATTTTTTTAAAATAGAAAACGGAACACACAATAAAAAGTGCTGATAAAAAATAATGTAAGGGTAGCTTTTTTCACCCTCTTGTGACAACATTATAGGGTTATAAAATTCTTTTAAAACTGTCATTTTGTTAGTCTTATGCATCTGCAAATTTTCGTTTTTTAAAATTATTCCATAACGGAGAAATTTAATGAAAACTTTTTTTGGCCAAAATTTCAAAGGGGTGTAACTTGGAGGAGAAGGGGTTTCAAGAAAAACTTTATAAAAAAGACCCCCTTGTTTTTCGCCAAAGAATCACCCTATATATATGATATATATATATATATATATATATATATATATATATATATATATATATATATATATATATATATATATATATATATATATATATATATATATGTTGTCCATTATATATTGTTATTTCTCAAGAAGTTCTGGTAAAATTATCAAAAATGGATAGATTTTCAAGAGTAGTTTGATATCGTTAACACAGTTCAAATGCATCGCCTACTTTCTGAGATAATTTAAAAACTGAAAATGACCGATTTTTTCATTCTTAAATATCTCCTTCACGGTTAATGATATACAAAAGATCAAGGGCTCATTTTGAAGGTATTTTTTCGAAAAATAGGGTGTCAACACAAAATCAATGGCTCAAAAGAGATAACACAAAATTGAATTTTTTTAAATGGCAATCATAGTTTGCTGTAGCGTCTTTCAAAAGCTTATTACTTCCACATCGTCAATAAGTGTAGAAGTATGGCATCGGCGACAAAAATTGCAAAATATTTTTTCTTGCTTAAACGTCGTAACAAGTGACAAGTTGAATGTATGTACGTCCCGCCCTTCAGAGAGGACGTAAAGCCGTCGGTCCCGTGTCTATGCAATGTTGGTCACGTTAAAGATCCCTACCCTCCTTACAAAAAGGTAGGGATTCGGCAAAATTTCCAGGATAGTGAGGTGAAACTGCTCCTTGGCGTCGGTGATTGTCCATAGTCGCGGAAATAGGTCAACGTTAAAGAAAAAAAACACACACATAAAAGTAGATATAGTATAGAATTGGGGTACATTAAAAATGTCTAAATATGACGGATATTTCGATTGCTTAGTGGAAAAATTAATTAATAGACACAGAACAAAGAAAATATTAGCAAAATCCACGACATTTAGGAAAGATAAAATAAACAAAAAATTGTTTTCCTACCTTTTGAACAGTCCATCACATGGGGTGTCAAGAGCATTTTTAAGAGAGCCGATTTGCAGATAACTTTTTTGACAAAAAATAATATAAAGAAGTTGTTAGGTTATACGAAAGATAAAGGTAAAGCCACTGATATGTCGGGTATCTATGAGATATGTTGTAAAGATTGTTATCATAATACGTTGCGCAGAGTCAATGAACCATTGAGACCAGATTCAGGGAACATCTGGCATAGCTAAGATACGGTAGTGTAGATAAGTCACGCATGGCACAACCTATTTGGGACAATAACCACATAGGTACAGAAAATCTGAAACTTATGAAAAATGTTAGACAACCAGTGAAGCTGGATGCGTACAGGAGTATTTATATTTCTAAGGAAACAAAAGTACAAAAGTTCCTTAAACCGAGCACCGCCACTGATCTATCGCTCTTTGTTTGCATTCTGTCTTTGATATAGCAAATATGCCAAAAATTGACAGGTAAAATTATAGCGGAAATTCAAAAACCTCGCGCAGCTATTAAAATACAATATACAGAAGTTTTGCCTACGATTTCGTCTCCCTCTCGGTATCGGCCTTCGCTTAAAACTCAATATAAAAGGTGATGTTTAGTTGTAAGTAGTTTAAAAATTTTCATCCTCTGATGACGCTAACCTTGTTAGTGAAACGTATAGATATATAATTAATGTGAGACAGAACTGATGATGCCAGAAGCCGAGATCTCTTTCGTGACACACAGATGTAGTTTGAATACACTTTCTTACACCCCTTTCAAACCTTATTATACCATAGATCAAAAGAGCTTATAATGAAGAGACAAAAGGACTGCAACAGCGACATAAACCTAACTAAAAGACAAAACACAGAAACCTTTGCATTTAGTATACAGCTCGCCAAAAATTATTAGAATAGCGCTACAAATAAGGCAAATATTTTATAGCACAATCAAAATTTTGCATTCATCAAGTTTTATATCAGTCAGTATATTTTAATTTATTATCTGACCTACTAAAAATAGAAAAAGTCTGGACGCAAGTGCGCTATGGTAGTGAATTTTCATTTAAATATTTTTACTAGCAAATATGTGTGTGTTTTTAAAGAAAGCATGTATCAAATTTGGTTACCAGTATAACCCATATAGTAGAAACAATGTGCTATGTTTTATCAAAATAACTGTATTGTTTGAAAATGTACAGAAATTTCCGACAGTATACTTAAAGTGTTCCCGTGGTCAATCTTATAGGTTAATGGCAAATTGAGCTTTTAAAATTTGAAGCATCTAATGAACGTTCTCTACCATAACTCACTTGCTACGTCCCGAACTTCTTTTCGTACAGACATGCATTATATTTCGATGGAAAATGCAAAAATGCAATAACATAAGGGCGTGTTCGATTAAAAAAAAAGAAAGAAAATTTGTATCACCAACGAGGCCAGCCTTCGATTGTAGAAATATTTTTTAAGATGTAGCTCAAGACATCATATAATTAATGTATACATTTTTTTTCGTATCTTGTATAATGACGGATATATTGAGCTTTATTGATTTTTTCCGAAAATTCGACAAAAATTATATTCCCATAAACGATAAACTCTATGGTTAAGACTGCCTGCCCTTACTTTGGTATTTCGAAAGATATAAATTTTTTCAAAAGAAAACACAAAATTTTTCGGGAAAACCTGGGCCGATTTTCCTGGCTAATTAAAAAAAAAATCAGGTAACTTCATTGATGGTCCGTTCTTTTTTGAAAATAATTTAACTGGGGAAAAGTATCTTAAACTATTGAGAATTATATATTACCAAAAATTAGAAGAGTTCATGATAATTCAGAGGATATTTGGTACCAACAAGACGGTTGTCCAGCTCACAATGATAGGGTCGTCAAAGAATTATTGTACCAAATTGTAATAATCGTGTCATTTGTAACAATGGGCCGGTTCATTGGTGTGCTTGAAGTCCTGATATAACACACATGGATTTTTATTTTTGGGGTACTCTGAAGAATGATGTGTATAAGTTCGATCCACCACAAAATATCAATGAATTACGAAACAAAATCACGGAAGCTATAAATCATATTAACCGAAACACTCTCACCAGAGTTGCATGCATGTTCCAAAAAGGTGTATAAAGTGCATTGAACAAAACGGTGGCCATATTGAACAATTTTCTATTTAGTGTATTTTTAAGTTTCTATTTTATTATTTATTGAGTTTCGTTTCTAATTGTGTTGTTTTATGATGCTTAAGTTTCTATTTGTTATTGCCGGGTTTCGTTATTAAACTGTTTCACATAATAATACCTAGCATTATTACCTAATTAAGTATTGTAAATTAAATCAAAATATTTTTTATCGTGGATCATTACGGAAAATTATGTTAAAAGTAGAAGTCTAATATTAGACTCCATGGCCTACTGCTTTTTGAAGACTTTTTTTTGTCATTGGCTTTTTGGTATTGGATTTCATAGCCTACTATCCTCAACACGGTTTTTCTCAAAATTGTCAGTGCAATTACAAGATTTCTCAAGCATGTTGTACATCATTGGAAAGCTCTTTTCACATGCTATCACACGAGCAAAAAATCCAATATGGCTGCCATAATAAAAACTAACGTTGATACTTGTAACTCAAAAACAAATGAAAATCCAAAGTTGAGTATAGTACAAAAAGATTACTTTCTAAAATGTGTCCTGATAATGTGCAAGTCTTAGACATGCCAGATCAACGCCTACTTGGATATTGAAGAAAAAATAAATCGACAAATTTTGGTTATTTCAAAATAACTCGAAATCGATCGAAAAGAGGCAGGGCAACATGCAAGTCATATTTGGAACAGGCATGCAATTCTACAAAACGTTGCTAATCTAACCGTCTCCCTATCTCTAATAATAAAGGACACACTATATATATATATATATATATATATATATATATATATATATATATATATATATATATATATATATATATATATATTAACGTATAAAAATTGGAACTGATCCCGGATATGCGTTCTAGGGGGTCTAATTAGCGCTCATTTGAAGAAATTTTTTTCAAAATTCAAAAGTCGGCATCTCCTCCTTAGTGAATTTTTTAGAGAAAATTCACTAAAAGACACACACCCTCAAAAACAATACATTATATAGGACAGAATTGCCTTGCAATTATTTACGTTATGTGCTACAAGTCTTGAGTAATGTTCTCTTTATTACGCAATTGTTCTGTTAAGAATGGGTGGATAAATTGAAATTTATGATACAAGTGACACGTTGAATACTTTAACAGCCGAATACACGTTACAAAGTAGATTCAATTTGTATAAATGAGTGGACTTATCGATAGATTTGACCCAAAACATATTGTTTGTATGTTGTAAGGAACACCTACGTGAAAATGCGCCTGTACTTTCGTTCCTAAAACAGGACACACCTTAAGCATGGACTTTATTGATATTGGTATGATAGGCGACGAAGATAAATATTTATTTTTGGAGTGCTTCGCATTGGACAAGTAAGTCGTCAAGCATCTAAAAGAAAGATATTTAAATCGTAACCGTATAATCATTTTTGAAGTGTTATTTCTCAACAGAAATCCATATTAATGCACCCTTGACTTGGTAAAGAATAGTCTTCATAGACGAGGATGCATCAGCGTTGTGTGCTTATAAGCGTACGAAACATGAGTGTGCAATGTCGTTACTCTCGAGTTCCACCTACGCTATTATCAAGATTATGCTGTACTTAGTACGTAACGAAGATGCTAGTCTCTTGTAATTACGTGTGATTATAACCATGATAATTTGATATAAAGACTTAATTCAGTTATGTACATTTATGGCGGAAATTTTAATCCGCATATTGCAACCACAAACATTACCCATATGTTACTTTGGAACTGTGGTTTGGTTTATCCACTTGCGTTTGCAATAGTGAGAAATACTAAATACAGATGTAGAGATACTATTTATCTAGCTTCACAAACGTCTGTTTTCCTTTTAGTGAATTTTCATTAACAAAAATTCTCTAATAGAGAGGTCACGATGAACCGCTTTTGAAAAAAATTCTTCCGATGAGCGCGAATTTGGGTCACTAGAACCCAAAACCAAGGTCCGTTCAAATTTTCATATGTTTATATGTTTATATATATATATATATATATATATATATAATTCGCGCTCATCGGAAGAATTTTTTTCAATATATATATATATATATATATATATATATATATATATATATATATATATATATATATATATATATATATATGTATGTGTGTGTGTGTGTGTATGTGTATGTGTGAGTATCCGAGCGACAACTCAAAAAATACTTCACTGATTTGAGTGAAACTTGGCACATATCTTCATTGTATTAAGACCGCGGACGAGTTCGTATATCAGCTATAATGAACTTTTTTTCCCCAAAATATGCAAAAATATTTTTGAAAACGCTATATTTTTTTAAGTATCAGAGTAACTGGAATGAGACTTTACAAGTGGCTAGAAATGGTGTAAATAAACAAATGTGAATTATAAGTAATTTGGTACACAGTATTTAGAATTGTCTCCTAATGAAAAATAAAATCCCAAAGACATGCGTTGAAACGGTTTAGTGGTTAAAATTCAATGCCTGACAGACAGAGTAGTTAACTGCCACACGTAGATTGATTGATACAATAGATATACAGGGTAGCGCATTGAAAACGAAACAGACCGATTGGCGTCCAGAGAAATTTTTTTAAGATACGCTGAAACACGTCAATTTTAATATTGAGGGGGACATGTTTTGACATAAAACACAACTTTGTCATATCACCCCCTTAAGGGTGGTGATAACAGCCCTTATATTTTAAATAGGGGACATGGGTCGAGTGTTACATCATTTGAAAGCTCTTTCTTTTCTGAATTCAGCACACTAATTTTCTTGGAAGTTTTATTAACTTGTTTAAAAATTATTCACAGTTGGAGTTGCAAGAACGTATTTCATTCATTGCGATAAGAAATGCACTAATTAATCAATTTTTCGTTAAAAAAATTAAAAAAACAAAGCCAATCGTTCAAAAATGTTTATTTAAAGTTTTATTGATTCTTTTAAAAATTATTCACAGTTGGAATTGCAAGAACGTATTTCATTCGTTGTGATAAGAAATGCACTAATTATTCAATTTTTCGTAAAAAAAAACTAAAAAACAAAACCAAACGAGCAAAATGTTTATTCAGTTAAGTAAGTGTTCAAATTGTTGACCACCAGCTTCCATACAGAAGTATAAATTTTGTTCAAAACGAGCTCTGACATTCTGGAGCATTTGTGGAGTCATTAGACGGCATTCTTCAACAATGCGTCGTCGTAATTCTTCGAGATAGTCCCGTTCTATTGCGAAAATTCTACTCTTTAAATGGCCCCAAGAAAGAAGTTTAATAAGTTAAATCTGGTGATCTAGGGGGCCACTCAATAGCACATCTACGCCCAATCCATCGCTCTGAAAACTATCTGTTCAAAAACTTCCTAGCACGTAGTGAAAAATGCGGAGGAGCTCTATCTTGTTGAAACACTAATTGATTTTCTTGATAGCGATCATCATTTTCAACAATGTCAGTTAGTAGAGGGTAAACGATATCTTCTGGTAACTCCAACTACGTTTCGCCACTCAAATTGCTATCAAGAGAAATTGGTCCGATTAAACGGTTTCCAAAAATTCCAGTCCAGACATTCAATTTCTGTGGAGTTTTAGTGTGGACTTCGTGAAAATTTCTTGGATTATTATCTGCCCAATAACGACAATTATGACGATTGACTGTAGAGTTTAATAAAAACGTACACTCGTCTGAAAAACAGATATTGAACAGAAAGTTCCCGTTATCAGTTATTCGTCCAGTCATAACTTTACAAAACTCCAGCCGCCGATCAAAATCATCTTCATTCAGTTGTTGTACAAGATGAACTTTATACGGGTGAAATTTATTATGCTTTAATATTCGCTGAATAGTTCTTCTTTTGATGTTTGAAGCAGTGGCCAATTGTCTCGTGCTCAAAGTTGGGTCTGTAGCAATTTGTTCTAAAACTTCAATCTCAGTAATCTTATTTCTAACCGGAAATTCACGTTCAGGATCCTGTTTTTTGTTGGCCACTGAACCACTTTGTCGAAACTTTGCAACTAACCCCAAAATGTATTTTTTGTTAACATGTCTGTTCGGATGTCGTTCATTAAACAAATTTGCGGTACGGTTGGCACAGTCATCGTTTTTGAAAAAAAAGAGTAATTATTTCAACTCTTTCTTCTACAGAATACACCATTGTGAAATTAATTTTCGGTGGTACTATCAAGTATCAAACCGACAGATAAACTGAAATAATAAACCGCATTTCTCTCATTCCGATAAGAAATGTTCTGATACTCAATTTTTTGTTTACAAACCAACAAGACACTGACTATCAGCACATTTCTTATCGGAATGAGTGAAATGCGTTTTTGCATCTTAAACTGGGAATACTTTTTAAACTACTTAATAAAACTTCCAAAAAAATTAGAGTGCAGAATTCAGAAAAGAAAGAGCTTTCAAATGATGTAACACTCGACCCATGTTCTCTATTTAAAATATAAGGGTTGTCATCACCACCCGTAAGGGGTTGATATGACAAAGTTGTGTTTTATGTCAAAACATGTCCCCCTCAATATTAAAATTGGCATGTTTCAGCGTATCTTAAAAAAAATGTCTGTTTCGTTTTCAATGCGCCACCCTATATACCATAGATCAACGCTAACCAAACCAGATAAATAACCAGCGTAAAACATACTACCCGAACCAACAATCGTGAGAGCTGGGCCGAAAATACCGCAAATGATAGGCGAGATGGAATTAAAAATTTGACAAAGGTTTTGTTGTTTGACTAGGGGATTAGATCAATTTTTTTAAATACACTATATATGTAGCTTGATAAACGGCCCAAAACACAGTTTTAGCACAGCATAGATGTTGTGGTTTTAGACTGAAAGTGTAGCATAATATAGTAGAAATGTAAACAAAATCAAGTCAAGTCTCTATAAAAATCATTATCAAATAGTTACTTTTATATTTAAACAAAAATATAAGACGTCTTATAAGACCGAAACACTCGTTGAATGAGTTTCAATGGCTATTCTGCTAATTCTGTAATTAATTGTTACGTATACTTTTAATGTGTTATCCCGGGCATGAAGCTCGTGTCAGGTGTCATGTAAACAAAACTTTAGTTAACGCGTCCTTAGATAGCTCAGTGGTAGCGTGCTTGCATTGGACGCAAAATGTTGCGTGATCGATTCCAGCTCGATGAATATATGTTTTTTTTTTATTTTGACATTTGGGGAAACCGTAGGGCACAGATTTTATACGTTTCAAACAAGATCTCATTTCTATGTGAAATGCCTGAATAATTTTGTCACCTTTGAGCCTGAAATCATAATCTTCAGCAGACATTTTGTTACTGTTGATATTGAAAAAACCGGTTTGATTAGATTGACTAAAACGGAACCTTGGCGATTAATAAGGAAAAACAACTGTTAAGTTTATAAATTGACAGATACTTTGCTTTTCTAAATACATATTAAGCTTCCTTCTGTAAATATTTTGTAACTTTAATGGAATTTGTAATACAAGTTTCTTTTAAAGAGACTTACACTATCTACAGATATAGCAAAATTTGATTTTTTTACTTAGTAGAAAATTTAGTTTTGAACATTTTTCTCAAAATGAGTTAGAGCGCAAGATTTGTTGATAATAGAGAGATATCCATGGTAACACTTTCGAAAGAATTATTGAAATGTGCGTGAGCTAAGGCCTCTAAAATCGATCTTGAAGGTCTCTGTTAGTTTATAGTATTAACTTTAGTAATATGCCGTATAATAATAGTGTACAATTCTTATGAAAATTCACTACTATAACGCACTTGTGCGTCCCGATTTTTTTTACTTCCACATCGTCACGTGTGGAAATATCGCATCGACGACAAATATTTCAAAAAGATTTTTTCGCTTAAATGTGCTAAAAAGTATCAAAACATATAGAAAACATGATTTAGGAAAGAATATTTTTTGTCTGTTGGTCTGTATGTCTCTCTGTTTGTAGCCACGGTAACTTTAGAACGAATTTCAAATTTGGTATGCAGTGGGCACTGGACAAGCGAACGGTTTGGATACTTTTTGGGTAAAATCACTTCAAGCGGTAGGGGATGGATGGGGGGTGATTTGGTGAAAATATAAAGTTTTTCGTTAATAGTCGAGTAATATAAGGTCTTAGAGTTTATTTATTATTCACTTTTTAATTTCATCAAAAATCTGGTATTATGTGCTGAAATTAATTAGGGGTTGAATGTGTGGTAGTGGAACGTTGTTGAAAAATTTTCTTTATTTATTTTTTGATAAAACGGCGTAAAAAGTCTCAAAACATATAGAAAACTTGATTCTGGAAAGATTTTTTTTGTCTGTCTGTCGGTCCGTCTGTAGCTCTGTCGGTATGTACTCCTCTCTTTTAATAGGCGCAATAACTTTCGAACGGATTGACATATTATCTTCAAATTTGGTATCCAGTTAGCACCCGAGAAAGGAACGCTTCGAGGTGTTTTTCGGTAAGATCGCTTTCGGGAGTAGGGGATAAATAAGCGATGATTTGGGGAAAATTTACATTTTTTTCTATAAAACTCGAGTAATATAACGTTTCAAAAGTGTATGTGTACAATAGTACAAATATTTTCTTTTTGGTCAAGTCATGGGCCCTAAATTAATTCGATGAGAATGTCTTTCTGAAGAGAATAAATTATTACAGCTAGCTGACCAATTTTCATGTAAACATTTTTTTAAAATTCTTGTCAGAAAGCTTTTCGTGACTATCATATCTTGGCAGGTGTTCAGGTTGAAGGAATTGTTAGTCAGGAAAATCGGACCAGTCTTTTCGGGAAACCTTTAAATTTATTTTCGGAAAATTTGTGTACTTTTTAATCAAACGTGTTACCTACTACAATTTTTTACTATAACGGTTATACTGTTTAACAAATTTGATGGCTTTCATTAAAAAAAGACATTTTCCATTAAAAAAAATTTCAGGAAAATTCATTTCCATAACAAACTTGCTGCCTCGAGACTTTTAAATTATAAATTTTACCGTCTTTGGGTGGCGCAAAAATTGTAAAACCTACTCGTACACACTTATCCAAGCATTATTTACAATATACAGGGTGATTCATAAGTGGTGACCAAAAATGAAATCCCATGTTCTTTAAACAATTTTAGAGAGGGTATGTCCTATAAAAAATTTTCCTATAATGCTTCATTAAAAAAATACAGGGTGTTGAAGTTGAATTTCAAAAAATTAAATTGCCCAATTTTTTAAAAAGTGGTACATATATTTTGCTAAAACTTCGCATGTGTAAAATGCTATGGAAGGCGCGTATTCTACCATAACAATTGAATCGGCTAATCCAGCAGTGGCGCGCGTACCCACATGTCATTGGTTATCCCTCAAGAAAAAAGCGGGTACGCCAATGATATTTTTTTTTGAATCTTACTTTCATTCGTGAACAAAATGACTCTTTTGATAATTTTCTGTACGACGCTTATTTGTCAAGTAAACAATGAATCAGGTAAGTGTTTTAGAGCACAGTTCATGATTTTTAACCAGTCGTTGTTTGGTAGAAACTCGCAATGATACATTTTTATTCCTCCATTGGCCTGAATACACGCACGACATCTTTTTGATATGGAAAATTTTATGTCTTGATAATTTTTTGTACGATTATCTTTGTTGTATTTTAGTAAGTAGTAGTCTGGTTTGCCAAAGTTGTCATTAAGCGTCACTTGACGTTTAGGTTAACAAGTTATTATTTCGAATAGGTGTAAGTGGTAAAGTTTATAAAATTGCAAAATTTTCTACTCTTTTACTTCTTATAATGGAGTACACCTCAGAATAGTATGCAGACATAATTTTTATCTACGGATATGCTGAGGGAAATGCTAGCTGCTTGTCGGGAATATCAACGTAGGTTCCCACTCGCCGTCAACCTACACCAAGGGTTTTTTCTCGATCGTTTTCAAGACTTCGGCAGTGCGGTATTGGACAACGTCCTGACGCTAGAGCTAATGGTAGAAGACAACATCAACTTGAAGACGAAGAGAGAGTGGTGGATGCAGTGATGGATCAACCTTCTACAAGTACTCGGAGGATTGCCACGCAGTTACAATATTCTCAAAGCTTTGTTTGGAGAACTTTACATCGAGAAGCCTTACATCCATATCATCGACAGAATGTTCATTGCCTTCTACCTGGAGATAATGTGCATCGACGAGTCTTTTGTGAATGGATGTTGGAAATGAACAAACAAAATATCTTATTCCCTAATCTAATCTTCTGGTCTGACGAATCAACATTTACAAGAAATGGTATCTATAATTCTCATAATGAGCATGTCTGGTCATTGGAAAATCCACATGCAACAAGGACTCGCTCATTTCAACATATATTTTCCATTAATTTATGGTGTGGTATTTTTAACGGCTCACTGTTCATGGAAGTCCTGCCACAACGTTTAAATGGATCTTCGTACTTAGCGCTCCTAGAAAACCGTGTAGAAAACATTCTAGATGACATTTCACTAGCAAGAAGAGGTATAATGTGGTACCAGCATGAGGGTGCACCAGCGCATCATAGTCGAAACGTTGTTACATGGCTACATGAACATTATAATGAAAGATGGATTGGCAGAACTGGACCAATACATTGGCCTGCAAGATTACCGGACTTAAACCCACTTGACTTCTATCTTTGGGGTGATTTTAAGTGATCAAATAAATACACCAGAGCAGCTACAACAACTCATAAATAATGCTTTTCGTCATATTCAAGCAACAATGAATCCTCAAGACATTAAATTTTCCATATTAAAAAGATGTCGTGCGTGTATTCAGGCCAATGGAGGCATTTTTGAACATTTATTGTAATAAATAAATTACTATAAGCCTGATAAAAGTGTATCATTGCGATTTTCTACCAAACAACGACTGGTTAAAAATCATGAACTGTGCTCTAAAACACTTACCTGATTCATTGCTTACTCGTAAAATAAGCGTCGTACAGAAAATTACCAGGAGAGTTATTTTGTTCACGAATAAAAGCAAGATTCAAAAAAAAAATATCATTGGCGTACCCGTTTTTTTCTTGAGGGATAACCAATGACATGTGAGTACGCGCGCCACTGCTGGATTAGCCGATTCAATTGTTATGGTAGAATACGCGCCTTCCATAACAGCCTACACATGCAAAGTTTCAGCCAAATATATGTGCTACTTTTTAAAAAATTGGGAAATTTTATTTTTTGAAATTCAACTTCAACACCCTGTATCTTTTTAATGAAGCATTATAGGAACAATTTTTATAGGACATACCCTCTATAGAATTATTCAAAGAACATGAGGTTTCATTTTTGATCACCACTTATGAATCACCCTGTATAAATACATTTTATTGATCAGTCAGGATGATCGCCCACTTGCACTAAAATACTCAAAACAGTTGATTACGCAGCAATCGAAGATTAAAACCCGTGATGAGCACTGATAAGTACAATTTGGAGAACCTAATTCATCACAATAGAATTTATTCATCCATCTGACGCTAAGTTTGTTTGCGAAACGATCGTCACGTCTAAAAACTGTATTGTAATTAATTGGAGTCTCCAAATTGTAATTATACTGGAACCCCCCCCCCCTCCAAGCTTCTATTTCATTTTATTAATTTTTGCGGTTCGATTATTTAAATACTGCACTTTTATACAAAACTGCCTAATTTCATGAACACAAACACTTTCATTGATTATGTTCTCAAAAAAGAACTTCACAAAATAACTGCCTCAAGTACTTACATTTTCAAACGAAAGTATAAAAAATCTTGTTCAATATACTCCCCGAATATAAACGCTACAAAACATAATTAAAACAACTTGAAAAAGCTTCATCGGATCGGACAGTTCGCCGGTCTTATGCGTTTCTTTGCTTTGAACTGATTAATCCATTCCATCGGAAATGCAAATGTTATTAGGAACTTTGTATACGAAGCAGTATCTCCCAGCAGAAAATTGGATTATAAAAGAAAAATATGCAAACACTAGTCGCATTCTGCGGCTCATTTTCTGCAGCATCCCTGAGAGAGCATTCACTACTCTGGTAATGCAGACAAGATGTGACACTGATAGAAGTGAGCTATGCATGTGTGATGCCAACGTTGACTTCATTTCAAATGTATCAGTGGTGCAGGTGGTGTAACGACCTATTAAACACTACCTATATCTGATAAACTACCTGCTTAATTAAGTTTAATTGTAATAGATGGCTGCAAGCAGAAGTTGTGATTACACAGGCTGGACCAAATGTATTGCATACATTCACATTCCCAGTCAATATTTGTAGATTAAAATTGTAAAGATATTAGTTTTAGTGGTTTTAGAAGTAAACTTTATGTCGTCAAGTTTATACCTGCCGCTACAACCGCCATAGGTTGACTGTAACAACTCCCAAACTTTTAATATTAAAGACAAGGCTTGCCCACTTTAAAAGTCAGATTGCTACTCTGTTTAGAAGCGCCTAAGGTTTTTGATTTTGTTGCCTGGTGAGGGAGAATTTAAGATTTGAATTTTTTGATACCTATCAGTTTTGTACATTGTAAGCTCTATCACAGGTGCCATCTCTGTGCATAACCAGATAGTATGTTATTATGGCAGCTATAATAAAGTACACTAGAAGAACACGAACAACTACAACACATTTTAAAGACCTGACGATTGCTTCGCTAACCAAGTTAGCGTCATCAGAGGATAAAAGTTGAGAAGAGCTTTTCATTTTCTGTGTGTGTACTTACCAGTGGTCATTACAGGTCTCAATGTCCGCTTGGCTCTAATAAATACAAAATGTTATAAATAGAGTCTGTGTACAACCAACTAACGATATTGTAAATCGTCTGCGCTGGTACGCACCGAGATGGCGACCCTCTTGTACAGATCAGAATGTTTTCCTTAGCCGAAGTATTTTGGATGTATTCTCTCCGTGATAAGTATAGCGCACTGACAAGCACTAATGAGAGTGAAATCCCTATGCGTTTCTAATTATGATCAGAATTCATCTAGCCCTATCTACATCTTTATTTCTAAAAACAAAATGAGTATGATATCAATTAAATATTTGGACGCAGCGAGTGTTATAAATTTTCGTAGAACCGTTTTTGTCAAATATGTTTTTGGACTAAAAAACACAAATTTAGTAGATAGTGAAACCTTTATAGATGAAATCATGTACCATAACATGTCATGAAAATAAATTTATTATTTGAAGTAGTTACAAAATTTTCTGAAAATCAATTTACCATTTCCTTAAAATACCTGGCTAGAATTTCCCAGTCTACAAACATATTTAAGCAATTTACACACAACATGATAATTATTAACAAAAAGATTTTTGACCAAAACAAAAAAAAATCCCAAGAAAATTTGCTAAGCAGTTTTTTACGACTTTGTGTAAATGTACTAACATTTCTTTACAATAAATATTTAAAGAAACACTACCCATTAGTGATTATTTATTGTTATCGTGCTTTTCGGAAACTTGAATTGATTATACATTACACATACTTTGAAATAAAAAGGAAAATCAACGAACTTGTCTAAACACGAATCCACGGCATTTCTCATTGTTAATATTTTGTGTGTTTCGCGGTGCTTCTGATTTTTTATATTTAAAGCCACATTATACATTATACTTAATACATTATACATTATACATTATGCATTATGCATTATGCAACATACATTATACGTTATACGCTATACGTCATACGTTATGCATTATGTATTATGCATTATGCGTTAAACATTATACATTATGGATAGTGTATTATGCATGATGCATGATTCACAATGCATTATGCATTCTGCATTATACATTATTCATTAAACATTAAACATTATACATTATACATTATACATTATACATTATACATTATACACTATACATTATACATTATACATTATACATTATACATTATACATTATACATTATACATTATACATTATACATTATACATTATACATTATACATTATACATTATACATTATACATTATACATTATACATTATACATTATACATTATACATTATACATTATACATTATACATTATACATTATACATTATACATTATACATTATACATTATACATTATACATTATACATTATACATTATACATTATACATTATACATTATACATTATACATTATACATTATACATTATACATTATACATTACACAATATACATTATACATTATGCGTTATACCTTACACATAATGCATCGTACATCACACTTCCTAAATCACACATCATGCATTATCCATCAAAAATCATAATCACACTTGACGCATTAGGAATTTGTACAGTTCGAAATCACAAATACCAAGCAGAGTAGAACGAAAAACTGGACGATTTCTATATTTTGCTAAATAAGGTCGTGCTGGACGATTTCTATATTTTGCTAAATAAGGTCGTATGATCAGCAAGAGCAATTAGATACTTTACGATGTATAAAGACAAATCCGGAAAATTGTACGAGAAAATAATGTAAAAAAGACGTGTGTGTTGCATGTTCAAAAATATATTTGATTACTATAACGTGCTAATGACACAATAATTAAACGAGGACAATAGTGGCCTGGAATTGGATTCTGTGAAATAAAAATAAACATATATGTCAAACAAATTTAACGCCCACCAACAGAATTTCCATTTTCTCACGAAGGAAGACCGCCGACACAGAAAAAAGTATCGTTTGAGGATGAAAAATTCTTATTGGATGATGGAAGCTCGCACACAGTATTTCAAAAATCAATGTGTGAGCTGGTACTTATGAAAGGGGCATAACTTGTACCTACTTTTGGAGGGTTTGTTTGGTTCTAAAAATATTTAAATGTTTTGGTCAACCTTCCAGTGCCAAAATTAGCATGACTGTGTGCAGATCATGGCAAGGCAAAACAAATCGGTCAGCATATTTGTTTTCAGCAGGATAGAACGCCACCGTATTTTGCAAAATGCTAGGACCTGTACTAAAGCTGTCTTTTATGGTAGGTGCAGTAGTAGGCGTGATGCAGCCAGACTGTGCTCCTTTACTAACTCTACAATATTTCTTTCTTTATGGGGACATTCAAAATCCTAAGTGTTCGTTGATAGACCAGATAGTACTGAAGTTTTAAAGCATAGAATTCAGAAAGAAATTAGTGAACTTACTCCTCAGGTTTTGCAAAATGTTATGCAAGAAATGAGAAACCTAATTGCATATTGGCAAGATGTAACTAGTTAGCCGTTTAAACAATTACTCTAAATAAATATTTTTTTGTAACTGTATCTATGATGTATGACCTAGCTTTCAAAAGGTCTGGCTACAGCAAGTGAGTTATGGCAGTGAATTTTCATAAAAATATTTTTAATAGCAAATATGTCTTTTTTTAATGGAAGCAGGCATGAATTTTAGTTATCAGCATAACCTACATAGTAGAAACAATGTACCATATTTCATCAAATAACCTTTTCGAAAAAACTCCCAAAAAAGTTTTTTGCGTGAAAATTTACATTTTTCTCACGAAAATCAAAACACATTTTTTAATAGGTGACTAAACATTTATTATTATGCCCTTCCCATCTGAAACTCAAATTACAGACTGTTCTATTTGAAACAATTGAGTTACAGCAGTTTGATTTTTTTTATTTCAGTCACTATTTAAGAGCCCCCTATATGGCATCTAGATTTTTCCATGAAATTATATAAACGAAAACCTCTCTGAATGCGTCATTTGAGTTAGACTCCGATTTTTGTTAGTAAAAACGCCGTATCACAATTTTTGATATGTGCCAAAAATGTACAAAGTTGCAAAACAATTGAAATAACTCGAAAACAAACATACTTCACAATTAGATCTAACATGCAAAAATGCAATAAGATAAAGGTGTTCGAAAAAAAATATATCGCCAACGACTTATGCGCCACCTGTAATTATCGAAATAATTTTTATAAGATTCAGCTCAAGATACCCCATAATTAACGTATACAATTGTTTCTCGTATCTTGTATAATAACAGTAATATTGTGCTTTGCCGTAGAAATGCGTCACCCTGTATATACGTAAACAGATAAAAACTGAAATTAACCCCGGATGTGGGTCCTGGGAGAACAAGTTCTCGCTAATTTGAAAAAAATCTTTTTAAAGTTAAAAAATCGCGTTCTCCTCATTAGCGAATTTCTTCCGCGAAAATTTAAAGAATTAAATCATTAACTCTATAACCAAAACTGCTTCTAACGTATCAGAAAAAGAGTATATTTGAAATGAATTTTCTGATACCATTTTAGTAAAATGAGGGACAATGACGGTTGGAACTGAAACTTATAGAATTATAAAACACATTTCTTGCGAAATTTTCTCTACATAGCCCGTATTAGCTCTATGTCCTTGGCGTAAGTGTTGCCAATTTTGACGTTTCAAAGCGCGACTTTGACGTTTTAAGAGGAAAAGTTACCAAATGTTCAAAGTAACTTTTTTGGCATTTCTTGAGCTCTTCGCGCCAAAACACTGTAACCTACAATAGATTTTGTTATCCACACAAAATATTTTGTTTCTGTGCGTTTATCTGGTCATCAGGGGCACCCAACATTTTTTTAGATGCCTATATAATATATATATATATATATATATATATATATATATATATATATATATATATATATATATATATATATAAATAAATATATATATATATATATATATATATATATATATATATATATATATATATATATATATATATAGGTGTCACACCCATAACTCAAAAAATAATAAAATAATGGGCCGATTTCAATCAAACTTAGTGGGTACTTTCTTTTTGCGAATGGATTAGACAAGTTCGTTACCCGGGAAAATGGGCCCAGACTTTCACGGAAAATATTCTGTTTTCTTTCGAAAAACTGTTATATTTCCGGAAATAACAAATTAAGGGCAGCCAATTCTGCAACACTGGTGTATGTTACAAAAAGTAAACTATGTACCAAAATTTACATCTATAGGGTGAAAGAAAAAATAGTATATATATATATATATATATATATATATATATATATATATATATATATATATATATATATATATATATATATATATATATTGATATGGTTACTAAAGGGGGCCACATATACATATATACACATACATATACACAAACAACAACTTACCTTTGGTGTATGCAAAGTTTTTGCACTGTAAGGCAGGGAGAAACTAAATTTTACAGATATATATGTGTTGAAAGGAGGCAAGGCAAGTGTAAATGTATGACAAGTTTAATTATATAGTTTAAGGTATTATTGTTTGATAGCTGTTATGTAATTTAAGATGTTATTGTTTGTTAGAATTAAGGATATTGTTATAGTTACTTCAATATTGTATTTGTGTTTAGGAATTGTTCAGTATTTGTATTTTTATATTGTATATAATGTCACACGATTGGGCGACATTTATTGTGGTTCCTAATAATAATTTAGAATATTTTTCTCAAAAGTTAATAAATTGTGATAATGAATAAATATCTTATATTATGTATATGATGGCTGCATTTCTGGTATTACTATAATCACTGGTACATACGAGAAAGTAAAACAAATAATTCCATGCCTCACCAAATTCTTAATCTATTTTTTTATGTTCACGTACCTTTATATATATATATATACACCTATATATCTTAAAATTGCCCTCAGCTTCTCCTCTTTAGTCTCAAGGGTGGGTTCAAATCCACCAATTTGTCCATAGAAAATATGCCCTGTAAAATTACCTATTTTTCTTAAACCCCGAATAAATAAATACCTTTAATAATTTTGATTTTTATTTATCTACTTTTTTTTTTTAAATTTGCCTATAATGACTTAAAATTATTGGATCCTTTTTATTTATATATGGCTTATTAGCCCATTCATTCCACCTAGCCTTATCACTACATATCTTTACTATTACTAAAACTAATCATAAAAAAATCTCCAGACAAATTCCATCAATAATTATTTTAACAAGTTTAGAAAGTCAAGTTTCACTATACCTGCAGGTTCTGCTGAGGTTTCAGGTTTCCTTTACCCGTTCAATTACTACCATCTGCGAAATTCTAAGCTGCAATTATTATATCCACTTAAGATCGATCCACATTCTCGTTTTGTCTGGAGATTTTTTTATGATTAGTTTTAGTAATAGTAAAGATATGTAGTGATAAGGCTAGGTGGAATGAATGGGCTAATAAGCCATATATAAATAAAAAGGATCCAATAATTTTAAGTCATTATAGGCAAATTTAAAAAAAAAAAGTAGATAAATAAAAATCAAAATTATTAAAGGTATTTATTTATTCGGGGTTTAAGAAAAATAGGTAATTTTACAGGGCATATTTTCTATGGACAAATTGGTGGATTTGAACCCACCCTTGAGACTAAAGAGGAGAAGCTGAGGGAAATTTTAAGATATATAGGTGTATATATATATATATATATATATATATATATATATATATATATATATATATATATATATATATATATATATAAAGGTACGTGAACATAAAAAAATAGATTAAGAATTTGGTGAGGCATGGAATTATTTGTTTTACTTTCTCGTATGTACCAGTGATTATAGTAATACCAGAAATGCAGCCGTCATATACATAATATAAGATATTTATTCATTATCACAATTTATTAACTTTTGAGAAAAATATTCTAAATTATTATTAGGAACCACAATAAATGTCACCCAATCGTGTGACATTATATACAATATAAAAATACAAATACTGAACAATTCCTAAACACAAATACAATATTGAAGTAACTATAACAATATATATATATATATATATATATATATATATATATATATATATATATATATATATATATATATATATATATATATATATATAAATCACTCAAATAGGCATTAAGAAAACGTTGATGCTGCTAAACACATAACCAGATTACTTTTCAAATTAGGTGTCATACGCTCACCCTCCCAATTTAATTTTTTTTGCCAGTCTCAGAGGTTTGGAGCAAACAGTGAAAATTTTACACGTCACGAAGTTTAGTTCTAAAATCACAAATCAACCTGTTTCACATATCGTTCAATTTACAAATAATAACTTAACCACGAGTTCATTCAGTACATTTGGTCCACGCTGTATGCTGGTGCCTTCCCTCTATTCTTCTATGACAGTGTTGATATGTAACAACTAGTTAAGTGTCTTAGAGACCTCGCATTGCAGAGTTAACTATAGAAATATACTACTCTTTTACTTTTAACTGTTTATTTATTTAAGTATCACTGCTGTGTCAATAACATGTATCATGTAGACTCTAAATTGTATTTCATGTGGTTAAATAAATACTTCAATTTTAATGTTCATTCTATTTATTATACACATTACTATTATTGTCGCATCTATTTGTTTTGTAAGTTATTAAGTAAGGTCCATCGGTCCTTACCGTAATATTGGAACCACTTGGAGAAATGATAATAATATGAAGACAGTCTAAATGAATGTTTTTAATTTAGATATGGTGTTTGATATAAAAGAAAGCTATGGTTACATAAACTGAAATAAAAAGCTTAATCTTTCAGGAAAATGTAACTTTTTAATCATACAGGTATCACATGTCAAACAGCTATATTTAGGGGGAAGTGAAGTGCATAATGCATAATGTATACTGTATAATGCATAATGTGTAATATATAATGTATAATGCATAATGTATTATACATAATGCATAATGTATAACGTATAACGCATAATGCATAGTGCATAATGCATTATGTATAATTTATAATGTATAATATAGAATGCGTAATGTATAATGTATACTGTATAATGCATAATGCATAATGTATAATGCACACTGCAGAATGCATTATGCATAATGCATAATACATACTGCATAATGCATAATGTATAATGCATGATGTGTAATGCGTAATGCGTAATGGATAATGGATAATGAATAATGGATAATGTATAATGTATAATGTACAATGTACAATGTATAATGTATAATGTATAATGTATAATGTATAATGTATAATGTATAATGTATAATGTACAATGTATAATGTATAATGTATAATGTATAATGTACAATGTACAATGTATAATGTATAATGTATAATGTATAATGTACAATGTACAATGTACAATGTACAATGTACAATGTACAATGTATAATGTACAATGTACAATGTACAATGTACAATGTACAATGTACAATGTATAATGTACAATGTATAATGTACAATGTACAATGTATAATGTATAATGTACGATGTATGATGTATGATGTATGATGTATGATGTATAATGTATAATGTATAATGTATAATGTATAATGTATAATGTATAATGTATAATGTATAATGTATAATGTATAATGTATAATGTATAATGTATAATGTATAATGTATAATGTATAATGTATAATGTATAATGTATAATGTATAATGTATAATGTATAATGTATAATGTATAATGTATAATGTATAATGTATAATGTATAATGTATAATGTATAATGTATAATGTATAATGTATAATGTATAATGTATAATGTATAATGTATAATGTATAATGTATAATGTATAATGTATAATGTATAATGTATAATGTATAATGTATAATGTATAATGTATAATGTATAATGTATAATGTATAATGTATAATGTATAATGTATAATGTATAATGTATAATGTATAATGTATAATGTATAATGTATAATGTATAATGTATAATGTATAATGTATAATGTATAATGTATAATGTATAATGTTTTTCATTTAGGTATGGTGTTTGATATAAAAGAAAGCTATGGTTACATAAACTGAAATAAAAAGCTTCATCTTTCAGGAAAATGTAACCTTTTAACCATACACGTATCGCCCGCCGAGCAGCTATATTTAGGGGGAAGTTAAGTGAGACAAATCGGATTAATAATTTAACAATGTTGGCTATGGACATCGAAGATGAACCCAGCCAGAAACGTGTGATGTGTCTGATGTTATTCATCCAAATATAGAACCAGTAATCAGGTCGGTTGTAAGTAAAACTTTTAAGCGCCTTAAAGTACAGGCGAAGTAAAAAATATCTGTAAGTCAGTTGTATTTGAATCGGCTGCTACTGTAAACAAAAAACCAGACATTTTATTGGAGATTACTGAAATCCGCATATTTTCTCCTTAGTTAGCTCTAAGTTGTAATGTTAGTCAGGACTGTGCTTATATTGTTTTAAAAAGCCCACCCTTTTAACCGGACGGTGGTCGCGCCGGGTCTGACAGAACCAGAGCTTGCTTTGTTATACCACTTCTTTGATATGCCAACACTGCTGTGGCTGACTCCACATAATTTAATTAAATCTCAGTCACACAATCTTTAATCAAAATCTTGATTAGTTCTAATTAGCCTAGAGAATTCAGACTTTGCACACGTGTAAATCCGACGACAATACACATAGTCAAATAAAGAACCAATAAAGCTGGTTTCTCATTTTTTTATTATTTAGCACTCATTTGTCCCAGAAATAAGTTTCCAGTCGTATGAAAAACAACAAGAACGTCTTCTGCGTCTTTGGGGAGAGAGAAAGAGAACCAATCAATGAAGAACCGGATGACGAGGAAGACGAAGATATTCAAGACCAAATTGAAACAAGAGAAGAGGATTCAGATAGTGAACAGGATGCCGAAAGTAAAACTGAGGAAGGCTTAGCACAGAATTATTGTTTTGTTGTCAAAGATGCTAGTACACAGTAGAAAAAGCACCCGTTCTCTATTTATTCCCCTGCCTGGTGTTAAAGGAACGGCAAAAAATACAAGTACACCTCTCGAATTCTGGAAATTATATCTTGACGACGAAATGCTTAGCAATAATGTAGAAAACACAAACAAGTACATAGAAAATCTATCCAACGGTTATGGGCGCCAGAAAGACGTCAAACCCAAGAACCTAGCGGAAATTAAAGCCCTGACAGGTTTACCATACCTACGGGAATTCGTAAAGGTAGCCGCCTAAATACAGAGGATCTATAGAGCCGGGATGGTACTGGGGTTGATATGTTCTGGCTGACAATGTCGTTGCAGCGATTTTGTTTCCTTAAGGGTGCTATACGCACTGATCACAAGGAAATAGGGCAACATCGTCAGCAATTTGACAAACTCACACCAATACTGGAGATTTTTTATTCCTTCGTAAGCAATTGCCAGTAGGACTATACAATATCTGAATACGCAACAATAAATGAAAAGCTCGAAGCTTTTAGAGATCGCTGTAGCTTTAGGCAATACACACTCTTGATACCCGCCAAATACGGCATTAAAATGTTTGCATTAGTACATGCGAAAACATATTACAGTTTGAATCTTGAGGTCTACACGTCGGACAACAACCCCAGCGACCTTTTTGCCATAGAATGGTCCAAAATGTATTGTTCTATGCAGGGTCGGACCCATACCAGAAATAGGTAGAAACGTAACAATGGATACTGGTACACCAGTTACAGCTTACGTGAAGACCTGTTACGAGAGCATGGACTGTCCCTTTTCTTTACTGTTAGAAAGAAAACCTGCAGAATTTGTGAATATGAAATTGCGTCCTATGAACTCCAGTATGTTTGGTTTTGCAAGAAGTAAAACTCTCGTTTCTTACGTGCAGCGAAAGAAGAGAAATCTAATAATAGAACCGGATGACGAGGAAGACGAAGATATTGAAGACGAAATTGAAACAAGAGAAGAGGCTTCAGATAGTGCACAGGATCCCGAAAGTGAAGCCAAAGAAGGCTTAGCGCAGAATTCTTGTTTTGTTGTAAAAGATGCTAGTACGCAGTAGAACAAGCATATCTGATGTGAAAGGAACGCCAAAAAATGCACGTCCACCTTTCTAATGCTGGAAATTATATTTTGACGACGAAATGCTTAGCAATAGTGTATAAAACACAAACAAGAACATGGAAAATGTAGCCGACTGTTATGGGCATAAGAAATACGTAAAACCCACAAACCTAGCGGAAATTAAAGCCCTGACATGCTTACTATATCTGCGGGAATTAATAAAGGTAGCTGGCACAATTAATTGTTTAGACCAATTTATGATATAAAAACATTAATTTATTCTATTCTCTGTGAGACGCGATGCGACTGAATTTGTTCAAAACAGAGGCGCGACTACTGCCGGGTTAAAGCGATTATCCTGCAAGAACATGACAAGGGCGAACCTGAGTTTTGTAAAAATATTAAGGAATCAAAACTTTAATAATAAGATTATTATTTTTGGTGAGGCGACATTTGGTTTCTTAGAGAGCAGTAAATAAGCAGATTTACAAATGCTAGTATGGACAAAGAGACAGGGGCACCTGAAAGCATGAACATCGTTTTAGATTGACAGATTTATATGTCTTTATTTATCGGTAATGATATCACCGTCGATGCTTACCTGCCGCTATTGCAAAAAGAAATTAGGTATTCCAGCCTAGTGAGCACGTCTCGTGTATATTTTCATAGGCAAGCAACCCATTAGCAACGTAATGTATGCAAATATTTTACCTAGAACTTTTAGTTCTTCTCCGTCCAGTATCAGACAAATGATATTAGAAAAAGGTCGTGTGCGTATACCAGCAAAACGCACAGGCAACCACACCGACAAAGCAAATGCGCACAGGCTCATTAAACAAGTACGATTCACCTTTAAGTAAGTCTGCAACAACAGCTGGGAGGAACGCCTGCAAAATCTGTCTGCTCAAGGCAATTCCATCTTGCAAATGGCAAAACGCCTTTCCAAAAAGTTCCAATCTGTATGGCTAAAACTGCACGGCCTCACGGAAGCAGACAAAGCGAGTGCTTTCGCTAAGAATTTGGAGTTGCAATTTAGCCCCAACGACCGCACCGCTTATCTCTCGCACATTGCAAGAACGCACCAAAATGTCAGAAGTATGCTTCACGCCACATCAGATATTTCGGGCCCACTACTTACGAAGAAGTTGCCCTCATAATCAAGTCCCTAAAAATAGGATAGCTCCTGGAGACGATGGAATCTCCAACGTTGCACCGAAAAACCTATGTGATAAAGCAGTGTAGTATTCAAAGTCACAATTATGGATGTTATGCTAAGGATTTAACATTATCCATCCAAGTGAAAATTTGCCGATATCAGTATTATTCCAAAGACCCGCTGTTCCCCGAAAACTATAGGGCAATTATTCGAGCGAATAGTCTATAAAAGGATACTCTTATGCACCTCTGAGAACCATATCCTTCCGGATGAGCAATTCGGATTCAGAAACCAGCACTTCAGCACTCTCCAAATGCTCCGTGTGGTAGAAAAAATTACTGAGGGATTTAACAAAAACACGTCAACTGCTTCTATGTCTGTCGACATAGCTCAAGCCTACTCGACAGGTTGTCACGCAAGTCTTCTTAACAAACTACTATCTTTAAACATCCGCTCCCTCTGATACTTCTCATTAGGTCATACCTCAAACAGAGAAAGTTATAAGTTGAAAACCTGGAAAACAGATCTATAATTTACTCTGCCGCGGCTGGCCGCCTACAGGGTTCTGTTATCTCTCAAGTGCTGTACAATATATTTGTTTTTGACACCGCTCCAAAACGAGACGTATGCTCCATACGCAGGCGACACTACCATCCTCAGCAGCGCCACGCAGCCGAGTATAATAACATAACGTCTATAAACTACCGGAGACTAGCTGAAAGATTGGTACAACAAATCATGTCTATCCATCGACCTCGAAAATACCAAGCACTCCTATTTCCAAGAGGAGATACACACACCTCACGATCGCATATCCGCAGACAACAGTCTAATTCCCTGGCAAGACCCTGCCAAAGAGTTTGGGGTTATCTCGACAACAGTGTTCCCCATGTACAACATGCCCAAGAGAAAGCTTCGACGTTCATCTCGAAGTTCTTTCTACTTCTTAACAAAAGCTCCAAATTGTCCATAAACAGTAAACTGCTCATCTGAAAAGTCACACACTACCTCAAATTCCCA